>CM041210.1:15119346-15572696 GCA_023065735.1 Coffea humblotiana | reverse complement strand
CCAGAGAGGTTCCAAGTAAAGCAAGTAAGCACGTAACCAAATAAGAGTATAAAATAGCCAAGTAAATATCGTACAATACAATAATAATTAAATCACAGTTCAGTTTAAGGATACGAGTGGCTTTCAAAAGCCAAATCCCCTTGAGCTTGGTCGTACTGGGGTCCGTTGACTCTCCGTCAACGTTTGCATTTAAAGAATATAGAGTCCGTAGATCACCACTTCCTCCAATTTCCGTCCACCAATCAACCCCTACCGGGTCCGCACTCCATAACAGTAGTTAGGTAATACTCGAGTATACCGGTTTCCAGTGATCAGTGAACAGTCCCCAAGGTTTATCGACCGTCTCGACCAAGCCCTTGCTGGCTCGATCCAACCGACTCACTTATGAGGTCGGGTACCCAAACAGTGGCAATAGTTGATAGTGTATCACCCAAACAATTCAAGTATAGTCACATATAGAGAAATCACATCTCATACAGTCACATATAGAGGAATCACATCTCATAATAACAGTATACAGACCTCAGTGGAAAATGAGAAAAGTCGAGTGCGATAAAGTACACGCTCGCTTCCATTTTTATCAAAACATGATTTGGCTCAAACAGTAGGAATTCAAGTATTCAGTTAGTTCACATAAGCAGGTAGCAGGTAGTGGAACACTCACCTGTCAAGCAATGTAGCAGTCAAACGTCAAGTCGTGCGGTTACGTTCACCAACGTTTCCCAATCCTAGGGCAACGAGTGAAATCGTTAACAAACTAGGTTTAATTCCAAGCAAAAGTGAGCTCATTAGGTGAATAAGTGAGTGGTTAAATCTACTCAATTCACCGTGAAATTTAGGCCCAAAATGCAGTAAAAGTTCATGAGAAAAAAAGTTTAACAAGTGCAAGAAAGTTGAGTAAAAGGAAAGTTTCATTCAAGCTTAAAAAAGTTCTTCGCGGGTAAACAGTCGCGCCCGCGCAGTCTCGGTAAACGGCTATATCTCACTGTAGGAAGGTCGGAATTAGGTGCCGTCAGTGGCGTTGGAAACTAGACTCGAAGGGCTTTCCAACGATGCTAATCACACATTCTAGTTCGCCTCCTAGCATTACCAGTAACTCGGAGAAGTTGGCTGATTTTCAATCCTGGATCAGCCCTAAACCCTAACAAATGCACACTAGTTCTTCATGCTAACTTCATATGTTTTGGTTCAAATTTACCCAATCAGTCCTCTAATGATCATATACAGGGGGTTAGGTCATATGGTACCATTGGAGCTCAAAATACAACACATAAGCATGATTAAGGGTTACCATAATAAGCTAATCATCATGCAAACCTAAACCAGTCCACTAGAGGCCAAAACTACCACTTTACTTGCTCCAATTTCATTCCAATTCACACATGACCTTCACAAACCGGTCAGCCATAGCAAATGAAAACAGTCCATATTTTTCCTCTATTTATCCAACCTTCATCCTCTAATGATTTTCACTTAAACCACATATCAAGCATAGATCTAACTCCAAAGAGTTTTAAAACATGTAAATACCTCATTAACAATCATGAACAAGGTGCAAACATTTCATCAAACACTTGGTAGGCATACTAACTACCTCAACTACTACTTGTTTAATTCAAGATATCAACCCCAAATCTCAACCAAACAACTTGTAGTTTGCCTTACAACTTCAAGTACATGCTAAAACACCATAAAACTATCATTTAAAGAATATTTACCTCCCTTGTAGGAAGCTTGAACCACCAAATCAACCCACCAAAATGAAGACTTCAAGCTTGAATCAAACTCTAGGGTTAGAGGAAAGTTTCTCACTAACTCACAATCTTTCTCTTTGATGTGTTTGGCTCTTGATCACTAGGGTTAGAAAGCAAGAAAATGGAGCTCTCTCTTTTCCTCTTTTGATGATGAAGAAGTCGGCCAAGAAGGGAAATAAAAAGGCCAAGTCTAGTTAAATTATTATCTCACCTTTGGTCAAACAAAATACTTGGCTAGGGTTTGGCCACATAACCCACTTCTTGTCCAAATCTTCTCTTAATTCTTTCACTAATGATGTTCCAACCCTTCCAAATATACTAACACCTATTTAACACCCCTAACCTCTCACATAAAGTCCCTACCACAAGTAAAAGTCACTTGGAAACATGTAAGGGGAATGTATGTAATGTATGTAAAATGGAGTGCAATGTATGTAAAATGTTGTAACACATGGGGAATGTCATGCAAAGCATATAATAAGTGGTCTAGATCTTAGAATAAAGCATGTATTTAAGGAAAATTGTAGTTTCAAGTGAGGGTTCTCACACTCTCTCCCCTTAAAGAATTTCGTCCTCGAAATTCTCACCTTGATTACTGAATAGTTCAGGGTACTTGGCGCGAATATCTTCCTCAACCTCCCAAGTAGCTTCCTCACCTCATGATTTCTCCACAAAACTTTAACTAAGGGTATCTTTAGTTCTCAATTCCTTCGCCTTACGATCTAAGATTCGTACTGGCCTTTCTTCATAAGTTAACGACTCATCCACATCAATTTCTTCTGGCTTCAGTACATGAGTAGGATCTAGATGATACTTTTTCAACATGGACACGTGAAATACGTCATGAACTCGGGATAGACTCGCTGGTAACTCCAATCGATATGCCACATTGCCCACTCGTTGAAGAATTTTGAATGGTCCACATATCTCGGTTGAAGCTTCTTTCCTTTTCCCGCGTGAGACTTCGAAGCGGTGTAACCTTCAAGAATACCTTGTCTCCAATTTCAAACTCCAAGTCCTTTCGTCGATTATCGGCATAGTTCTTCTGTCGACTTGAGCTGTCTGAAGCCTCTGACGTATCACCTTTATCTTTTCATAAGCGTTCTCGATCCATGGTATGCAGTTGGTCTAAAACCTTTCTTTCCCCTATTTCATCCCAGAAGATCGGTGATCGGCATTTCCGTCCATAGAGGGCTTCATACGGTGCCATTTGTATAGAAGAATGATAGCTATTATTGTATGCAAATTCAACCAAAGCCATGTATTGTCCCCAACTTCCACCAAAATCCAAAATACAGGTCCTCAACATGTCTTCAAGTGTTTGAATGGTTCTCTCCGATTTCCATCAGTTTGGGGATGGTAAGTAGTACTAAAGTTCAACTTGGTCCCCAATCCTTGTAATTGTTGCCAGAAACGGGACACAAACCGCGGGTCTCTATCAGAAACAATACTTACGGGAATCCCATGCAACCTCACTATCTCGTCCATGTATAGTTGGGCCAATTTCTCCAAAGAATATCTCATATTTATAGGTAAGAAATGAGCAGACTTGGTCAACCTGTCAACTATTACCCAAACGGCGTCATGACCTTTTGGGTACGGGGTAACCCTGATACGAAATCCATAGTAATATGTTCCCATTTCCACTCAGGGATTTCAAGGGTTGAAAAGACCTGAGGGCTTCTGATGTTCAGCTTTCACTTGTTGGCACACAAACATTTTTGGACAAACTGAGCAATTTCCTTCTTCATTTTATCCCACCAATACAGCCTCCTCAAATCTTGTACATTTTACTACTTCCAGGATGTACTGTATATTTGGATCGATGTGCCTCTTCCAAAATATCCCTCTTTATCGTTTCATCTTGCGGTACCACTATCCGATCGCGAAATTTCAAGATACCATCGGGACTCACTTTAAAGTCTTGTATCTCTCCTTTTTGCACTTTTTCTGACCATTTTTGCACCATCTGGTCATTCTTTTGAGTTTCTTTAATTCGATCCATCAAATCAGATCTCACCGTGATATTGGCAAAATCACCCTCTGTTGGTCCAATCGCGGGTTCCATTCACTCACCTCTTCCAACAAATTCCACTCCTTAACCATTAATCCACTATTTGCACCTTTCGACTTAAAGCATCTACAACAACATTGGCCTTGCCCGGGTGGTAGTTAATTGTACAGTCATAATCCTCCAGAAATTCCACCCATCGACGCTGTCTCAAGTTTAACTCCTTCTGAAGAATAGGTATTTCAAACTCTTATGGTCGGTATACATCAAAAGTCACTCCATATAGATAATGTCTCCACTTCTTCAGGGCAAAAACTACAGCGGCCAATTCTAAGTCTGAGTAGGGTAATTTCGCTCATGGGGTCTTAACTTTCTAGAGGCATAGGCAATTACATTCCCATTTTGCATTAAACACATCCCAAACCTTCCCTTGAAGCATCCGTATAAACAACGAACTATCTTTCCCATTTGGTAAGGCTAAACTGGCGCCGAAGTCAACCGTTTCTTCAATTCCTGGAAACTAGCTTCACACTTAGAATTCCAGACAAATTGGCCTGCTTTTTGATCAGGTCGGTTAAAGGACCAGCTAATTGGAGAAATTTTTTGATGAACCGACGGTAATATCCAGCTAAACCTAGGAAACTACGGACCTCAGTTGGGGTTTTGGTCGTTTCCACTCCGATACGGCCTCTACTTTTACTGGATCCACAGAAATATCATTTTCGATATTATATGCCCTAGAAAAGAAATTTGCTCCAACCAAAACTCACACTTGCTAAACTTGGCATACTGATGTTCCTTAAAGTCTGCAAAACTATCCTCAAATGCCGTTCGTGATCCTCTCGAGTCTTAGAATATACCAAAATATCATCATAAAACTACAAAAGATCCAAGTAGGGTTTAAAGACTCGATGCATCAAATCCATAAATGCGGCAGGAGCATTTGTTAAACCAAAAGGCATCACTGCGAACTCAAAATGTCCATATCTGGAATTAAAAGCCGTTTTAGGTATATCCTCCTGTCTAATCCGTAACTGATAATACCCTTGTCTCAAGTCCAACTTAGAGAAAACCACCGCCCCTTGCAACTGGTCGAACAACTCATCAATGTGCGGCAAAGGGTATTTATTTTTCACCGTGACATCATTTAAGCCGCGATAGTCTATACAGAGTCTCAAACTGCCATCCTTCTTCTTAACAAATAAACAGGCGCTCCCCAGGTGATTCACTTTCTCGGATAAACCCTCGCTCCAATAAATCTTGTAACTGCAGTTTTAATTCCTTAAGCTCGGCAGGGGCCATTCGGTAGGGTGTTTTTGCAATCTGTGCAGTTCCAGGCACCAAATCAATCTTAAATTCTACTTCCCTCTCTGGTGGCATCGATTTCAACTCGTCGGGAAGACATCAGGAAATTCCTTCACTACTAAGACATCCTCCAGTTTCACCTTATCTCCAGGAGTATTAATTAAGAAGGCTAAATAACCTTGCGCCCCTCTACTCAATAATTTCCTAACTCGAATTCCCGAAACAAGTGCAGACGAGGCTAACCTACCTCTCACGTCCAACCTTAGAGTGCCTCTCCGGGTAGAGAGAACTCCACCACCTTAGTCTTACAGTTCAATTGAGCATTATAACGGGCCAACCAATCCATGCCTATAATCACATCGTACCCCTTAAGGTTTAAACTTATCAGGTCTCCCACTAACTTCCTTTCTCCTACCCAAATCTCGCAATTTTTGTAAACCTATTGGTAATTAGGTTTGATCCCCAGTAGGTGTTTTAACTTCTAAGTCAAAGGGCAATTTAACAGGATTCACATCAATACCACACATAAAGGCAGGATTCACAAACGAATGGGTTGCCCCAGGGTCAATTAAAAGCTTAGCTAAGCGGTGGAATACAGGAATCGTACCTTCTACTACCTCAGAGGACTCAGGGGCTCGCTGGTAGTCCAAGGCAAAAACCCTAGCAGAGGATTTTGGTCTACTCCCACTAGCACTTGGTTGCTTAGCGTTCGACTTCCCGGTTGTGCGCCCTCGTTTCCTTCACGATTCTTAACCGGACAAGTGGCAAGTTGATGGTCGGAACTTCCACAGCGGAGACATTTCTTCAACTTCCGCCAACAAGCGTCCTCAGTGTGGTTTGCCTTACCACAATATCCACAGCTTACTCGAGGAGTGGGTGTAGGAACCCCTTGTGACAGTCTAGGTTGCCCTTGTCCCTTTCCACCTTGAGCCCCTCTAAATGGAGCTCCTCCTTTTGGTGTCCCTGCAATTCGGACTCCCCGCACCTCTTCCAAACTTAGGAGGTGGTACATTCTGTTCACCTCGTCCAGGGCACTACCAGATGCGCCACGTTTCTTGGTTGAAAGGTTCGAACTTGAAGTCGGGCCTGCTCCACTCGTTGAGCTTTGTCCAGAGCATCTTTAAATGTATCAATTTGAGCAGCGGCTAAGTCCTTTTGAATTTCACATTCAACCTTGTATAAATCGCCTTATGCGTTTTGCTCACTGACTACCAATTCTGGGCAAATTGGAGAGTCGAGTGAACTGGGTCTCATATTCAGCCACGCTTGAGGTGCCTTGGCGTAGCTTAATAAACTCATCCTCCCTTTTTTCCTGAATTAAGGGCGGAAGGAACTTCTCATTGAATTCCCTAGTGAAGTTCAACCAAGTACGTGGGGTTTGCTCTTTTCCCACTTGGCCCTTACTACGTTCCACCAGGAACGGGCCGCACCTTCTAACTGGAAAACGGCAAAAGTCACTTGCCTTTCCTCAGTGTAATGTAACGCGGAATATATCCTCCATTCGCTCAACCAGTGCTCGGCAACTTCCGGATCGGGTCCCCCAAGAAATTTTGGAGGAGCGAACTTTTGAAAACGTTCCAGGGCCCTATCTTCACCTACCTCAGGGTCCCTTTGTTGGTTACCAGGTGCTTGACCTTGCTGGTCAACCAAACGGGCCAGTAAATCAGTCATGCGATTGATAGCCGTAGCTACCTGGTCCCTCCTTCAACTCTGGGTCCTTGGTTCTGATTTGCTACCGACCCTTGTTCCTCCTCTCGGTCCTGAACCTGCCTGGATTCACGTCCACGGCCCCGACCACGTCGTCTAGTCTCCATTATTACTCACTGCCCTAGGGCCCACGTATAATAACTAACAGGAAGCAAATATGGGTGTGCAATATGTACTTTTTCATATTTAAAAGTCAAGTAAGAAATGAAATCAGGGCTACGATAAGCAAGTGAGGATGCAGAACAGTTAAACGGCAATGTAAAATAAGGTCAAGTCAAAGTCAAAAGTCAAAAGTCAAAGTCAAAGGTCAAAATCAACAGTCAATCAAGTCAAAGTCACTGTATTATACATTCAAAAGCTCAGGGCAGTTATTTACAAGATAACAAGACCAAAAGTATCAAGTACGAGCTTCAAAAGTGCAGATACAGTCATATCGCATAAAACCCTAGTATAGGCAATCAAAAGAAAGCTATACAACCACCAAGTCACTACATCCCCTATCCTGTCGATGTACAGTAGTCAAAATCATCCACAAAAGTAACCTAATAGTGAAGGCCTAATCCGCGGCGGGACTAGCTGACCCCCTATCCTTGGCGGGTTCAGCTCCCGACCCAACTCCGACGTGAGAGGTCTCGTCGCTTGCCTCTTCTGGCAAGTTGTCGCAAATGTTCAGAATCGATTTCAGCTCTATTTCTCACTTTCATGGCCCTCTTGACCAAGCTCTCCTGAGTTTCTCCAAGTTGAGCGCAAAGGTCATCAACCCTATCTTGGCCCTCGACCATATCATACTCCAACTCCTTAATCCCGCTCATCTTGCCTCTTATTAGCTTCCCTCAGTTAGTTCACTTCGGTTTCAAGCCTAACATTGTCCTTTGCTAACTCTTTCCTTTCCTCTACCACGGCCAAAACTACTGTATTGGGATAGGCATAGGTATGGCGGCACTCGCAACGCCGATGGCGATTAGCCGGACTCCAACGTACAGTGGCCCCTCTTGGCCGGATCTGGTACTTAATCATAGGGAGTACTCTACGGGGTGTCTCGCCAACTGGACTATCACTAGGGCCACTAGATCCTTCCATCCTACACAAAGTGCAGAGGAAACTTAAGTACTCTTAAGGGGAAATAATCAAATATAATTCTCAAGTCGAAAATTTCTAACTCGCCCAGGCCAATTCAAACCTAGACTCTGATACCACCTGTGACACCTCCACCTCTCCCTAAGGCGAACCCTAGGGTATCAGCGGACTGCCTGCCCAACTCTCATCGGAGCTCGGTTGATCAAAGAACTATTTACTCAAAATAGCCAGTGGAATAACTTACAATCAAAGCGTACAAACCCTAATGGCAAATAAAAGTCAAGCCAACCTTCCAAACTTAACATGTCAAGCTAAAAGTCACACTTACCACTTCATACTGCAAGTACATAATATGAGTCGAGCTTATGAATTCAAACTTATAAGAGTCAAAAGTAAAGTCATCTTAAACAAAAGGTTACAAGTTCAAGCAAAATAAAGTTAAGAAGGCTCTTGATCCTAAGTCCGTCCCAAATCTGTTAAGGGAAACAAAAGGAGTGGGGTGAGCTAAAGCCCAGAGAGATTCCAAGTAAAGCAAGTAAGCACGTAACCAAATAAGAGTATAAAATAGCCAAGTAAATATCGTGCAATACAATAATAATTAAATCACAATTCAATTTAAGGATACGAGTGGCTTTCAAAAGCCAAATCCTCTTGAGCTTGGTCGTACTGGGGTCCGTTGACTCTCCGTCAACGTTTGCATTTAAAGAATATACAGTCCGTAGATCACCACTTCCTCCAATTTCCGTCCACCAATCAACCCCCTACCGGACCCGCACTCCATAACAGTAGTTAGGTAATACTCGACTTTACCGGTTTCTAGTGATCAGTGAACAGTCCTCAAGGTCCAAACCCTTGCTGGCTCGATCCAACCGACTCACCTATGAGGTTGGGTACCCAAATAGTGGCAATAGTTCATGGGGTATCACCCAAACAACTCAAGTACAGTCACATATAGAGAAATCACATCTCATACAGTCACATATAGAGGAATCACATCTCATAATAACAGTATACAGAGCCTCAGTGGAAAATGAGAAAGGTCGAGTGCGATAAAGTACACGCTCGCCTCCATTTTTATCAAAACATGATTTTGCTCAAACAGTAGGAATTCAAGTATTCAGTTAGTTCACATAAGCAGGTAGCAGGTAGTGGAACACTCACCTGTCAAGCAATGTAGCAGTCAAACGTCAAGTCGTACGGTTATGTTCACCAACGTTTCCCAATCCTAGGGCAACGAGTGAAATCGTTAACAAACTAGGTTTAATTCCAAGCAAAAGTGAGCTCATTAGGTGAATAAGTGAGTGGTTAAATCTACTCAATTCACCGTGAAATTTAGGCCCAAAATGCAGTAGAAGTTCATGAGAAAACAAGTTTAACAAGTGCAAGAAAGTTGGGTAAAAGGAAAGTTTCATTCAAGCTTAAAAAAGTTCTTCGCGGGTAAATAGTTGCGCCCGCGCAGTCTCGGTAAAACCGCTATATCTCACTGTAGGAAGGTCGGAATTAGGTTCCGTCAGCGGCGTTGGAAACTAGACTCGAAGGGCTTTCCAACGGTACCAAGAACATATTCTAGTTCATCTCCTAGCATTACCAGTAACTCGGAGAAGTTGGCTGATTTTCCAACCCTGGATCAGCCCTAAACCCTAACAAATGCACACTAGTTCTTCATGCTAACTTCATTTGTTTTGGTTCAAATTTACCCAAATCAGTCCTGTAATGATCATATACAGGGGGTTAGGTCATATGGTACCATTGGAGTTCAAAATACAACACATAAACATGATTAAGGGTTACCATAATAAGCTAATCATCATGCAAACCTAAACTAGTCCACTAGAGGCCAAAACTACCACTTTACTTGCTCCAATTTCATTCCAATTCACACATGAGCTTAACCATTCTCTAGCCAAGTTGCTTAGGCATGATTAAGGTGTAAATAAACCACAAAAATCAAGAAAAAACCCTTCCTTCACAAACCGGTCAGTCATAGCAAATGAAAACAGTCCATATTTTTCCTCTATTTATCCAACCTTCATCCTCTAATGATTTTCATTTAAACCACATATCAAGCATAGATCTAACTCAAAAGAGTTTTAAAACATGTAAATACCTCATTAACAATCATGAACAAGGTGCAAACATTTCATCAAACACTTGGTAGGCATACTAACTACCTCAACTACTACTTGTTTAATTCAAGATATCAACTCCAAATCTCAACCAAACAACTTGTAGTTTGCCCTTACAACTTCAAGTACATGCTAAAACACCATAAAACTATCATTTAAAGAATATTTACCTCTCTTGTAGGAAGTTTGAACCACCAAATCAACCCACCAAAATGAAGACTTCAAGCTTGAATCAAACTCTAGGGTTAGAGGAAAGTTTCTCACTAACTCACAATCTTTCTCTTTGATGTGTTTGGCTCTTGATCACTAGGGTTAGAAAGCAAGAAAATGGAGCTCTCTCTTTTCCTCTTTTGATGATGAAGAAGTCAGCCAAGAAGGGAAATAAAAAGGCCAAGTCTAGTTAAATTATTATCTCACCTTTGGTCAAACAAAATACTTGGCTAGGGTTTGGCCACATAGCCCACTTCTTGTCCAAACCTTCTCTTAATTCTTTCACTAATGATGTTCCAACCCTTCCAAATATACTAACACCTATTTAACACCCCTAACCTCTCACATAAAGTCCCTACCACAAGTAAAAGTCATTGGAAACATGTAAGGGGTGAATTATTTGAAATCATCTCAAACAAATGTTTTATTTCAAGTCAAAAGGAATGGAGTGCAATGTATGTAAAATGTTGTAACACATGGGGAATGTCATGCAAGGGCATATAATAAGTGGTCTAGATTTTAGAATAAAGCATGTATTTAAGGAAAATTGTGGTTTCAAGTGAGGGTTCTCACATTTGGAATATATTTATAAGGTTTTAGAATCAACTTATTTTTCATTTTCTTTTCTTTATTTTTTTTCTTCTTTCCCTTTTCCTGCTTCTTTCTGCCCAACCCTTAAGTACTCATGCTTCATCAAATTCTATTGAAACACCACCTGATCATCACCAATCAACCTTGCAGTTTGTGGAGTATGGGAGAGCGACTGACAAGAGATGAGAGAAAGGCTTACACAAAAAAAAACGAGAAGAGAGAGAGCTAGATGGAGTGGAGCAGCTACCATGGAGTATTGGAGGAGAGAGAAAGAGAGTGAAGAGAGAAGAAAAGGTAATAGAGAGATTGACAAGAAATGAGAGAAAACCAGATGACGTGGGGCTACTGCCATGGAGGGTTGGATGAGAGAGTGAATAGAGAAAAAAGAGAGGAAATAATGAAAGTCTGCTTTGGAAGATAGAATGAGAGAGAAAAGATGAAAGAGGAAATCTAATGGTAAAGTACTGCCATGGAGGTTGGGCCGACGTGATAGAATGATGAAAACAATATGTTTTCTTTTCTTTTTTGAAGTTTTCGAGTCAAATTGAGTCAAATTTGGGAATCCACCAAAACCCCCCAATTTGTTAGGGATTGAGAATCCCCAAATTTTAATGATCACTCCAAGATTCTGAATCCAATACATGTAACCTAAACAGCAAGAATTGGAATTATTTCAATTCTTGATTTCGATCCCCTTTTACCAAACGACACTTGGGTAATTCCTCTATCTCACTGTTTTCCTTGATAAGTGGTGGCATCCTCTCATATTCGGCTTCATCATCCGTGACAATTTTCCCATTTGATAGAACCATTACTGCCTTTTGATTCAAGCATCGGCTGACTATATGCCCTCCCCCTTGACATTTAAAACACATAGTGTCTATTTATCTCAGTCCGTAGCTTTTGATGATTACAAAACAAATGGATGTTACTAATATTTTCTTAATAGACCTTTTTAGAAATGGAGCAAAACAGGTTCAAACACTAAGCACAAAGAATACTGAAGCGGCTGTCGGACGCACAAAAAGACTGGATCAGACGTCCGACAATCATTGCGCAACTTCGAACGCATGAAGAACTCCACTCTCGGACGTCCGAAGATATTAAGTTATTCCTTCTAAACTCATTGATTTCGATCGGATGCATATCATCAGAGCACCAGACGTCCAACAAGCATTGCGACACTTCGGACGCAAAGCCTTGGAGGCACCGGACGTCCGAAAAGAATTGAAGAAAAATTCTCAATTTCACTCCCTACCATTGGACACATACACTAAAGGTACTGGACATTCGAAATAATTCAAGAAATTTTCTTGAACTCACTGCCTGCGTTCGGACGCAAGAAATAGGTCCACCGGACGTCCGACACTACCAACGGCTAGTTGACTCTTCAGTTACCTTCTATCCGTTGGAAGCATTAATTAAAGAACTTTTTGGTCTCATATAAATAGAACAAAGTCAACCACTTCAGAACAACTTTGCACATTGAGATTATATCATATCAAGAGTGATTTTAGTGAGAAAATACTCTTCAAGGAAGATTTGTACTCTTAGTTGTGTAAATTTCATAAAAGTTTTTCTTGTGTGAGAAAATTACTTTAATAGTGTAGCTTTGTGAGGGTTATCCGAGTGATAGTAAAACTTTCTAACTTGACCAAGTGTGGCTTGGGGCAAGGAGGAAGTGATCCTTCCTTTGTACACAAAGATTGGTTGTAATTGATCAATTTGAAGAAACTTGTTCTATAAATCGTATCCAAACTCAAGAGGAGGTTGGAAGTGATTCTAGTTTGCTATCCTTTCTCTACTGCTTACTATATTGCAAATACAAACTGTCTTTCTCTTCTAGTCACAAGCAATCTTGATCTCTCATTAATTGCTACATTGTGTGGTCATATAGAAGAGCGGGTAAGTTTCAAATTGTGGAAAAAGAGCCTTACAACTTGATTAGTTTTTAAATAACCTAATTCACCCCCCCTCTTAGGTTGTTTTCGATCCTTACAATTGGTATTAGAGGTTGGTCTCCTAGAGATTAAGTTCAATCGGTTTTGGAGTAAAAATGACAACCAACAATGCTATGTTTTTTGAGGGACAAACCGTCACTAGATCTCCGATGTTTAATGGATCCAATTATGTGAGTTGGAAGGAAAGAATGATCATTTTCTTGCAATCTATTAATATCGAGCTATGGTTCATTGTCAATGAAGGTCCATTTGATGCCTCTATAATAGATGAAATCACTCATAGATCGAAACCAAAAACTAGAAATGAGTTGACCGGTGAAAACAGAAATCACCTTATCTTGAATGCTAAAATTATGAATGTGTTGTATAGTGTCTTAAATTCAAATGAATCCATTAGGTGCAAAGGGTGTAAGTCCGCTAAAGAAATTTGGGACAAATTTAGAGAAATCCATGAAGAGAGTGAGAATGTGAGAGAGCAAAAGAAATCTATTCTGATTACCAAGTATGAATCGTTCAAGATGGAACCTCATGAAAACATTGATAAGATGTATTGTAGATTCAATGACCTCATTAAGGACTTAGAGGTGCTGGAAAAGGAATACTCTCTAGGTGAAAAAAACAGAAAAATTCTGAATACTTTATCCAAGGATTGGGAGAGTAAAGTGACTGCCATTGAAGAAGCCATTGAAGAAGTTAGGATCTAAATTCCTTACCTATTGAATCTCTTATTAATTCTCTAACCTCTTATGAGCTGAAACTTAAGTCCAAAGTGCAAGAGGAAGAGGATGCAAAGGTAAGAAGGAACATTGCTCTAAAGGCATCTCAAGATGAAGATGATTCTGCCTCCCTGGATGGAGAAGATGCGGAAGTTGATGACAGTGATCTAACTCTCATCACAAAAAATTTCAAGAGAATTCTCAACAAACGAAGGTTCAAAAAAGGAGGAAACAGCAACTCATTCCCAAATCAGTTCAGCAATGCAAGAAACAAAGGGAAACAAGATTCAATAAAAAGCAAACTGATAAATGCTTTGAATGCGGCCAACCTGGACACTACGTGAGTGAGTGTCCAATGAAGAAAAAGAAGGAAGGAAAGGTTGAACGAAAATCAAAATTCAACAACTTTCAAATTACATGGAATGATTGCAACTCAGAAGGTGAAGTCGAAGAAAAAGAGGAATCTGCCCAGATGACTTTCATGACTATTGGTGATGATGAGGTAACTACTTGCAACTCTCAACCTGTTAGTGATGATGAATCTGAAAATGATGTTGAGTCTTTCATTGAGAGATTTCATAATAACTTGAAAGAATCATATGCTAGAAATAAGGAACTAAAACAGAAAATTAATTTTTTTATTCAAGACAATGCAAATCTTTTTCGACAAAACAAAATGCTGAAAGCTGAAAATGACTGCTTGAAAAAGGATGAGAATGTTCTACTTTTTGAACTTGATAGAAAAACAAAACTGTGTGAGTTGTTCAAAAAGGAACAAGGTGACTTGAAAAGAAGAATGGATGATCTAGATGAGTTGTTTAAATACAAGAAACAAGATTGCCCTCAAAAGAATGAATCAAAACCTCAGTTTGACATTCATAAGAAAGGTTGAACTCTAATGCAAACGAATTTAACATCTATAAAAGAAGGCAAATCAGATTTATTAAACCTGTCAATTTGGTCACATGAAGAATAGTTGCTATGTAAGAAAGAATATGAGAAATGGCATGATATGTATGTGGATAGTTAGACATAATACTAACTCTCAAGAACCCAAAAAATAAATGGGTACCAAATATCATCTTGTGAACTCTTGTGTAGGTGAGCTTGGTGAATGTCATTAAGGAATCAAAATGTTTCGTAGATAGTGGATGCTCAAAACATATGACTGGTGATCCATCACAATTCATCAAACTCAAATCAAAATCAAGTGAAAAAGTAACATTTGAAAATGATAACAAAGCCAAAACAGTTGGAGTTGGAAATGTCGGTAAGAATGGTCAAACTTTTGTTCACAATGTTCTTCTAGTTGATAATCTGAGTTATAATTTGTTGAGTGTTAGTCAATTGTGTAACAGAAATCTGTTTGTGCTATTTAAAAAACATGAATGTCTTGTTCCTAATTCAAAGTTCAATATTATTTTCAAAGAAAAAAGAGTGAATGACATTTATGTAGTTGTTCTTGAAAATATTGATTCTTCCAACTTTAAATGTCTTAAAGTAGTAAATGAAGACCCTTGGTTATGGCATAGAAGGTTTGTCATTTCAACATGAATTTGCTAAAGGAGATTTCCAAAAAGAAACTAGTTAGAAGTTTTCCAAAAATTAAGTTTGAAAAGGACAAAATCTGTGATGCTTGTCAATTTGGAAAACAAGTCAAAGTTTTTTTTAAACCCAAAAAATGTGTTTCTACCCCAAAACCTTTGGAACTTTTACTTCTTGATTTATTTGGTCCTACACAAACTGCTAGCTTAGGTGGCAAAAATATTGCTTTATTGTTGTGGACGATTATTCTAGATACATTTGGGTGATGTTTCTTGCACACAAGAATGATGCCTTCAAAAACTTTGTTTCATTATTTGCAAAAGTTCAAAATCTGATTGGGTTGAAAATCATCAATATCAGAAGTGACAATGACTCAGAATTTCATTTTTGTGGCTTTCCAAAATTTTGTGATAACAATGAAATTACGCATGAATTTTCTATTGCAAGAACTCCTCAACAAAATGGAATTGTTGAAAGAAAAAATAGAACTCTTCAAGAGGCAACAAGAACCATGTTAAGTGAATGCAACTTGCCAAAATATTTTTGGGCTGAACCCATAAATATAGCTTGCTACACTATGAATAGAGTTCTCTTGAAATCAATTTTAAACAAAATCTCTTATGAGTTAATGTTTGATAAAAAGCCTATTGTTGGATACTTCAAAATTTTTGGTTGCAAATGCTTCATTTTAAACATCAAGAAACATCTTGGAAAGTTTGATAAAAAATCTGATAAAGGAATCTTCTTGAGCCATTGTGAAAATAAAAGAGGTTTTAGAGTCAATAATCGAAGGACTCTCATTATAGAGGAAGCTATACATGTCATTTTTTATGAATCTAATGGTGATATTTTCAAGAAGAATTAAAAAAACTCACAATTAATGATCAAGACAGTGATTCACCAGAAAATGATTCAAAGGAAGATGGTTCTCAAGTTAGTCCAACACTGGAAGATAATGACAGGGATGTTGGTACACCTAACGATCTTTCAAGAGTTTGAAAATTTGTTCAAAACCATCCTAAGGAACTCATCATTGGTGATCCATCCGAGAAGGTCAGAACTCGTTCCTCCTCTAAACAATTGATGGATAATTTTACATTAGTCTCACATTTTGAACCCAAAAATGTTGTTGATGTCTTGAAAGATGAAAACTGGATTTTAGCTATAAAAGAGGAACTAAATCAATTTGAAAGGAACAAGGTTTGGACATTAGTTGAAAGACCTCAAGATCATCCTATCATTGGTACAAAATGAGTATTTAGAAACAAAATGAATGACAAAGGTGAAGTAGTAAGGAATAAAGCTAGACTTGTAGCGAAGGGGTATGCTCAAGA
Organism: Coffea humblotiana; assembly: GCA_023065735.1. Taxonomy (NCBI): domain Eukaryota; kingdom Viridiplantae; phylum Streptophyta; class Magnoliopsida; order Gentianales; family Rubiaceae; genus Coffea; species Coffea humblotiana. The sequence continues at coordinate 15,556,359 of CM041210.1, read as the reverse complement.
AGAAAGAATAGATTTTGATGAAACATTTGCACCCGTAGCCAGACTAGAATGAATTAGAATGTTTTTTGCCTTTGCATGTTTCAAGAATTTCAAACTATTTGAAATGGATGTTAAAATTGCTTTCTTAAATGGCTTTATTGATCAAGAGGTATATGTTGATCAACCTCCTGGTTTTGAGAATGAAATGTTTCCAAATCATGTGTTTAAACTCTCAAAAGCTTTGTATGGTTTAAACTAAGCTCCAAGAGCATGGTATGAACGTTTAAGTGGTTTCTTGATTGAAAATGATTTTAAAAGGGGCATTGTAGACACCACTCTTTTCACCAAACAATACTCCAATGATCTACTAATTGTGCAAATATATGTTGATGATATTATCTTTGGTGCTACTAATAAGTGTTTGTGCAAGAATTTTTCCACTATTATGCAAAAAGAGTTTGAGATGAGTATGATGGGAGAATTAAATTTCTTCCTTGGGCTCCAAGTGATTCAAATCCGAGAAGGAACATTCATTAATCAAACTAAATACACCAAGGAGCTGCTCAAAAGATTTGGAATGGAAAATTCAAAGCAAGTTGGAACACCTATGTGCACATCTATCAAGTTTGACAAGGATGAAGAAGGTATAAAAGTTGATGAAAAGAAGTATAGATATATGATTGGTAGTTTACTTTACTTAACTGCAAATAGACTTGATATTGTGTTTGCTGTTTGCTTGTGTACTCGTTTTCAATTTTGTCCAAAACAATCTCACTTAAATACAGTGAAAAAAATTCTTAGATATCTAAAAGGAACCTTGAATTACGGTTTTTGGTATCCTAAATGTCATGAGTTTCCTTTATATGATTTTTCAGATGTTGATTTTGGCGGCTGTAGGATAGATAGAAAAAGTACAACTGGAACATATCACTTTTTTGGTAATTGTTTAGTGTTTTGGTTTAGTAAGAAACAAAATACTATTTCCTTATCTATAACTGAAGCGGAATATATTACCGCTGGAGCTTGTTGTGCTCAATTATTGTGGATGAAAAACACATTGAACGATTTTGGATTAATTTATGACTGTGTGCCTATGTATTGTGATAACACTAGTGCCATAAATTTGACAAAAAGTTTCATTCAACATTTTAGAACAAAGCATATAGATATAAAGCATTATTTCATTCGCGATCTAGTCCAAAAGAATGAAATTCGTGTTCAATATATCTGTTCAAAAGATCAAATTGCTGATATTCTCACAAAAGCCTTACCACTGGATCAATTTGTGTTTTTGAGAACAAAATTGGGCATTTCAGAAAAAATATTCTAAAAATTCTCTGGTCACTCTTTATCGGACGTCCGATGCGTTAGAACGGACGTCCGACAGTGTTCTTGATCACTTTTCCAGAAATTTCTGTTTCAAACGGTTGTGTTGGATGCTTCACTTCGTTCGGCCGCCTGACATTCAAAAATTACGTCTTATAAGACAGTCCCTTCTTTCAGTCAGTTCATTTTTCCTACCATTGTCTCGGACGCAACTCTTCATCTTTTCCCAATTTCAAATTCAAACTTCATCTCTCTTCTGAATAAGTTTCGAGAAATTATTTTGTCCAAAATCATTACATTTCTTTTACCCTTTCATTATCGCTCATAACTTTCTCTGACTGCCAACTACTCTATAAATTTCAATTCTCATTCGTAACCCTAATCACTCAAAATTTACTCTCTTTGGACGAGTCAAGCATTTGTTGTAGTCCATTCGCACTCTAAGTTTCTCTCATACACATGTGCATCGTACTCTGCAACATAAACATCTTACATCTCATCATGGTGAGAATTAGAGGAGGGTCTGTCAGTGCCGAACGCACCACAAGGTTCAAGTTGAGGGATGAAGTCATTGACATTGTTGAGCCATCCACCACCAAATCTCCAAAGAGAGGAACAAAAAAATATGGTGGAAAAAAGAAAGGTTTGGCCCAAAAGAAACATTCAGAGGAATGGCAAACTATTTCCGCTGAGCAAACTGCATTGCCTCCTGTCAGTGATAGTGAAAAGGAACTAGAGCAGCCTACTAATGTTGACGCATCCGTCACGAAATCACCCAGAAAAGGGACTGAATCTCATAGTAAAAAGGAGAAACTGTCTGCTAAAAAGAAAGGGACTGCTCAAACTAAGGAAAGGCAAACTGCTGATCCTTCTGTTGCGCAAATTGAGAAACAGCAGATTGCTGACCAAAATGCTGAGAATCAGCAAGCCACTGAGACTTCCACCAGAAAATTACCAAGGACAAGGTCTGGTGGACAGACCGATGTACATGATACTCCACGAAGTGGAAAGAGGAAACGAACTACCAAGAAGCAATCTGAAACTCAGATTGTAAAGGAACCTACCCCACTACCAAAGTTCATTGTTGATGATGCCAGGGAGAAGTTCGAAAGAATTTCACAGAAGGGTTTCATCACTCAAAGAACCATTCTCCCTTCTGAATTTCGTAAGTTTGACCTTAAATCTGTTCTTGAACTTTTTACTTTTCAAAAATGGACTCACATTCTAACTATTCTCAACACTTATTACCCTGACATGCTTTATCAATTCTTTGCCAATTTTAGGAAGGGTAGATCACACACTGATCTAGTTTCACGTGTCAATTCTGTTGATATAGAGTTAAACCCTGACAATGTCGACACTGTTTTGAAAACCAAAATTGAAAATGATTTTAAAGAAAAAATTGTAAACTTTTCGTCATATGAAGAATTTCCTTCTGCATATTATCATTTTCATGTTGCAAAACTGATGACTTATTTTCAAACTCATTTTAATACTCTTGCTGAGGCAAGATTGGAGGATCTCAATGCTCAAAATTTGATCATCTTCTCTATAATTTCAAATCTGTTGGTTCTTACTGATGGTCATAGGATAGATGCCAACAAAATGGAGCTTTACCTGTTTTACTGTTTTCTTGAAAAAATTCGAATTGATTTCGGCTTTGTCATGTGCAAATTCTTGGTCAAAATCAGCACTAATAGCCGTAGAAAACTTTCCTCTGAAAATTTCTGACCCCAATCTTTGCTCATTTCAAAATTCCCTTCAATGGCAAATCACCAAAAGAAAGTACATCCACTATCTTTTCAAAGGCATATTTTGAAAGAAAAAATCTGAAATTTTTTTTATGGTAAATGGTGCTACAAGGAAACGGTTTTGGAGTCTAGGAGAAAAATCTTCATGAAACACCTGTTTCCCCTAGGACTCCTCGAGATCAGTCCATGTATATCTCACCCTTTACCATCCATCCTAGAAGGTCAGCCACTAAACTCTCTTCATCTAAGTCTGAGGTCATTTCTTTGCTTGAGCACCTCAAGCAACACATCCTACTCCTTGAAGATGGTCTGATGATGACCATGTCACCCGACCAACAAGCCATCTTCATTGACAAAAGAAATTTGCTTGTACCTCCTGCTCCTCAAGACAACGAGAATGTACACCAAAAGGAACCTAGAACTGAGCCCACTCTAGAGTTTCGTGCTACCAGTTTCTCAGTCACATGACAAGGGAAAGGTTCCAGTAACTGAAGAGGATAATGATGAGAAAATTGAAGAGAAAGAAGTGGATCCTGCTCAGTTTCGCCTAACAAGGAGAAGGCCTGGATCGTCCAAAATCACCATTTAGGTACTTCTAGGCAAATTGCACTTCATGATTAGGATGGTAGTTCATAATAGACTTTTGCATCTTTTGCATTTTAAACATTTCATGCGTTCTGTATTAAGGATTCGATTTCCTTTCCTCTGCTGGTTTGTAAAACTATTTGGTTATTTTTATATTCTGAATGATGTTGCTTTTGTGGATTATCCTTTATTTGGTTAACTCTTAATTCAGTTTGGTCTCTGATTTCTGATATTGACTGCCAACATTGATGATATTCAGAATGTTGATGATCTTGACTACTGACAGTGATAATTGCGGTATCACTGTTGGGTTTCGGGTTTCTGGTTGTTGATAATTGCTGATAATCTTGATCTCTCATTAATTGCTACATTGTGTGGTCATATAGAAAAGAGGGTAAGTTTTAAATTGTGGAAAAAGAGTCTTACAACTTGATTAGTTTTTAAATAACCTAATTCACCCCCCTCTTAGGTTGTCTTCGATTCTTACAGTGTCACGATTGCAGGACTTAGATGGATCATTCGCGGGTATTGAAGCTCCTTTCGAGTCACTTCTTGGCGTTTCTTGCTTTGGCCTTTGAGTGAGTGAACTGGTTGTCCCCCTCACCTCCTTCTTTATTGGCTAATTTCATGTGATTGGAGGTGAATAAGTAGGTTGGAATCGTGTTTAACCCCTCCTCTTGAGTTTCCGCTCAATTTTGATTGCCTTCTCGACCATCTCTATATAGTGTTGCAATTCCAATTGGTCAGCAATCTCTAGGCTCAAATCATTCAGAAAATGAGCCACGGTTGCCTCTCTATCTTCCACAATGTTGCCTCTTAAGCAAGGAGATTTCCATGTCCTTGTAGTAATCTTCGACACTTTGGCAGCCCTACGTCATGGTTTGGAGTTTATGGTACAAGTCTCTTTGGTAGTTACTTGGAACAAAATGCCTCCTCATGATACGCTTCAATTCAACCCACGTATTGATGGGCGGTTCTCCACTTCTTCGCCGACTTGTTGTCTCTTGGTCCATGGCTTAGTTAGTGAACTCTACCATGACCAATTTCACTTTTTGTTCCTCGAAGTAGTCATTGCAATCAAAGACCAATTCAATTCTCCTTTCCCACTCGAGGTAAGCATCTGGATCGGATCTCCCTTGAAAAGGCGAAATTTTTATTTTAATGCCTTTATAGTGTCCCCAACTGGTCTTGTATTCCTTCGCAGTCTCCTAAGGTGCTCTTCCTCATCATTAAAGCTATCAGATTCTTCCACTCGACTTTTGCTGCGGAATGATTTAAAATTTCTAGGTGAACTTCATGTTTTGTAAAGTTCGTCATGAATTGGCCCAAAGCTTGGTCTAGCATCTTCTTAAATTTAGCTTCCAACATTTCGGTGAAAAGCTTAACATCAAATATTTGAGAATTTTCTTCACCACCATTAGACATTATTATATGAAACCTACAAAAACTGGTTAGTAATAAAAGAAATAATCTCACACTCTCCCTTACGTGTTTCACTCACACTCGTGTATCACTCAAGTGTATGTAACACTCTAATATTCTCATCAATTAGTTCTCAAGGCACTTGATTGCTTCACTTGAAGAAATCAGAAATTGCTCAAGTGTTCCAACCAATTTGTAGTCAAGAATCACTCAAGGCGTGGCTAATGATAATTCGGTTCACTTGGACTGAGTGTTTGAGCTTAGAAAAGACCAGATTTAATTCAAAGGACTCATGACTACTTGCTAGAATTTGGACAAAGACGGATGAACCCGAACCAATTAATTTGGACAAGGAAAACTCAACCTAGATCACTAGGAAAACTCAAGGAATCCGAAACTGTTTTGAAATTAATGTGGCTGACTGTTTTGGAATGAAATCTCCCGTCCTTTCCTACTCAAATCAGGTTTTTAACTTCCTCTTAGTCAAATCCAAGAGGTATTAGGAAAAGGCTTTCGAATTGGAAAGAAATTCCCTTGATAAACCACAAGTGACTAACGAAATTGTTTTGGTAATCCGACTAGGTTTTAGTCTTTCGTTTCTTGATTCATTTTTTTTTTTTGGAATTTGAATCAAGAAGAAATCAAGAGTTGAATTTCCAAGCCAAAGCTGTCCAGATTTTTGTTTATTTCTGCAACCAACACTAGACCTTCATGAATGTAAGAATTCAAGATTGGTTGATCAAGAACTCAAAATTCCTCAAGGTCTTTCAAGAACCCTTCGAAAAAAATTCAAGAAATTCCTAAGAAAACTTCAAGAACCCGTGTTCCAGCTCAAGAAAATCAAGAAACACTTCAAGAACGGGTCCAAAAATCAATCAAGTGTTCCAAGAAATTTAAACAGCCACGGATTGACACTTGAACAGCCACGAATTCACAAGTAAGCAGGTTTTTTTTCCTGGAACAATATCACAACTAAACGACACAAATTAACACATAAACTGAATGGAAAAACACGATGAGTTCAACAACCAAAAAACTCGGGCAGCTTAAACAAGAAAAACTCTAATGAAATGCAAACCCTAAACGCGATGGACAAGAAACCCTAGATGACAATTGCGATTCTGGTTTTTTTTTTACGACACAAGAACCAAACGTAGTAAACCCTAGAATTGCAAGACTCACATGGATAACTCAAGAACAAGACACAGCTAACACAAACAAACAATTAACAAACAACAACAAATTATGAACAAGAGACAAAAGGGATATACATGATACCGTCAACTAGCTCTGATACCAAACTGATACGAACCACCAAGATGGCTAGAACTTGTATCCCACAAAGCCCCAAATTTAGACTCACATATCAAATTTGAAGTGATAGATAACTTTGACCTTTCTAACCCACGAAGTTATGAACGTTGATATGATCGCAACCCATAACTCAATAGAATAGCGAACCAAAGTGTTGAGTAGAGCAACGCCACAACCAAGGGTATTTGTTGGTTGGTAAGTTGATTGAATACTCTCAAGACAGTCTCTCAAGTATTCAAGCAAGCTCTTAAGAAAGCCAAGAGAACAAATTCTCACATTTTATTGCTGGAAAATTCTGAATTATGACACAAAGTGCATAAGATAGCTTATTTTTAGCCTTTGTCGAACCCTAATTCCTACTCCAACAAGAAAACAACTAAAACAAGCGAAATTCCTACCCAAACTAGGACACATTACCTTGGCCAAGATACTTAACAAAGCTGGCCGTTATTCTCTACTAATAAACAACTCGAACTATTAATGAAACATTGGAAATAATAACTAAACAATGATGACTAATCCGCGGATCAAGCTTGTACTCGAACTACTCCTCCTGAACTCGAACGTTGTGACCAACCTTGAAGTCATTCTCTTCCACTTTTGAAACTTGAAATAGGGTATAAATGGTCTTGTCTTAATGTTCAAGTCCTTCAATCATCATAGGTTGACCTACTTGATCATTCACCGCATGAACCAACACTTGTAGAGACTCCCTTAACTTCTTAGCTCATGATCGTGTTATCAATCCAATTGGAACCTTCACGTTTGTATCACCCTCACCATGTCCAGTCGTGATCACCGTCTCATCACTTTCTCACATGTTTTGATTCTTTATATGATTGATACATGTATAAAAGTTAGATTTCAAATTCAAATTTTGCATAGTTGTTATTCATCCAAAACTGACAGTGTATACACTGTCAGTGTATACAATATATATATATCCCATTCTTTTTTCTTAGATTTTTTTTTTTTTACCAAAAATTGATTCATGTCCTCTGTTTGGATTTTCATAATGTCATGTATTGGTTGGTGTATTTAGTTCCCTAATTTTGACATAGTTCCAAACATGTCATATAATAATCATTCTCTTAACAAATACAATTTGCTAATCATATAAACCAAAAATAATGTTTGGATTTGGTATAGTATCATACATTGGTTAGTTTTATTTCGTTGCTAATTTTACTTAGTTCCAAACATGCTTACAATAAGTAACCCTCTAATAATGTAATTAAATAAATGTACCAAAAATAACTATACATATTTGAAAAAATAATAATTTTTTTATTAGAGAAACTATCAAGGTAAAATTGCATTGACCTGAGTCACTCGCAAATTAATTTGGGGAAACAAATTATTGCAGTGATTTTCACTATGAGTTTTCTTCGAAATAGTGTTGTACCTTAGACAAAAACATGCACATTATTTTGATAATTTTGTGTTTATCCACTCTTTGATGTGGGCTGAAGTTGCAGAAGATATTGTAAATTGAAGAAAAAAACGTCTCAATTGACTCCATAGACCCATTTTTCTGCATTGCTTGTGTAGCTAACCAACTCATCGGGCTTGAACTATAGGCTGATTTCATCCCATACGGTCTTAGGGCCATCACTTCCATGAATAATATTCCTTCCAACCACAACAGCAAAGTCACCTCTGATGGTTCCAGGTTCTGATTTCTGTGGATTTGTAGCTCCAATAAGTTTCCAGTTGCATTTTATTACTTCTTCACCTTCCCAAACCATGGCAATCACAAGACCAGAGCTTAGGAAGTCACAGCCATTAAAGAATGGTCTTTTCCTTGAGATCATGATAATGCTTTTGTGCAAATTCCTTTGAAGGAACCACAATTTTGATTGCCATGAGCTTAAAACCTTTGCGTTCAAAGCGGGATATAATTTTGGCAATCAATCCTCTCTGCACCCCATCAGTCTTGATGGTAACAAAAGTGCGTTCCAACTCTACAGCATGTGCTTCTTGCTCTGTGAGCATGTAAGCTGCTGCAGGAAGGGCAGGGAGCCCTGAAATCCAACTTCTGGAAGCATTTCCTGGATCCACCCTGCCATGCACGGCAAGGGTAGTTGCCCTTCCTCTCAATGAAACTACTGTTGTTTGCCCTTCGGAAAAGGCACGAGAGCTTAGCCTGGTGGAAGTAGAAAGAAGAGTCCTCGCAGCTCATGTAGCAGATATGCAAATTTAAGTTCTCATTTTTTCTCTTTTCCTTTTCTCAATTTATCTAATCGAAATTTATGAAAAACCGGTTCGGGGTTTGAGATGAAAAGGTCAAAAAGAGAGACCAACAATAATTATATTCACAATAATCAATATTAAAAGTTGATTGAATCACAATCTTTGACTAACATAAACTAATAATCCAAGTTCATATTCCCCATAGAAATAATAATCATTACTATACTGAAAGGGAGAGTTGGGTTGCTACAGTAAAAATGGACCTGTTATCCGGTAATTTTCACCGATTTTGAGGGCATTTGGTATTGTTAGTTGGACAAGAAACACTTTGGAGTGGTTGGTGTGCATTTACTTTCCTTCTTCAGTGCGTTTCCTTTTGCGAGCAAAATTCATAGATATCAGGCTGGCTTGTGGTCAACTGTCCGATTATGCGAAACATATTACATTCAAATGAGGACCATCAAATTAAAATTAACTTCTCTTACCAACAAAAAAAATCAAATTAACTCCGCTTGCGAAGTTTGTTGCATGGAAATTAAGACCGCTTCACAAATTAAGATCAGTGGTAAGTGGGCGATGTGTCAAGCAGTGTGTGGGACCGCATGGCCAAATGCTGCTTTTAAGATGACTTTCTCAGCAGATTGGTAGACGAGAAAGTTTTATCCGAGTTTGAGCTTCTAAGCTATCTGGGAATTTCAGCTTCTAAAGATTTACGTCAGTCAGAGCTGCTGAAGATTTACGTGGACACTTGACCTTTGCGGTGAGAATGCAAGTCTGTTAACTTTCCAAGTATGAATTTACATGTACCATTGATTAAATTCAGGTAATATAACTGTATAACTGATAAGGTTCAGGTAGAGCATGAATTCTTTTTCTCATTTCTTCAATTGTGAGACCACAGGCGGTTGATTGGTTAGCATCAGACAGAGTTTGAATCTTTTTTTCTTGCTTCAATTCTGAGGCCAGCGGTTTGTTTTGCATTTATCAATTTGCTGGTCATAATTGAAGGTTGCATTCACGTGGTTTGCTTGTTTTGTGTTGATGCCTTTCGTTTAGAATTAAGGGCTGTATTTTTCTTTTGTATAGGTAAAGAGCTTAGTGGTTTGTGGTTAGTTATGATTGTGATAGATATTGATGAACGCTTTAGTTTCGGTGGTTTTGCGAAGTGATTTTCTTGTTCAGCTCTTCATGTTTTCCTGTTCATAATCAAGGTCTATATTTAACATAAGTAATTGAGGGTTCTCATTTCTATTCAATTATGATTGTAATAAGCATTCGTGAAACCTTAGGCCTGGTCCTTTTGTAAGGTGAACTCCTTACTCTACTTCTGCCTTGATCTTATTTTGTCTGCCGCATTGCTGTTTTCTTGCCACTTGCAGATTACCTACTGTTAAATCTGTTCAATTGTAATGAGATTTTGTGTGCAAGGTTCATTATAAACTATTGGTGTTAAAGTTGATCTATCATTAGAAAAGCAATTGGATTTTTTTGTCTGAATCAGAGGGCAAGCTTCTGTTCAGCAGAGGTAGTAGTGGATGTGGATGGGTTATAGTTAAACGCCTAATTGCTCCTTTTGCCTGGAGTCTACTTGAGTTATAACATAAAAGCTACTTTCTATAATCCTGGAGGAAACAGAAACATGTGAAAGTATGTTTGTAGCATCCATCAAGATGAATGTGTAGGTTTTGTTTCCAATAAAACAATTTTCATCCCAGTGCTTTAAACGAGTAGGCTACTATTTCTGGAAGTCATTGTTCAGTGCTTGTATTCATCTTATAGTTCCTCTGAGATTGGGATAGCCCATTAAACTTGTACTAGACTTTGCAAAACCTCATTTACTCATTGTATCAGAGCCTGGCAAAGGATTCTAATTTATTACTATCTTAGCAATGAGTGCCTCAACTTGCTTTTCATTTCCTTAGGACTGAATTCGTCATATTCCTCATTGTTTGCCTGTTTCTGTCCTTTTCCCTCTAGGAACTGTCTTAGGCTCTTAATTTTCAAGAATACTATTGATTGGGCCTGGGCATGTTCTAATTTGATATTCGTATTTTGAAACGTTGATTTTAGAAAAGCTCAAAATCAGAATACCAAAAGCAGGTCTTTTTTAGCTTCTGATTTTGGATCTTTTAAGCTTTAAAAAAAATGTAAGAAGTTGATTGAAAAAGCAGTTCAGATTATTGCATTGTATCCTTATGATATAGCTTGCAGAATCACAGCACTTAGCATATATAACTTTTCAAACTATTTTGCTTCCTTCTCCTTATTGATTAGCCACACTTTTTCCTGAAATACACAAAGGAGCTCATTTCACCAACTTGTGGACTTCTAACAACCACCATTTGGTCCCTGCTCTTTGTCATTTTTGTTTCTGAGTGATAAAGAAAAAGTGCATACAATGTATTTGGCTTATATCTTTCCTTTTCTTGCTAAACACTTCAGTCCTAAGCTATTTCTACTCCACTTTACCAGGCAGCCCTGGAAGGATCATTTGTGCTGCTTCATGGTTGTGCCATGCCCATAATCCAATAGGCATTGATACAACCCCTGAGCAATGGGAAATCATCGGTGATGTCATTCAGGATACAAACCATATTCCCTATTTTGATGTTACTTATCAATTAAATCTTTCTGGCTGCTTGAGATTTTGTTCGTTTTACTCTAAGCAGTTGTTCCATTTTTATTTTGCTTTGTGCCTGATAAAAGTATGCTGAAACAATAGGAGTTCTTTAATTTGAATGAACAGAATTTATTACATTTAGATTTAATAAACAAATAGCAAATGTAATGGTGGAAAAATAGCACTTCAATTAAGCCTTGTCTGGATTAACCTCCATCTATTTAGAATCAGGCCCAAATTTGAGCATGAAATCTATTGAGCTCAAGTTTCAAGTTCCAGTAGAGACTATATTCTCTTCTTTCATACTTGACTCGAGCATTTTATACTTCTTCTGTTTTTGTGAATTTTATACTTTTGAGATTCTTTTTTTTTTCTCTTTAATAGATATTGGCAAGCCACTATGCTTTAGTTCATTATTACTAGGAATCATAATTATTAATTGAATGCATTTTGGCATATGGCATGTTGTAAGTTATGAGTTGTACGTGGCCTGCATGTACAAAAATATATTGAACTGTTAAATAAATATGCGTTGGATCCTGACCCATGAGTTTTCTACACCAATATGTGATGTGCTTGATTACAACGAGAAAATTGACCAATTTAATTAATTAGGATTGGATTTGATCAATCTCCTTTGTAATCTAATGAACATTAAATTTAGTAAAACCCAAACGGTTCCAGTACAGGTAATTGATTGCTTTATTTGTGTACGTGCACTAAATGATTGGATGTATATCATCTATTGTAGATTAATCTCACAATGACGGTTAAAAAGTCATGAAATATGCAGAATGCTTATTCGGTTTCCATGGAAAGTATTAACAAGATGATGTTTCAGATGACCAATTTTTCTTTCGTGGTTAAATTTAACAAGATGACCAATTTTTCAGATGTTGTTTTGCTGTAAGGGTTTGCAAGTGGTAGCCCTGATGCAGATGCATCATCTGTGTGACTCTTTGCTGCTTGTGGCTTGGAACTTTTAATTAGTTGCTCAGTCATATAGCAAAAACTTAAGGGATTTATGCTGCAAGGATTGGAGCAATCAGTGTTGTCTACTCTTCTGCAGATGTCGCAACAAGATATATCGACCTAAAAGCCCTTATATTTTGGAGACTAATTAATTATCTTCTCTGAAAATTGTCCTCCCTTCCATTGTTTGTTGTGATTGCTTTTTCTATATATATATATTTTTTGTGATGTCTTTAATTGGCCACAGAGGAGATCGTCTCATGAGAGCTGCTAAGGTATATTGTCTAATCTTTGTTTAAACCATATATATATAGAGACACACACACATATGTATAATTCTTTCTCTTATTGCCAGCTACCAAAAAAAATTTTCTACATTTTCTCCACTTAACAAATATAAAAGAGCAAAAATGGTGAATAAAAAAGCAAAAAAAAAAATTTCTACTTTTTTTTAATAAAAGTGATATTCAAAATCAAGATAGTTGGAATCTTTAAATGGTGAATTCCAAATCGACTTGTGTTCAAGGATAGGTTAGAATAAAATGCTAAGAAATAACCAGTGGAGCTATTCTACAAATAGGATAACAAACTCGTGTTTAAGGTTAAAAAATACATACTTATTAAATCATGTTTTCATGCTCAGAAGAAAAAAGTTGGGCCTACTGTACATGTTCAAAAACTATAATCCATTTCTTAAATTGCATTTTTTTATGCCAAAAAAAATGTTTGCATGGAGATCCCTTTATATTTTTTTTTATTTTTTGGCAAAACAGAAGGACCCTCTAACCATTCTAACTCAAAAAACAACCAGGTAGCTTATGATACAGATTGCCAAAAAAAAAAATCATCAACCAAGTAATAGAAAGAATCATCAAATAAGTAAGAATTATAAATCCAAAGAACCTAGAAAATAAAAAAGAAAAATTTTAAGCTCAAGAAGTCGTTAGATATTGCTATATATCTAAGCCATTATCTTAGTGAAAATTCAAAGAGTTTCTTCCATGCTCCTCATACTCACCACATAAAGTGCTACCTCCTATACAAATTATCATAACCAAAATCATCAAAATCTCAAAAAACAAAAAAAAAGAAAACAAAGAGATAGACCACCAAAAAAAGGGAAGAAAGAAAGAAAAATAAGAAAATATGTATATTTACCCTGGCAAGTTGAAGTTGGTCAATATTGAGAGCCCGAGGCTTATTTTTAGTAGATGATGTCCTGTCCAAAGAAACCATTGTTGCTCCCTCCATGCTTGAACACTTTTAATCTATTGATCAAACAATCATCTGAATTGCAACAAAAAAGAATAGGATCCAAAATGAAATCTTGATTAGGAGAAATGGTAGTATATATAAACTGAAGTCATGATGGGGCTAGAGTTGAATAAAAATTGTGTCATGCATCCAGACCTATTAATGTAAATAAAAAGCCACTGAATATACAAAAAAGATTAATTCAACTTTATGTTGGTTTGAAAATATTTTTAAATATGTTTGAATGCTCATTCAAGTCTAGCAAACAAAAGAAAATGATAAACCCATTTTATAATTGTCTTTCTTTATTTCTTTCTTCTATCAACGGTTAAATGTGAAGTACTAGCAAACAGAAATTGTCAAAAAAAATGGAAATTGTCAAATTGCTTATCTTAGAGAAGTAACGTGACTATAAGCAAGGCTACACATTACATGTATAGCCATATGCCTTCTAGTTCTACCTAATTTTAGGCATTACTTCCTAATTAATGCTACATTAAGAATGTTAGATAACTATACCTTTTAGTTCTACCTAATTTTAGGCATTATTTACTAATCAATGCTACCTTAAGAATGTTAGATAACTTGATTTCAAGGTCATGTTTATCTATGCAATTAGGAAAAACACACACTCACACACAAGACTACTATATCTAACAAAGAAAAAAAAAACACACAAACATAACAACAAATAGTGAGTCTCAGCTACCTGACACATGGCGTCAAGGCTGAAAAACTAGTATTCTAAAGCATAAAAGTTGAATGATTTAGCAAATTAGCAAAATTGACTGACAAATACAAAAAGAAAAGAACAAAAATTTCAACCTTTTTGTATGGAAATCCTAACTAAAATTTACAAATCATACCTGCAATAAAAAATGAAATGTGCTTATTGGATGCTTCAATTATTAGAGTCATCATGCACAAAAAATAAAAAATAGGTCTAAATCTAGGGCCAAACCTAGATCTAAATATATAACCAGACCTTACTCATACTATTAAAATTGTTAAATTTTGTTCAAACATACAAAAGAAACATAGTATTTTTACCTATTCTTATGTTAAGCAATCGAAACTAAAATTATGTTATAGATATGACTAAAGAAATGGAAAAGGAAATTTTGTAAGTACTTAAAGTTTTTAATTTAAAGTAAAGACATATTGATATTATGAAAATTAGTTTGGAAAGGATAATTTGAAAATAGGCAAGTAGCAAAATGAGTCATGAACGATGACATGGAAGGGAGAGTAAGGGAAGAGGGGGTATCGTGGCATTTAGAGTAAGGGTGATCTGTATTGGGGGGCTACAGCGATAGGTAAAGATAGTTGGGAATGAATAGTAAGAAGTAGGAAGGTGGTGGCAGGAGTGGTAATTTTTGGCAAGACATGATATCACGACTTGAATACGACCTAGAATTAACAAGTATTAACACAACCTGAATTCAAGTGGGCCATTATTGGGTTAACCTATTAGTGATATGACTAAAAGTAGGTCGAGTTGGGTCAAACCGCAGGTTGACACGTTAACCAAATAAAAAATATTTTTTAGAATATTATAAATTATAGAGGCAATTTTGGTATTCCTAAAATCTAAGAACCTACAAACCAAACTAAATCAGATGAATTCTTGATCAGTATCGTAGTTGTCTTAAATTGGATGTTGTGGAAGCTTTAATTTGTAATCGAGATTGGCTATTTGGATATGGAGGCAACGATTACAGACCTTCTTTCTTTCGTCTTACATTTTTATTTAATATTTCTGTGAAGGGTTAATAACAAAGTATTTGTGATAGCGTTGTTAGATACGACACAATTGAATTTGGAAGATCTCACTAAAAACATCATGACATTGTACATCAATTCACAAACTTCTGAGTCAATTCAGGCTTCCAACACAACCAGTAACATTATATGAGATAACTAGACTTTTAACATTTTCAGTTTTTATGTATTTATGCATTTGTAATTTGTATCTAAAGATTAAATTATTTTTTTCATTATGCTACTTAGGTGGATTGAAACAGTCGTTGAAGACTAGAAGATTTGAAAACTCATGTTTAATTTTGCATGGTTATTAGACTTTTTCTCAGTTGAAGCCTACAAGTTCAACTTGACTTTTCACTTTGAAAACCTTTTTATGTATTATGTTTAAAGAAATTGAAAACTTTAATTTGAGATTAATGATTTAATCTTATAAATAATTTTGCTCATGCTACGAATGATTATTATGACATAAATTATTTAACTGATTGAACAGGTTGGGTCGTGTCAACCCGTTAATAAACAAGTCATGACATAACACGACACCAAAATCTAATGGGTTGGGTTTGGGTTAAGATTAAGATTTTTTGACACGAACACGACACGACTCGTTGCCACCCCTAGGTGATAGGATAGGAATGATGGTTGGGAAGAGTCGTAGAGGGATAAATTTGCTTAACAATATTAAATTTATTTCACATAAATATAAATTTACATTTTATTATCATTTTATGAGGTTAATTTTACTTAAAGAAATAGTTTCATATTTCTATTTGACTTATTAAACTAGTTTTGTACCCATTCGTTGA
This sequence comes from Coffea humblotiana, assembly GCA_023065735.1. NCBI lineage: Eukaryota > Viridiplantae > Streptophyta > Magnoliopsida > Gentianales > Rubiaceae > Coffea > Coffea humblotiana. Next base: position 15,540,373 of record CM041210.1, on the reverse strand, counting down.
ATGGGAATTGTTTAAAAATAATAAATTATTTAGTGTAGTTCATAAAAATATTTGCATAAAATACAAATTTATTGTATAATCTATTATAATCTTTCTTAAATACATTACTATGTGCACATTGTTATTCAAAAATAGTCTTATAATGTAAATTTAAACATCTAATTCAGTGATTAATAATTCAAAAATGCAAAAAAAAAAAAACATTCAACGATATGATAACATTCAAAAACTTGAAAATAGATAAGATCAAATCTTAGCTGATCTTTTGTAAACAAAAGAATGGCCAACCCGTTACCAAAACATCAATTTTGGTACTTAATATAAATGGCTTAAAGGTTAATGTGAAAAGAAAAGAAGGCGAATGAAGTATTAATAAAAGATCAGAATTCAGAATCAATCAAGTCATAGGAACACAGCAACCTTTTAAATCTGTTTACGGCTAATAGAAGCAAAACGAAAACATAAGATGTATTTTGCTCTTAAGTCAAAAACATAAAAAATCTAAATAGTCTAATGTATATTGCATGACATGAACTGCTGTATGACAATGAACTTGATGCCTTGCCATTTATGTAATCAGTGACACCTTCTTGTTCTTTAGAAGCTTTCTACCAAAGTCTAAAAAAAAAACATTGAAAACTATAAAAAAAAAATTTAACCCCAGAAACCAAGAAAAAAATTAGTACATTGTTGAAGACAATTAATAAATTGTCAAAGGCAATTAAAAAATCGTGTGAAAACACATAGTTTAAAAGACCACTTTTAAATCACTGACTAAAAAGCAATATGTGTTCTACTTGAATTGAAGAGTGAATCCATAAATTGAAATAACAAATTAACTACAAAAACCTTGCCAGAAATAAAAACCAAACTATAACTTTTGAAGACTTATTTGGAAAATTCAAATTCAATGACCTAACTATGAAGAAGGTGTAGGAAATTACAGACCGCATACAGCGAGTATAAACAAAGTCCAAATGCGGTCCTTACATTGAAGGGAATAAAAACGAAGTTCCAAATCCGGTCCTTGCATTGAAGTAAAAAAAAAAAACTTTCCAAAAAAATTGGTGGAAAAGTGTAAACATTTTCACTGCTTGATAAAGTGATGAGTAATAGATCGAGAACCATATATATGAGTAAAAATGTAGAGTATCTGCAATAGCGATAATCTGATAAAGATAATCTAATATTTGAATTGATATTTCGAACTTTTGAGTTGAAGATGAGACAGAGTGAATATGTGTTCTACTTGAATTGAAGAGTGAATCCATAAATTGAAATAACAAATTAATTACAAAAATCTTGCCAGAAATAAAAACCAAACTGTAACTTTTGAAGATTTATTTGGAAAATTCAAATTCAATGACCTAGCTATGAAGAAGGTGTAGAAAATTACAGACCACATACAGCGAGTATAAACAAAGTCCAAATGTGGTCCTTGCATTGAAGGGAATAAAAACGAAGTTCCAAATCCGATCCTTGCATTGAAGTTAAAAAAAAAACTTTCCAAAAAAATTGGTGGAAAAGTGTATACATTTTCACTACTTGATAAAGTGATAAGTAATAGATTGAGAACCATATATATGAGTAAAAATGTAGAGTATTTGCGATAGCGATAATCTGATAAAGATAATCTAATATTTGAATTGATATTTCGAACTTTTGAGTTGAAGATGAGAGAGAGTTAAAAATATTATTCAAAATTATTTATACTAATCCCCAGGAAATTTAGGCTTGACGATTAAGGTTAAGGAAAAATAGGTGAAAGAATATAAGAGATAATTATGGAAGGATTATCTAGAATTATAAAGGCAAGAGAAAAAAGAGGGATGGAATAATGTAGATTATTAGGAGGTTAACTCATGAAGCGCGTTGCATCTACTTGCCCTGTCGTTAAGCCATGTAGGAAAGAGACAAAATAAAAGGATAAGAATGAGAGTACGACTTTATTATATATATATATATATATATATATATATGATTGACTTACTAATGTTGCAATAATAATAGTATTTTATTATGACAAGTACCAAATATTTACCATGTACACACACACTTGAAATTATCCATAATAATAAAACAATAAGATTCATCTTATCGACTCATGGTATTTTTTTTTTGCATTTTTTTATTTTCTTTTTTGTTCTTAACAAGTAGCTAGTAGTTTTTCTTTATAGAAATAACAAAACAAAACATATAGCATATGTAAAGTAACATACTTTATCCAATTTTTTTCTATGCTTTGTTTATAATAATACATTTCAGTATAAATTAATATTACATCGACACTCTCTTGAACTTTTTATCTTTTACTTATCATATAAATTTTTATTATTTTCATGAAGATATAACCTGCATGGACGAGAATGCTAGTATCTTTATCACTTTATCCCTTTTTAATCCTTCATCAAAGAAGATTGATTTGTCTAGCCAGATTCTTAGGGATAATGTGAATAGTCCTATTTTTAGTCGTTCACTCAATTATATCTTTATCACTTTCCTTCTAGGTAGAATAATCATTTGTCAAAGTCTTCTAATGATATATTTGATTATTCCTATTTTTTAATGATTTACCTTATGATCACTAAATCAATTTTCTTGTGGACTTAAACTTTATTATTATTTTTTTTTGTATTCAATGACCTTAGGGCACTTTAATAGGTTTGCTTTTTCTAAGTTTCATATTTTTGTATGTTGGACTTTATTTAGTAGGTTATTTTTCAAAGTTTTAAATTTTTAACATTGAAATTTATACTCTAACATTAAATTTGGTGTATGTAAGTAATAGTTATGACAATTTATTTTTACTCAAACTAAACTCAATATTAATATCGTGCAAGTATTTAGATGATTTTTCATATAGCACATGTAAATCAAAAAGTGCATATAAGAGAAAATTTATGTATGAATTCTAAATAAATAAAGATGTATTTAGATGGTTGTTTTTGGTGGTATATTAGCAAAATTTTGATGAAGAGGTAGTATTTCACCAAACTTACACCCAAAAGCTTACTTTTTCTCGATGATTGCAATTCTACCTTTTTATTTGATGAAAAATAATTAAAAAATGATGCAACAAATCCCTAGGTCGTGAAAGGAGTGGAAAGATAATTCTACCTTTTTATATGCCCAAAAACATTTAAAAAGTGAGGTAACAAATTCTAAATAGTGAAAGGAGTGGAAATATAGGACTATAGGGTTAGGGAGGATAGAGCTTGGGGAAGAGCTACCAAACTGGATGATTCATGTGAGTTTGGACAAGTTATAATTTTGTTTTTTTTTATATTGGACAAGTTATAATTGGGTTAACCTATATATATACCTATTTAGTTAATGGTTCAAAATAAATGAGTCATCAATGAATATAGTTTTAGATGCGTTTGGGTTATCCAATTATCTATTCACGGCCCACTACTAAATTTTTTTCTTCCACATTTTGTTTAGCAACAAAATAATAAATTATTGTAACAAAGGAATAGCAGCATATCAAGTTAGTAAATCAATTAATGCAAAAAATCAATTAACACTCACGAAATTTATTAGACTTTTACGAAAGGAAGGAAGGAAGTAGGATAAAATTAAAAATTAAAGATTTAAAATTAAAGAAGGGGAAAAATGATAAAATTTTTGTAAATATTAGAATATAATTATTGGAGTGAATTAGATTTACCACTAATGATTGAGATTGGATTTACATCTAATTTAATTAGGTCACAATAAGTGATCCAAATCTATCAATTTAATAACCACTAAAATTAATGGATTTAATTCAGTCACCCATTTGAATTCGGTTAAATTATATACTTTTTTTGTCAATTAGCAACTCTTACTTCTACTTCTACTCTGACCTATAATAGGTGAAAGTCCAAAAGTAGCTAATGGGGTGGTTAGAGGAACAAGATCCCACCTCTAGATCAAAACAGTGCACTACTGCACACCTTTTGAATTTTACTACAAGTGCAGAGGTTTAAGCCTCTGACCTGCAACTAGACATGCACTTCCAATTAAATTACAAACGCAATTCATTTATTGATGAACGAGCCAAGTGAATAGACCATTTACAACTATAAATAGATGGAAGTAATAGCAGGATAAGAGACAAGTGGGCTACATAATGGGGTAAGAGATAGGGTAATTGGGGAGTAAGGTAAAGTAACGAGAAAGTAGGATTTGGGAAAATGGGAAAAGGTTGTAGAGAAAATTGGGTTAAGAAGGTGAGGAAAAGGGTAGGAGAGAATAGAGGAAGTCTCGAGGAAAGGGGGCTCTGAAGAGAGAGAGGGAGGGAAGTGACGCAGATGTGGAGAATATAGGATAGAGTGGTAGTAATGTTGTGTTTGGTGTACCTTTTAATTCATTTATTTTTATCTTTTTCCATTTTTTTTGCATACTTTAAGGTTTTAATTAAGATACATAAATGCAATATAAATTAGCTACTCGAATAGTACTCTTTTATGTTTTTAATTTTTTTTTCATGTAAATATTATAAATAATTCATTTAGAGCAAATTATCCGATTGGCCACTAAATTTTTGCAATCGTCAAGTTTTGGTCACTCAACTATTAAAAGTCTGGTTTTGGCCACTAAAATGTATAAAGTTGATATGCGAGGCAATTCTATTAGATTTAGCCATTAAGTTCACCGATCTGTCTGTCCGTGCGATTTCCAAGACAAACGACCGGGTCAATTTAGGAAGTTCAACATAGCATTTGCACCTCTTGTTCCTCTCCTATGCTGGGGTTCTTCGACGAGTGATGCCATCTGGAAGTAATGTCTACATCGCTGTATGGATCTGGAGCTGTGAATAGCAGTCGTTTCTTCACTGATCCCTTTTTTTCAGTCTGAGGGGTTGAATGCCTTTGTCTTGGCGTACTTAATGACCGAGCTCGAGCATTTGTTGATACCGGTGCGTTGCCACTGCTCTCTGAATCAATCCATGTATCCAGCTGAATTACATTGGCAAAGTGACAAAGTTAGAAATCAGTTCGTTCCATTTCTTGCACCAACAATAATATGATAATCTCATACCACTGAATTAGTTTCCTGACAACAATTAGTTGACGATTTCGTGAAAAAGCTATTTTTGCTAGCCAGTCAACCTTCTCTAGAACAGTTATCGCATCCTGGCTACTCATATCGTTATTAGTCAGGGGGAATTCACTTGCGAATCAACTTTATAATGAAATCCAAAATATATTTGTACAGTACGAGCAAAAGTGTCGTAACTAGATAGCTAATATCCTTTCATCCTTACGCAATAATCGAGATATTAACAGATTAACGGCGGTACAGGTACAGCCTCTGGAGATCCTTGCAATTAGCACAAATCCACGGAAAAGCTGGAGGATCCAGGCAGAAGATATGAATGCGTTGAATCTGGCATACATCACATCTTTCTAGAAGATCCCTGGTTGTCGACGAGAGCAGTGGCAAAACACCGGTGCTCCTGATGACTGCATAATCCGAAAAAGGTTGAAGGCCTTCGACTGCATTTTGAGAGGTTTTATTCTGATTGGGGATTGAGGAACAGGTGGTTGGATGGACAACTCGGACATCCTAGAGGAGATGAAGTTGTGTAAGAGGATGGCCAGCGTTGAACTACCTAAATTGACCCTGCCTTTCGTCTTGGAAATCGCTCGGACAGATAGATCGGCGAACTTAACGGCTAAATCTAACAGAATGGCCTCGTGTCTTAACTTTATACATTTTAGTGGTCAAAACTAGACTTTTAATAGTTAAGTGACCAAAATTCGACGATTGCAAAAGTTTAATGGCCAACCGGATAATTTGCTCATTCATTTATTATCATCATCATCATCTTTGATATAACCCCACCATAGTCAAAATACTAGTATTCACTTAAATACTTATAACTTTTTGGTGCCTGTTTAATATCTGTATAATATCCCTGTACTCCTTTCAAACATGCATTCAAGAATAAAGACTCTTATTGACTAGTCAGCAAATAGATGATGGATGCAATTTGATTATGGCCCCAAATTACAGAATTTTTGAGCTTGGAGGACTTAATTAGGAGTTCTTGCTGCTTTGGACGCTTTTGGGAGGATTAGCTTGCAACAATGACTTTTGGCCAGACCGAGTTTATCATAGGAATACCAATTAGCCAAAGACTACCACCAAACTATCGCCGTCCCCCACCTCTCGCTCTCTCCCTCACCTCCCACCCTGCTCCATATCCTTTCCAATCTCAACAGTCAGATTCAAGATTCAAGTAACCAATGAAAAATAGAATGATTCCAGCCCCACTTTAGCAATTATTGGTACCTTCATTTTAGTAGACGCCTCACAAGTTTCAATCAGTTGAAAGTGCCAAATTCGGATTGAGAAAAGTTAGCCATCCGCGAACGCCATGAAAGTCGTCGGAGCCTTTCACTAAATGGACCCCTTAATTTGTTTATTTAGACGGTGTATCATCTTTGGAAATTAAGCTGAAATCTAGCCAGTGAATTGAATCCATGCGTCTTTCTAGGTGAAATGTCCAAGTTTTATCAACTGAGGTATTACAGCAGATAATACTTCTAAAACAATCGGGCGAAGTTATTTAATAGATCTTATACCTCAATGCTATCACCAATGTGATCCCAAATCTCCCAATTATCATGAACACAAACGGGCTGATGGAGCTCTTTTTTTTTTCCCTCAACCCATGCTTTTACATCTAATAGCCAAATATATATATGTGTACTAAGAAATTAAGAATACAAAATCCCCAATATATTACTTCTTTAGAGAAGTGACATTACAATTTTTGTTCAATGACGATTTGAGCTAACCTCAAAAGCTTTCACTTAACTCTCTTTCAAGCACAAGACTCCAGAATAAGAAATTATGACAGATTCCTTCGGTCTACAAGCGTCTAATATGGTGTGACAAAAGGACGCCACTGAAAAGAGTTGAAGACCCATGCAAGTCTTTCAATCTAATTTAATTTATGATACATGGGGCCAATAAAATAGCAGCTACAAAAGACCTTTTCATACGGTTCACGTAGCCTTATCCTTTTAAGTGTTTGTCCCAATAGAATCACAATGCCTCAATTTTTCTCAATCATATGTAGGTTTGCTAGAGATTCAAGTTGCTCGGAACAGTACGGTCAATGGCTCAACTCAAACTCGAGTAGCTCATTTTGTCAAATCGAGTTGAGCACAAACCTTAGGGAAGGAGGCTCGAGTGCTCGACCTATGTGTGTGTGTGTGTGAAATTACACTTGTAAATATGGAAGTTGTGAAATTCACCACTAAAAAATCAAGTTCGAGCTCGAGTGGCACGCAAGGATTTTCAAGTTCAATCGAATCGAGTTTGAACTCATATACAACTTGCTCAAGTTGAGTTTGAGTTTAAAATTCATTACTCGATCGAGTCTAAGTTTGAACTCAAATAACACTAACAATGATCAAGTTCAATCTCGAGCATGACACTACTCGAATTCAAGTAGGTTCGAGTGCACCTCTAATTAAATATATAACAATAGAGCTTGTACAAGTTTTTAGACAGCAACATAGATCACAAAGAAGACAAGTTTACAGCTTCTTTTTCCAGTTTTTACAGTGCATGCACCCCGGCAAAATGCGGTATTCGAGGGGAGTCTGGTATAGGAACAAGGAATAATGAAACCACAACAGATTAGTTTTTTGTTAGTTTCTCTGCGAATATATTTATGTATTGTCATGAATTAATAAACAGAATTCTAATATTGTACATATTCTAGACGATATGGCACATACTACCAAGTTGTAATGCTGATTAAAGGTTTAAAATGCAACAATAGTGGATTTTTTTTTTGTTTTAAGCAGGAGGGCTCGAATCCTAAACTTATCACTTACACTTCCCTCCCTTCGTATCACCCAACCCCACCTCTTCTTTCCAACGATAGTGGACTTTAAGGAAACAAATAGAGATATAACTAGAATAATTAATTTCTCCAAAGGATCATTTTTGTAAAGTTTGACACCCCCAACCCTGTAATTTCCTTGCGTCAATGTCCGTGAAAAAAGTCTAGAGGGGTTCCCAAAGCCAACAGATACTTGAGAACGAAGAAGCATGTTGGAACCAGTTCATAAACATTATCTAGTTAGTAAATTTGGTGGGCTATGACTTGTTTTGTTACAGAATTAATAGGCAGGGGATTCTAATCCCAGCTGACGTAACCTAATTAGTTTTGGATTTGGTTTTGTTGGTCAGTTGATCATCAAGATACAAAAAATGATGGCATATTCACTTAAATACCTGTCACTTTACTTTTTGGTGTCTGTGTAATATCCTTGTAATCGTTTCAAACATGCATTCAAGAATAAAGACTCCAATCGACTAGTCAGCAAATGGATGATGGTTGCAATTTGCTTATGGCCCTAAATTACAGAACTTTCGAGCTTGGAAGAATTCTTGCTACTTTGGACGGGCAACATAGCATTAGCTTGCAAGTATGACTTTTTTGGCAAGGCCGTGTTTATCAAAGGAATACCAATCACCCAAAGATTACCACCAAAGTATATAAAATGTTTCTTCTGTTTTTGTGAACCAACTCGACTTAAAGAACCTTGTCTCGCACCAATTTGCCACATTAAAGTAGCTCCACTCAAAAAATTCAGGCAGGTGCACAGTGCACCCGTCTGGTTTGGTAGTGGTTCAGTCCCCTCTGAGTTATCGTGGGACCTCTTCAGGTCCTCCCCCTCTCTCCTAGTGTAGGATAATCTATCGTATCGATAAAAAAAAAAAAAAAAAAAAAGAACCAACTCACCTTAGGGTAGTTGGCCACTAGGTAAAACTTAAAGTGCAATCTGTTTGCATGTTAGGAGTCTCTGAGTTATCCTAGGACCTCTTCAGGTCCTCCCCCTCCCTCCTAGTGTAGGATAATCTATCGTATCGATAAAAAAAAAAAAAAAAGAACCAACTCACCTTAGGGTAGTTGGCCACTAGGTAAAACTTAAAGTGCAATCTGTTTGCATGTTAGGGGTTCAAATTTCTGCACCTATGGTAAATTAAAAGGCTGCGCAGTAGTTAGTGGCGGAACTAGGACCTTGGCCCAGGGAGGGCAAAATTCGTGTGCTAAAATATTTCTCTACATATTATTTGGATACCAAATATTTTTCAGACATTATTTTACTCATGTAACAAATATATTTTTTAACCATCTTTTTTTAATTATTATTTTTTTAAATTTTTTCTAGTATGAGAGAAGTGAGATTTAAAAAGTCAGGTCGGGATAGGGAGATTACAAGTCAAGATCTCTAATTTCTAGAGTCTCAACCTTTCACCTTTTTAATTCATACACTTCACATAAAAAAAATACTATAGTGTTAGTTTAAACAATTTTTTCAAATAATCTTCAATTTTGGCATTAATAAATAATATTTACAATTGTCTTTGACGAGTGCTCATATTTTCAAAAGAATAAATTGCTATGCAAATTAACTCATAAAAGCATATTATAAAAAAAATATGCATGTTTTAATTAATTGAATATAATAAATTACCAGTAATTAAAGTACAACTTATTCATTTTTAAATCAACTAATAAAATGAAAGGCCTAAAAAAAGAATAATAATGATGTATCTTGAAAGGCTTATTTGTTGATCTTCTTGGAGAAGTCTTTGGTTTGGTTTTAACTCCTTGTAATTTAATCTATCTTTGATAGTTTGAATCCGAATTAGAAATTATAATTCACAAGACATTGCTTTTTGTTCTCTTAATTATTCCTTGATTTTTTCCTAGAAATAAGTTACATGATCACATGAGTTAATGATTTCGGATTACCTTCCTAGTATAATATTGAAAGTAAACCACTTTATTCTCCCATGCATTAAATGCAAGTAAAGATTCTTTACATATTTACTCCCAATTTCTTTTATTTCAGCAGAGGGCAATTATTGGAATTTAGACGCAACATTACCCAACTCTAAGGGTATTTTATAAATTAAGGGGGACAATTGCCCACCCACAATTTAACATAGCTTCGCCCCTAAAAGCTGCAGTGCACATCTTTTGTCTACATGTGAGAATTAGTCCATCTAACCTCTCTTAGTCCAGTTGGCCCTAGATAGTTTAGAATCTGAGTAATGTAGAAATTGATCCTGTTTTCGCGTAAAAGTGCGAACCACTTCCTTTTAACTCCTTTTGGTCCAGTTAGTTCCTTTCTTAGATAGATTAGAGTAGGAGTAGTGTAGATATTGCCGATTGACAAAACTCTCGCTCTCTTTCTTTCTTTTTATTTTTTACTTCCCCCCCCCACATACTCTTCCATCTCCTCTCCAACTATCACACCCAAATTCGAACTCTATATCTAATAGTGGGAAGTGGACAGCCGTCCTCTAGTTGAAACTTCAAACTTCAATTTTTATTTTTTCTTTTTGCAAGTAACCAATGATAAATAGAATAATCCCAGCCCCACTTCAGCAATTATTGGTACCTTCATTAGCAAAGACCGCACAAGTTTCATTCAGTTGAAAGCGCCAGATTCGGATTAGAAAAGTCAGCCATCCGAACGCCATGAAAGTCGTCTGAGTCTATCACTAAATGGACCCTTAATTTATCCATTTTGAAGGTGTATCATCTTTGGAAATTAGGCCGAAATCTGAGCTAGTGAATCCAATCCAGGCGTCTTTCTAGGTGAAATGTCCAAGTTTTATCAACTGCAGAATTACAGCAGACAATACTTCTAAAACAATCGGTTGAAGATATTTAATAGATCTTACACCTTAATACCATCATCAGTATGATCCCACATCTGCCAATTTATCATGACCACAAATGGGCTGATGGAGCCTTTTTCTTTTCCTTCTTTTTAACCCCAGCTTTTACATCTAATAGCCAAATATGTATGTGTACTAAGAAATTAAGAATACAAAATCCCCAATAACTTCATAAGAGAAGTGACATTACAATTTTTGTTTCATGACGATTTGAGCTAACCTCAAAAGCTTTCACTTAACTCTCTTTCAAGCACAAGACTCCAGAATAAGAAATTAGGACAGATTCCTTCAGTCTACAAGCATCTAATATGGTGTGACAAAAGGACGCCACATAAAAGAGTGGATGACCCCTGCAAGTCTTTCAAGTCTAATTTAATTTATGACATATGGGGTCAATAAAACAGCAGCTACAAAAGACTTTTTCATACGGTTTACGTAGCCTTATCCTTTTAAGTCTTTGTCCCAATAGAATCACAAACCCTCAATTTTCTCAATCATATGTAGTCTGCTAGAGATTCAAGCTACAAGTGGGCTACTCGGGAGCAGTTCGATCAATGGTTTGACTCGAGTTTGAGTAACTCATTTTGTCAAATCGAGTTGAGCACAAGCCTTAGAGAATGAGGCTCAAATACTCGATGAACTTATTCAAGAAATTAGGTTTTTTAAATTTTAAAAATAATATATATATATATATATATATGTGTGTGTGTGTGTGTGTGTTACACTTATAAGTATAGAAGTTGTGAAATTTTCCACTAAAAAATTGAGTTCAAGTTCGAATGGCTCAGAAGGATCTTTGAACTCAATTGAATCGAGTTTGAACTTATATACTATTTGTTCGAGTCGAATTTGAACTTAAGAATCTTTAGTCATTTGAGTTTGAGCTTGAACTCAAATAGCACTAACAATGATCGAGTGCAATTTCAAGCATGACACTACTCGAACTCGAGTCGGTTCGAATGGGCCCCTAATGATATATATAACACTTGAGCTTGCACAACTTTTCAGACAGCAACATAGATCACAACGGAGACAAAGTTACAGCTTCTTTCTCCAATTTTACAGTGCATCCAGCCTAGAAAATGCGGTATTCGAGGGGAGTCTGGTACAGCAACAAAAAATAAAGAAACCACAATGGATTTTTTTTTTGTTAGTTTCTCTGCGAATATATTAGTATCATCATGAATTAATAAATAAAATTCTAAAATTGTACATATTTTAGATGATATAGCACATACTAACAAGTTGTAGCGCTGATTAAGGTTTGAAATGCAACGATAGTGGACTTTAAGGAAACAAATAGAGATACAACTAAAGTAAATTAATTTTCCCAAAGGATCATTTTTTTCAAGTTTGACACCCCCAATCTTGTAATTTCTTTCCTTCAATATCCGTGAAAAATGTCCAGAGGTGTTCCCAAAGCCAACAGACCGTTCAGGACAAAGAAGCATGTTGGAGCAAGTTCACAAACATTATCCAGTTAGTAGGTTTAGTGGACTATGACTTGTTTTGTTATAGAATTAATTGGCAGGGGATTCTAATCCCGGCTGAGGTAATCTGATTAGTTTTGGATTTGGTTTTGTTGGTTAATTCATCAAGCTACAAATAATGATGGTATCCTTGTAATCCTTTAAATTCCTATCACTTTACTTTTTGGTGACTGTATAATATCCTTGTAATCCTTTCAAACATGCATTTGAGAATAAAGACTCTTATTGACTAGTCAGCCAATAGATGATGGATGCAATTTGATTTTGGCCCTAAATTACAGAACTTTTGAGCTTGGAGGGCTGAATTAAGAATCCTTGCTACTTTGAACAGGCAACGTAGCATTAGCTTGCAACTATGACTTTTGGCTAGACCGAGTTTATCAAAGGAATGCCAATTAGCCAAAGATTATTACCACCGAAGCATATAAAACGCATCTTCTATTTTTGTGGACCACTCCTCCCCCCCCCCCTCTCCTCTCTCTCTCTCTCACCTTCCACTCCTTCTTATACCCTTTCCAAACTCAAGTTTTAGATTCAAAATTCAAACCCTAAAACTAGCAATGGAAAGTGGACAACCATCCTCTAGTCGAAACTTCAAATTTCAATTCTTTTTTTTTTAAGTAACCAATGAAAAATAGAATGATCCCAGCCCCACTTTAGCGATTATTGGTACCTTCATTTTTGCAGAGACCGCACAAGTTTCATTCAGTTGAAAGCGCTAGATTTGGATTTAGAAAAGTCAACCATCCACGAACGTCATGAAAGTCGTTCGAGTTTTTCACTAAATGGACCGCTTAATTTATCCATTTCTTATCATCCTTGGAAATTAGACCAAAATTTGTGCTAGTGAATTGAATCCAAGCGTCTTTTTAAGTGAAATGTCCAAGTTTTATCAACTGAGGAATTACAGTAGATAAAACGTCTAAAACAAACTAGCAGTGGAAAGTGGACAACCATCCTCTAGTCGAAACTTCAAACTTCAATTCTTTTTTTTTTAAGTAACCAATGAAAAAATAGAATGATCCCAGCCCCACTTTAGCGATTATTGGTACCTTCATTTTTGCAGAGACCGCACAAGTTTCATTCAGTTGAAAGCGCTAGATTTGGATTTAGAAAAGTCAGCCATCCACGAACGTCATGAAAGTCGTCCGAGTTTTCACTAAATGGACCGCTTAATTTATCCATTTCGGAGGTATATCATCCTTGGAAATTAGGCCAAAATTTGTGCTAGTGAATTGAATCCAAGCGTCTTTTTAAGTGAAATGTCCAAGTTTTATCAACTGAGGAATTACAGTAGATAAAACATCTAAAACAAACTAGCAGTGGAAAGTGGACAACCATCCTCTAGTCGAAACTTCAAACTTCAATTCTTTTTTTTTTTAAGCAACCAATGAAAAATAGAATGATCCCAGCCCCACTTTAGCGATTATTGGTACCTTCATTTTTGCAGAGACCGCACAAGTTTCATTCAGTTGAAAGCGCTAGGTTTGGATTTAGAAAAGTCAAGCCATCCACGAACATCATGAAAGTCGTCCGAGTTTTTCACTAAATGGACCGCTTAATTTATCCATTTCGGAGGTATATCATCCTTGGAAATTAGGCCAAAATTTGTGCTAGCGAATTGAATCCAAGCGTCTTTTAAGTGAAATGTCCAAGTTTTATCAACTGAGGAATTACAGTAGATAAAACGTCTAAACAAATTAGCAGTGGAAAGTGGACAACCATCCTCTATTCGAAACTTCAAACTTCAATTCTTTTTTTTTTTAAGTAACCAATGAAAAATAGAATGATCCCAGCCCCACTTTAGCGATTATTGGTACCTTCATTTTTGCAGAGACCGCACAAGTTTCATTCAGTTGAAAGCGCTACATTTGGATTTAGAAAAGTCAGCCATCCACGAACGTCATGAAAGTCGTCCGAGTTTTACACTAATTGGAAAGTGGACAACCATCCTCTAGTCGAAACTTCAAACTTCAATTCTTTTTTTTTTTTAAGTAACCAATGAAAAAATAGAATAATCCCAGCCCCACTTTAGCGATTATTGGTACCTTCATTTTTGTAGAGACCGCACAAGTTTCATTCAGTTGAAAGCGCTACCGCACAAGTTTCATTCAGTTGAAAGCGCTAGATTTGGATTTAGAAAAGTCAGCCATCCACGAACGTCATGAAAGTCATTCGAGTTTTTCACTAAATGGACTGCTTAATTTATCCATTGCAGAGGTATATCATCCTTGGAAATTAGGCCAAAATTTGTGCTAGTGAATTGAATCCAAGCGTCTTTTTAAGTGAAATGTCCAAGTTTTATCAACTGAGGAATTACAATAGATAAAACATCTAAAACAATAGGTAAAAGATATTTAATACATCTTATACGTCAATACCATCACCGGTATGATCCCACAACTCCCAATTACCATGAACAAATACGGGATGATAGAGAACATCTTTTTTTTCAACCCAATGGGTTTACATCGAATAGCCAAATATATGTGTACTAAGAAATTAAGAATTCAAAATCCCCAATAACTTTGAAGACTTCAGTCCCTCAATCCTTTGTTATGATGATTTGAACTAATATTTTCCAATGAGAATTCTGATAGAACAGGTGCTCAATCACTAGGGAAAAAAGAAAAGAAAGAAAAGAAAAGCAAGAAGAAAGGAACGGTGTCGCAATCTGTTGGACGCAGCTTCAAACACACCTTGGAGGATTGGACGTACAAAGCAACCTTTCAAGGAACTACATCCATCTTCGGACACACTTTTGAACACAAGAAACAAGGGTCGGCTGTCCAAACATGGAAGAGCAAATATCAATCTTGATTGAATGAATCTCTCGGACAATGGGCATCCCTATCGACCATTCGAAAATTCAAAAGCCAAGTTGGAATCCTCTGGTCATCCGTCAGATGGACTTTTGGACAAAGGAGAACTTGCATTGGCCATCCGAACATCTACACAACAAAGCTTCTCATCCTTGATTGAACGATTGTATCGAACGCTAGCATAACGATCAGAAATATGATAGTTTCAAGGGCTAGTTTTTTCTGCATTAAATGCTTGACTATTAGAGGGCATTTTGGACCAATTTTTGGGATCCTATAAATACCATAAAGTCTAAACTTATTAAGAAATTTTGTCTATATCAAAAATGAGCTCTCTAGAGTAATTTTGGTTAAAAAATACTCTCTCTTGTTCACTTGTAGTTTTTTATGAGGTTGAAAAGCTTGTAAAATTCTTCATTGTAATTGTGAGCAATTCAATTTTAGCTTGGAAAGGTTAGATATATAGGAAGTGTAAACCCTTTCACTGAATCAAGGAGAGATTAATGCGAGTAAAGGTAATCATTTATTTGTACAAAGTGGCATTGTTTCACCAATTTTGAAGAACTTTTTTAATGGATCAACTTCAATCTTGGAGAAGCTTGGAAGTGTACCTTGGTATCATGAGAGTACCATTTCATTTGGTTTACTTTATTTTAATCTGTTGCTCATTGTTTGCTCATTTAGCTGCTATACTTGCCTCATCTTTATTGTTTTCTACTTGCTTTAGTTTGTGATCATTTAGATAAATTTGGTTAGTTAAAATTAGATAAAATTCGCCATAACTTATCTAATTTTTATACAACTTAATTCACTTCTCCTCTTAGGTTACACTTGAGACTTACAAAGTTTATAAGAGAAGTGACATAACAATTTTTATTTCATGACGAATTGAGCTAACCTCAAAAATTTTCACTTAAGTCTCTTTCAAGCACAAGACTCCAGAATAAGGAATTAGGACAGATTCCTTCAAGTCCACAGGCGTCTAATATGGTGTGACAGAAGGACGCCGCAGAAAAGAGTAGAAGACCCATCCAAGTCTTCAAGTCTAATTTCATTTGTGATATATGGGGTCAAATAAAACAGCAGCTACACAAGACTTTTTCATAAGGTTCACGTAGCCTTATCTTTTCAAGTCTTTCTCCGAATCTCAATCATATATATAACACTAGAGCTTGTACAAGTTTTGAGACAGCCACATAGAAATAAACAATGACGAGCAAGACTTTTGCTTCTCCTATGTTCATCTTCTTTTGGCTTTTGATGATTTCCATCATTTTAGTCCAACCCGCTCTCTCTGGACGGACACTTGGCGGCAGCGGTAAGTATACATCTTTCTTATTGACATTTTTTTTTTTTTTAAATTGCTCAGCAGTGAGTTTGCTTTAATCGAAAACATTCATCTAAATTGGATACACTTCCCATAAACTGTGATGATGATAGTACAAGTCATTGATGCATGAAAGTTGTTGATTTGGGAATTAGAGTAGAAGGAAATTGAACTTTTTCCTCGTTCTCTCTAAAACTTCTCCAATCAAAATCTTCTCTGCCTTTTTCATGGAAGAGAGATCAGACAAATTTGGTCTTTTTCCATAAAAGGGAGTCCTCTCTTTAATTTTTTTTAGTTTATATCGTAGCAATAAATTCTTTTGTAGAATTTTCTAATGATAGATTCTTCTCTCATAGAATCTCCTAGTGAGAGTTTCTTCTTCCCTAAATTGTTTTAATAAAAGTTTTATTCTCTCCTAAGTTTTTTTCCTTATGAGGTTTTTTTTTCAGTTTTTGTCATTTTCTGTGAAATTTGAGATTTTATATATCTAGTTTCTCAAATTTGCAATTTCTCCATTTATTATTATCGGATTTGAACTTCTCTTTGAAGTTGAACCAGTTTTTAATCATATCTTTGACTATAAGAAAAATGCACAAATCTATTGGGTTACAATGATTTATCTGGATAGAAGATATGATATGTTGGAGCATTAATGTTATAATTATTTAAATTGATTTTTCAAATCTATGGTATCTATTAATTTCAACTCTATATGTATTTATGTCATGTTTGATTTGATGTATTTCTATCATTAGTGCAGATTCAATAATCTTTTCTATCAAAAAAAAGAATAGAAGGAAATTGGCGTGGCTTTTGCCCTTTTGATATTAATATCTAATTTTATGATAATAGTTTTTTTATTTTGTATTTTGCCAAGGTGGGGGTAGCATGATTGGAGTGGATCCAAGTCGTGCTCCCAAGGCGACCGGCGGAAGTTCTCCCACAAACTCTGCTCCTAAAGATGGAGGCGGTAGATCCATAGGTAATCCATTACGAAGGGGTCCAATTTGCAATAGTCCGCGATACGCGACTTGCTTGAAGGCCCCACCAAAAAGACCATGTAATTATTATAGCATGTGCCGTCGCCAACCCCCACTCCCACCAAAATAAAGTGGCCAATAAAAGCGGACTCGACCCGATCAACCCCTACTAATAAAGTTGGACTGATCCTGCTCCAACTGCAGCTAAGCTCATATAACACTGAGCCCATGCAATGGAAATATACGTATGGATTAGACGTTTTGGGAATGTTTTTAAAAAAGTTTACAATAGTGTGAAAAATTTTTAATGTAGATGATTAGATATTTTGGAAGTATTTGTGGGAGTATGTTATTGTAGTATTGTATTTAAAATATTTGTTTATGAAAAAACAGTAAATCCGTATAGACCTACATTTCAAGTGTTTGTAAAAAAATAAATATATGAAGAGATTGTATATGTGTTAAATGTAATTTAGTAAATTCGTACACATGCATAAGCTCTCAAACTACTTATTTTACTAAATCATTCTTCATGATAATATTTGGCCTTCACATTTTTCTATCTATAATGGATAAAAATGTGTTTTGACAAGAGCTCTTGTAGTTTGGTCCGTCATAAGTACACCTAATGGTGATATAAATCAAGTTTAGGGGTTTATATTCTCAACCTAGAAGAGGAGATAGCTTTATCTAAAATATGAAATTTCTCCTTTGGTCCAAACTTAAACTTTGTAAAGATTGATCATAAATTCCAATTGACGTTGGTAACTGGATGAAATCTCGGCATGGGTACATCATATTGACCAAACAATTCACTTTGGTACTGCTTTTTATTTTTATTTTTTTCCCTTTTCTCTTGTAGACTGTTTTAATTTGTAAAAGTTTTATGTTAGGACTAGCCCAGGATTAAACAAACTAAGGTTAGAACAAAATAGGCGTATAACCGATCATATAAAGATTAGGCGGTAGACACCGGTCATATAATAATTAGGCGGTAAAACCGATCATATAAAAGGGTTGTGACAACCCAATAAAGACAAATAACAAAGTAAAATAAAAGACACAGAAATTTACGTGATTCGGTTAAATTGACCTACGTCTATGGGCGAAAGAAGCAATATTTCTACTATGAAAAAGAAATACAAAAGCCGTAGGAAAGTGGTTCCTAGGCCAATAAGGCACTTACAAAAGAGTTAGGAAATATTCCTAAACTCAAATCAAGAGAGTCTAAAATATTTGACTATAAATGGGTTAGATAACCCAAGAAACTAATAGCCCATATAATACTCTCTTGAGTGGTGCAATTGAAACCTTCATAGGAGCCCTTTATTTATAGGCTCAAGAGGGAGGCTTCCTTCTGCAAGTCTTCGATGTGGGATGAAGAAAGGAAGAAAACTTCTTCCAACCTCGATGTGGGACAGGCCACATAACAAATCTCCACCTTGGCGTGTCCCTAACATCGATAATAATACAACTGCTCCACCTTCTCCACATAAACCCAATGGGACGAAATCACCAACAACGAATACCAATAAAGTCCAAGCACTGCTTGAACTTGTAAACTGGAAGAGTTTGTAAACATATCGGCTGGATTGTCTTGGTATTGATTTTCTGAACAAGACTTTCCTTCAGCAATGATATCCCGAATGAAGTGATACTTCACATCAATGTTTCGTCCTCTCATGATACATCTGATCTTTAGTCAAGTGTATAGCACTTTGACTATCACAGTGAACAACAGTAACACCTTGATGTAGACTAAATTCGCTAAACAAACTCTTCAACCACAAGACTTCTTTGATTGCCTCGGTCACAGCCATATATTCTGCTTCTGTAGTAGACAAACTACGACAGGTTGTAGAGTAGCTTTCCAACTAACAGCACAACCGCCAATGCAAAATACATAACCTGAGAGTGATCTTCTTCTGTCAAGATCCCACGTAATTGATCTACAAAACCAACCAAATATTATTATTTCTTCCAAACTCCAAACATGCATTTGAAGTACCTCGCAAGTATCTGAGAATCCACTTCACAGCCTGCCAATGTTCTTTACCAGGGCAAGACATATATCTGCTAACAACACTGACTGCATGTGAGATATCTGGACGAGTACAAACCATTACATACATAACACTGCCGACTGCACTGGAATAAGGAACCCGTGCCATATAATCTTCTCTTCATCTGATTGTGGTGATTGAGCAGCAGATAGCCGAAAATGGCTAGCAAGAGGAGTAGATACTGGTTTAGCATCTTTCATGCCAAAACGCTCCAAATTTTCTCAAGGTAATTTTTTGGGTCAAGAACAACTTCCTACTCCTCGATCTCGCTTGATATCCATGCCAAGAATTTTCTTAGTTGCTCCCAAATCTTTCATTTCAAATTCACTATTTAACTGCAGTTTCAAAGTGTGAATTTCTGACAAATTCTTGGCAGCAATGAGCATGTCATCAACATATAACAATAAGTAAATGAAAGAACCATCATTTAACTTCCGGAAGTAAACACAACTATCATACATGCTCCTTGAATAACCATGACCCAACATAAAGGAATCAAACCTTTATACCATTGTCTTGGAGACTGTTTCAATCCATATAAGGATTTCTTCAATAAGCAAACATGGTCTTCCTTACCTTCAATCTCAAAACCCTGGGGTTTTTCATATAAATTTGTTCTTCAAGTTCGCCATGTAAGAAAGCTGTCTTAACATCCAACTGCTCCAACTCCAAATCATACATGGCAACTAAAGCAAGCAAAACACGAATAGAGCTATGTTTAACAACAGGTGAAAACATCATTAAAATCAACACCTTGTACCTGACTATAGCCCTTTGCAACCAATCGTGCTTTATACCTTGCATCTCAACCCCTGGAATACCTTCTTTCTTCTTGAAGACCCATTTGCATCCAACAATTTTCTTATCTGACGGCTTTACAAGAACCCAAGTTCCATTCTGATGAAGAGATTCAATTTCCTCATTCATCGCAATCAACCACTTTGCAGAATCATCACAAGAAACTGCTTCTGAATAGGTGGAAGGCTCAACTGCATCAGTTTCTTCTGCAACAGACAAAGCATATGCAACTAAATTTGCATATCTTTGTGGTGGTCGAATGTCTCTCCTTGGTCTATCTCTGGCTATGGAATACTCTCTTCCTCTGAACTATCTTCAACAGTAGATTCAGGTGCATCTACTGGCACTTGTTGAATAGAAGATTTGGATGAAAAGGATCAGAACTGCCAATATCAAGCTCCACCTGCTTCTGCGTACTATCAGTAGTACAAGGACTAGAAGACTCCTTTTGGAAGATAACATAGATAATTCATCAAAAGTAACATCTCTACTGATTACAAATTTTGGAGATTTGGGATCAGGACACCATAATCTGTATCCTTTCACCCCAAAGCATACCCAAGAAAAATGCACTTTTTACCCTAAACTCCAATTTTCATCATTCACGTGCATGTATGCTGGACACCCAAAAACTTTTAAATTGGAGTAATCAGCAGGAGTACCTGACCAAACTTTCTCAGGAGTTTTGAAATTTAGAGATGCAGAAGGAGCACGGTTGACAATATAACAGGCCATATTGATCGTCTCTGCCCAAAAGTCGTTTGTCAACCCTGCATTGGAGATCATACATCTTGCTCTCTCCAAAAGCGTTCTGTTCATACGTTCGGCACACCATTTTGTTGAGCGTCATTCTGACAGTGCGATGCCGAACAATTCCTTCATTTTTGCAGAATCTATCAAATTCGCCTTCACAAAATTCCATGCCATTATCTGTTCTCAACCGCTTAATATGTTTTCCTGTTTGTTTCTCAATCAAAACTTTCCATTGCTTGAAAGTTAGGAAAACATCATTTTTATACTTAAGAAAATATACCCAAACTTTCCTTGAATAATCATCAATGAAAGTCAACATGTACCTGGCACCACCTTTAGAAGGAGCACGAGAAGGACCCCATAAATCTGAATGAATGTAATCAAGAGTACCTTTGGTCTTGTGAATTGCTGAACTGAAGCTGACTCTTTCTGCTTCCCAAAAATACAGTGTTCACAGAATTCCAATCCCGGTACTTTCACCAAAGAAGTCCTCTTTTGCTATAGAAAGCCTTTTTCGCTCATGTGCCCCAAACGCATATGCCATAATTTGGTGATGTATCTGACAAAGATGATGTTGAAACAGCAGCACCTGTAATAGTAGATCCCTGCAAAATATACAAAGTACCAGATCTGTGTGCCTTCATAACAACAAGAGCACCACGAGTGATTTTGAGAACTCCACCTCCACCTGAATACCTGCACCCAATATCTCAAGAGTGCCCAAAGAGATGAGATTTTTCTTCAAATCTGGAACATGTCTAACATTTGTGAGTTCCTCACAATACCATCGTACATTTTAATCCGGATTGCCTTTACCAACAACTTTACAAGCAGCGTTGTTGCCCATTAAGACAACTCCACCTTCAGTTGATTCATATGTTGAAAACCAGTCCCTATTGGGACACATATGATATGAACAACCCGAATCTATGATCCACTCATTGTTAGACCTAAAATTATTTTCCGTTGCGCAGAAAATGGTTCCATCATTCTCATCAACTGCAATACTGGCCTCGGTGGTCTCACTCTTTTTCTCCTTTTGCTTTTCTTTATTTTTCAATTTAAAGCAATCAGAGATAACATGACCCTTCTTTTTACAATAATTGCACACCACATTTTTATGTCTGGATTTGGATCTACTTCTATTTTCTGTGTTTCTCTTTTCAGATCTACCCCGAACAAACAAGCCATCGGCTTGACTCCCACTAGTTTCCCCAGTAATATCCCTATCTATCTGCTCTTTAGATTTCAATGCAGATTTAATTTCCGATACGAAATTGTTTCCTTTCCATAAATCATAGTATCACGGAAATTTAAAGGAATGGGGAAGGGAACACAAAAGTAATAGGGCCTGATCTTCATCATCAATTTTCGAATCTATATTCTCCAAATCCATAATAATGGAATCAAATTTATCAAGATGGGAGAGTATAGATGTACCTTCAGACATCCGAAACATATACAAACTCTGCTTCAGATATAGCCGATTCTCGACTGTTTCTTCATATACAAGACTTTCAATTTGTCCCACATAATCTTGGCCGAATCTCCATTGCTACCTCACGCAATACCTCATCGGAGAGATTTAAAATTATGCTGGATCTGGCTTTCTTATCCATTTCGGCGAAATCCGCATCCTTCACAGCTTCTGGTTTTTTCTCTACTCCTTGTATTGCCAAATCAACTCCGTCTTGAACAAGAATGGCCTCCATCTTGAGCTGCCACATCCCGAAATTGACATTCCTGTCGAATTTTTCGACAACCGTCTTTGTTATCGTCATTGTTGCCACAAAATCTGTAATTTGAAATTTGTCTCAAAAAACTGATCAAACAAATATCAAGTCTCGTGAGCGGGCCCCACGAGATAAGCGGGTCCCACAGGAAGAACGGATACAGGATGAGCGGGCCCCACAGGATGACGGGCCCACAGATGAGTGGCCCCACGAAAAAGGACCCCACAGGTGAGTGGGCCCCACCAGATGAACCTGTCTTACAAAATATATCAACCAACTCTGATATTAGTTTGTTAGGACTGACCCAAGATAAACAAACTAAAGTTAGAACAAAATAGCGGTATAACCGACCACATTAAGATTAGGCGGTAGAAACCAACATATAATAATTAGGCGGTAAAACCGACCATATAAAAGGGTTGTGGCAACCCAATAAAGGCAAATAACAAAACAAAATAAAAGACACAGAAATTTACATGGTTCGGTCAAATTGACCTACGTCCACGGGTGGAGGAGGAGCAATATTTCTACTATGAAGAAGAAATACAAAAGCAGTAGGAAAGTGGTTCCTAGGCCAATAAGGCACTTACAAAAGAGTTAGGAAATATTCCTAAACTCAAATCAAGAGAGTCTAAAATATTTGACTATAAATAGGTTAGATGACCCAAGAAACTAATAACCCATATAATACTCTCTTGAGTGGTGCAATTGAAACCTTCATAGGAGCCCTTTATTTATAGGCTCAAGAGGGAGGGCTTCCTTCTGCAAGCCTCCGATGTGGGATGAAGAAAGGAAGAAAACTTCTTCCAATCTCGACGTGGGACAGGCCACATAACATTTCATTGATGTTTATTCATGCTATCAGCAATAGCTATGACAGTCAAATCACATGGACTATCTATCTATTATACTTATAACTATATGTTGTACCAAATTAAAGAACTATTATGACTAAATGACAGGGGAATTTGGAGTTAGTTAGGTTTGAGTCTCCCTCTTTTAGGCTTCTTGTTAATTTACTTTGCTGATTCCCTTTCATTTGGATTAAATTTGCATAAATTTTTCTCTTTGATAGATACTTTGTCCTGCAAATGGAAAAGTATGCAAGAATATTGAGTATATTGGCATCCATTTGAGTTTTCAGTGTGCAAGTTTGCAAACTGTTTATGTTGGTTAAGGACAAGTATTTTGTTATTGGTGAAGGAATTTTAATATGCATATCTGGTTGCATGGCAGCATCTTTACTGCCAAAACTGTGCTTCGTAATGAGTTCAGAAAATATTCATACCAATAAAAAAGAAAAGAAAAAAAATCTCACTTTAATTGATTTACTATGCCAAGTTGTACACAGGTCACGTTCATTCATTAGTTTCTCCAGTAATGGTCCATTACGTTCAGTTAAAGTAGCTTTGAAAACTAAGAAACTACTCGTTATAGAAGAAGAAGAGATCCAAATAGTGATGTCCATCTTTTTCTTAGTTTGGATATTTATCACCCTTGTAATTCAATTTAACTTAAAGCATCGAGCATGCAGAAATTAAGAAGAAGTACTACTTGCCCTTTTCATTAGTTTGTATGTCACGGTTTCTTTACAAATTGAAGTTGAATAATTGAGTTTCTATGGCACTGTTCTTGATTGTTTTAGACTTTACAAAATCTGATATAGAAATTAATGAGAAGCAAAAACTAATCTTTTGGGTGATTATGGATTTTAATTTTTTTTTTTAGTGATTAGAAAATTCATGATCAAAAGACAAAAGTAATCGAGAATATTACAAAAACTGATTATTCAAAATCAGAATCTATAATCAGTTAAAATAATCAATCGAAAGAACAAGTGATAGAAAGCGAATTGGTTTGCATCCAAGTCCTTCGTCTTCCGTCCCTTTTGCCACCGGCAAAGGTACTCCCAACTCGGGCAGCACCACCCCGAAAAAATTTCCCTGCAGCCGAACGGGAGCTTGTCTAATAATCGCAAGATATTTTCCCTGCAATTAATATTTGCAAGCCACAAGGCGTACAAGCAAATCCTTAACATACAAGGGTGTCCTTACATACAAGGGGTGTAGTTCAATTACTCGTTGCCGAAATATATATTCAATACTAGTATAAAAAAGGAGAGTTGGCTTGTGAACAGTGAATTTGGTTCCCCCTATCAACACCATTAGTGTGTGGACAATTTTGAAATTTCACCAGTAATAAAGTTGGCTTCTGAATATGACCAGCAGTCATGGTATCCTATGGGGCACCTTGGACTCCGTGGGTTAGTGGTACATTACTTTTTGTTGCCTTATTACGTGGAAGCAATTGGAGGCTCACCTTATTTATTTTAATTTTTTTGTAAATTCATTTAGATTCATTTTTTATAAATTAAGTTATTAATTTATATCATCCTTTGCACCCATTATTAGTTTTAATATTTACTTATTATGTTCAATAAGCCTACTTACCAATTTTTTCCCATCCATACTCTATGTTGCAAAATTATATATTATTTAATAATTAGACAAAAGAATATAAAATTTGAACTAAGTACTATAAAAGTAATATAAAAAACTTAATTCAAAATTTTTGAACCCCTAACATTTTTTTCATGTGTAATTTTAAAATTTCATTTTGGAAAGGTAGGAAATAGGCTAAAACTTGTCACAAATTGGTAATGCTAAAAAATGAACAAGTTAACAAACTAAGAAAAATAAAATGATAAGATAAATCAACAAATAATAATAATAATAAAACAAAAGTAGTTAATATCCTGACAAAAATGAAGAATCTGAAAAAAAAAATGGGTGGGGGAAGAGGGGAGGTTTAGGAGAAAACAATTCTAAATAAGTTAAATTGGATTTTGATGGGTTACCTAACAAAATTAAATAGGTATTATTGAATAACCCATTTATGCCCATATGCAAAAAACTTAAGTTACCCATATTCATCTATTTCATGGGCGGATATGGATAAATTTAGCTAAATAGGTTTTGTTTGCCACCTATAGTTTTGCACTTGTTGTTCACATTAGACTTCTACCATGCAACCACCTACTTTTGTTAATGTAACTAGTGTTTTTGTCTACAACTCTTTGTATAAGTATTCTATCCTGTAATGACCAATTTTGGTAATGTACAGACTGTTATAAAATAATGTACCTACATATCCTGAACTACCACTCTTCCATCATCAAATTCGCACACACCCACTCTTTACTCCACACACACAACTAACAATTTCACCAAAAACTGGGCATTCTCATGCATTGCATGAGGCATAAATAAAACTAGTATTCCTTAAAGCCGGGTGCAATTTTTGCCGACAAATTTTGGTAGTAAAGTATTCCTGAAATGATATACTTATGATTTTTATTTTGAAGGAATGATGGATTAATTGTTTATTTCTTTTACCTATTCTAATAAGGTCAGTTGCGTATTCTTTAAGGGTAATTGCACATTTCCATTTCTCAGCTTTCATGGCCAATTGAAATTGAATTACCCACCCTTTTTTGCGAAGATACTAATGTTGGGAAAGATTAAGTTGCACCAGTATCATGTGGTCTCAAAGGAAAAATATGAAAATGAACTAAGGAATCTCTAGAAAATGAAAAAATACAAAAATCTTCATAGGAATCCTTAGAAGAATCGAAAATTCTCACTAAAAATTTTTAGGAGAAATGGAAAATTCTTACTAAGAAAATTTAGGAAAAACTTTATTATAAAAACAAAAAAAATCCATGGATTGGTCTTTCTCCCGAAGAAGGCTTTTTGAGAAGAGGTGAAAAAATAGAGAGAAGTTAAGATAGAAAGAGAAGTGGCTGGAATTTTTAGCAGAAGCCCATCCTTAGTGAACTAAGACATAAAAGACCGAAGCAATAAATTCACTTTGGTTGTCTAACATATTTAAGTGATGGGATCAACTTACAACTCTTTTTATTTACATAGAGTTTTTGTAGGACAGTATAAACCAAGTTTAGTATTTTGTTTATTTGGTTATACGTTAGTTGAGGCCTTGTGTCATTAATATATTGGTTAGTACAATAAGTTGCATTGTGAATTAGTAAAGTTAGCTACATTGGATTTGGCCCATAATGTTAGTAATAGAAATGAGCCAGTAAGGGATTAGTATTGTTGCCTCCATTTTAGTTTAAAGAATCAGTAGCCTCGTTGTTTCCTTTTTCTTGTATTGTACAGTAGCCGTAGCCTCGTTTGATTAGTCAAGAAATTTCCTTTGCCTTGTATATCAAATTTTTTGTGATTGTTCCTGTAGATTTATGTTGGATTATTATTTTTGGTCCATCAGAGTGGTATCAAAGTTACGGTAGATTGAAGTACGGTAAACCCTAATTCCAATATTGTTTGTTCTGTCCAAAAACTCAAAACAAAGGTGAAATTTAATTTTTGATGAAAACAGATGATAACCCATCTCAAGACATGTAAATTAATCGATATATTGAATTTGCATTTATTCAGGATGCTAATGAGGATGATAAGACAAAAGATA
Organism: Coffea humblotiana; assembly: GCA_023065735.1. Lineage (NCBI taxonomy): Eukaryota > Viridiplantae > Streptophyta > Magnoliopsida > Gentianales > Rubiaceae > Coffea > Coffea humblotiana. The sequence goes on along the minus strand of CM041210.1, from coordinate 15,513,212 downwards.
ATTTGACCTTATCGCAGATTCATTAGGCAATTGCTATATCAATTTTTGAAAAAATTGCTACGGCTGACTCAGCAAAGGAGAGTTGGGATATATTGGAAAAGACATACAAAAGGATTAACAAGGTCCCAACAAAATAATTTGATGATGTTAAAAAGGAAATTTGAACTTGTCTATTGAGTTATATTTTTCTCGTTTGTCAGATATTAAAAAACGAGATCGCACTTAATCAGTATGACGTTCCTGCCAGTACATTTATTGTGAAAGTTCTCAACACTCTATCCATGAATTTTAATCATATAGTAGCTGTGATTCAGGAGATAAAAGATTTGGAGAATTTAAGTATTGAAGAATTGCAGGAATCATTAATTCTATATGAGCAAAGAATGAATAAAAAGTTGGAAAATACCTGGAGAAGGTATTACAAATGTTGTTACATTTGAGAAGTAATAATGAAGCAAATGAGCAAAGTGAATCCAGTCAGATGAATCCAAGCTACAATAATAGAGGTGGCTACAATACCAAAGGTGGTCATGGCAACAATATTAGAGATAGAGGTGGTACATCAAATCTTGGATGCGATAGAGGTAATAATTTTAATTTTAAAGGTGGTCATGGTAGAGGCAGAGGTGGTAGTTTTGTCAAAGAAAATAATTTTAATCAATAGAATTTTTAAAATAATTTTGGACAGAGAATTTAATGTTATAATTGTGAAAAATTTAGCCATAGACAGTTTAAATATAGATTTTGAAAAAATAATAGACAGAAATTTTTAGATAATGTTACTGACAATCAAGTTCAGGATAATAATAAAAATCTAAAACTTTATTATTAACTTGTAATACTATTGATGTGGTTGATAAAAAAAAGTGGTATTTAAATATGGGTTACAGTAATCACATGTCTGGCAAGAAAGAATTATTTTTTGAGATTGATGAATCTGTCGATGGTGAAATTAAATTTGGAAATAACATTATTTTACTAGTGTTTGGCAAAGAAAAAATTCCTATCAGCTTAAAAAATGGGTCTACTAATTTTATTTCTAATGTTTTCTATGTTCATGAGCTGCATCATAATTTGTTGAGTATGGATCAATTATCTAAGAAAGAAAATATGATATTTGTATTAGGAATGGTACTTGTACCATTTTTAACTAAAAATATTAAAATGATTGCCAGTGTGTCAATGACTTCAAATCGCTTATTTTCACTGAAATTGAGTACTACCAATTTTCTTGTTTAAGTACGATAATAGAACACAATAATTGGTTTTGACAGTTTGAGATTTTTGGCTAATAGAAAATGATTAGTAGGCTGCCTAGTATTAGAAATTCTGGTAAAGTTTTGTAATATGTGTGTTTTGAAAAAACAACACAGGATTATCTTTCAGACAGGCAAATCCCGAAGGGTTAGAAGACCAATGAAAATTATTCATTCATATTTGTCTGCCATGAAAGTTCCTTCTAATGGTAGTTGTAGGTATTTTATTACCTTTATTGATGATTTCAGTAGAAACGCCTGGGTGTATTTTTTGAAACAAAAATCTGATGCCTATGTCACTTTTAAAATTTTTAAGACTTTTGTTGAGACACAAAGTGGCTATTAGATTAAAATTTTGAGAACTGATAGGAATCAGAAATATTTGGTGTGTGATGATTTTCTTGAGAAAAATGGAATATACCATCAGTTTACTATTAGATACACTTCACAACAAATGGAGTGACAAAGAGGAAAAATAGAACTGTTATAAATATGGTGAAGTCTATGTTGAAACTGAAAAATATACCAAACTCTTTTTGGGTAGAGGCAGTTTTTGGTACAATTTAGTTGTTGAACATGTGAACTTTCAAAAGTGTTCTCGAAAAACTCCTGAAGAAGTTTGGAATGTTAGAAGACCTTTTGTTGGCCATCTCAAAGTTTTTGCGCGTATTATCTATTCCCTTGTTCCTGATCAATGATAAGGAGAAGAAGTGTGTATTTATTGGCTACGGTGAAGTTTCCCGAGCTTATAAGTTATATAATCTTGTGACAGAAAAGGTGATGGTGAGTAAAATATGGCCTTCAACGAAAGAGGTGTTTGGGACTGGTCTATTGAAAATTCTAATATAGCAAAGGTGACACTAAATTATCAGTAAGAGGAGGTTAATAATGATATTCAGCCATTACTAGTTGCTCAGGGTCCAAAGACTGAGTTAATTGGACCGTCCATAGCGTCAACTACAGATGGCTAGCTCATTTGCAAGATTATGTGATTATACCAAATGATATTCCTTCTGATGAAAATATTGTTAATTTTGCTTTGTTTGCAAATTGTAATCCTATTGATGTATGAAGAGGTAGCCCATGATGATCGTGGATGAAAGCAATGGAGAAAAAAATTCATGTAATTAAGAAGAATGATACTTGAAAAACTTACTTTTCTTTCAACTAATAAAAAAATCATTAGAGTGAAGTAGGTGTACAAGACAAAGTTTAAATCCAGTGGGTATATGAGGATTGACTCTTATTTTCTTGCTTGTGATTTTCAGAAATGTCTATATGAGCACATTTTATATATTCAAGCTTCTACGGTGGTGATATTCTTATTATGTGCTTATATGTAAACGCTATGATTTTACAAAAAATAATCTGAAATTGATTGCAGAGTTCAGGACGTCCATGATTAAGCAATTTGAAATGACATACATGGGATTTATGTCATATTTCTTGGGAATTGAAGTTTTTCAATCTAATAGTGGGATTTTTATTTCTCAAAAGAAATATGCAAGTGATATCATAAAGAAGTTCAAGTTGGATGCAATTAAGCCAATTCTAACTCCATGAGCTTGACCAAGAAGAATGTTGGTGGATATGTGAATCCTACCTACTTTAAAAGTTTGGTAGGGAGTTTGAGGTATCTGACATCTATAAGACCAGAGACCAATTTTGCTGTTGCGTTGATTAATTAGCAAATTCATGGAATATCCAAGTCAGTCATATTTGCAGGCAGCTAAGTGGATTTTTGGGGTAAATTGGAGGCACTCACCAGTGATAGTATTTTTATTCAAGAAATGATCCAATTGAATTGTTTGGCTATACAGATAGTAATTGGGTAGGTGATACAGTTGAGAGGAAGAATACTTCAGGGTATGCATTTTTATTGACTCAAGAGTGTTTTCTTGGAGTTCTAAGAAGCAGTAGATAATTGCATTGTTCTGCTATAGAGGTAGAGTATATTGCAGTAGCTAATAGTGCAACTCAAGTTTTATGGTTACAGCACATACTTAGCGTTCTGCAGCACAACCAAATTGGTCCTACGAACATTTTATTGTGACAGTAAGTAGGCTGTTGAATTGTCTAAGAATTCGATTCTCCGTGGGCACAGTAAACACATAGATATCCAAATATCACTTCACGCGTGAGTTGGTTCGAAAGGAGCTTCTAGTTGATTATTGCAGAACTAAAGAGCAAATGGCTGACATTTTCACCGAGGCGTTGAAGACGGAGACTTTTGTCAAGTTGAAGAAGAGGTTGGACATATCAAGATTATAAGAGTTTTGGTTTAAGGGAGGCATTGTAGGATAATATAAACCAACTTAGTAATTTGTTTATTTGGTTATATGTTAGTTGAGGCCATGCATCATTAATATATTGGTTAGTATAATAAGTTGCATTGTGAATTAGTGAGGTTGGCCACATTGGATTCGGCCCATAATGTTAGTAATATAAGTCAGCCAGTAAGGGATTAGTATTGTTACCTCTACATCTGTTTTAGTTTGAAAGAATTAGTAGTCTCGTTGGTTTCATTTTTCTTGTAAGGGATTTGCAATATAAGATGATTGATTAATATCTTATGTTCATTACTATTGCAATTAATCAAATCCATCAATTAGTCATATATATTATTCTCAAATTATGATTTATGGTAAACATTTTCTTGATTGAAGGAAACCCTAAGGACACTACAACAAAAATGGCCTTTCCTGACATACCTATAAGGATACTTGATGGTTTGTGTCATTATAGCACTTCTATCATGACACTTGTTATCAACTCAATAATACATACTCTTTTTTTATTTTATTTTATCTGATATAAGAATAATAATGTGTCTTTAGACTACATATCATGACACTTAAGAAAATATGAGATAGACCCAAATAAAAAAAAAGACGCTAAACGACATCGTACTCAATTGGCGGAAGATTCATTTGCTATAAAATACTCAAAACTTTCAAATTGCTGGCCAAAAGACTTAGCTCACAAATATCTTACGGAAAAAGGGGTAGGGAAGAAAAAGCTACTGTGAACGCCCATACCATATGCATTTTCAACAAACACTTGTCGGACATCTTCTCATGACTGCCACTAAGCTCAAAAAATCAGCAACCTTTTCCGTTCCGCCTCTAAATTCAAAACCACCACCGCCACCGCCACTGCCAGCTCGGCTGAAGATGTTGCTCTGAAAAAATATGTCTCCTCCATAAATGTCTCCACCTCCAAGACTATCCGCAAGCAGTTACTCAACTACAAGGCCACCTAAATCAGACATCTCTTCTTGTTTTCTCAAACATCTCGAGGATATCGTTGGGATCGGAAACCTGAAGCTTCTCTCTGCTGCTGATAATGGTATTTAGTTCATCATTTTCATTTTCTGCTTCAGTTTTGCGACTAGTACCATTACTTTAAGCTATTTTTGTTTTGCTAATGGTGTTTGCTAGCTGTTGTTGCAAGTAGACGAGTCGGCGAGGTTGCTGTCAAAGGTGCAGTGCCTAAAATGTGGCTTTAATGAAGACATATTTTATATTGTCGATATTGGTATGACATATTGGTATGACATATTTTCGTGGCCCTGAATACAATATCAAACAATCTGTTGTTTATATTCATCCTGTGCAATCGATTCACTCATAATTGTCGATATTAATTTGCCATAATACGCATAGATTTGTCATAGATTTATGATTAATGACGGCCTTCAAAAATTTTGTATGTATTTCTGGATTACTAAATGCGCAAATATTACTACTTATCCACTTCTTCGATGTTTCTTGGACACTGATGCAGTGATTTTAAAGTATTGATTTTATTGGACATTATTAGCTATTCTTGAAGCTGTGTACTGTATTGTGTTGAATTATGAGGGTTAAGTTTCAAAGTTTTGCCCTAAATTGATTACATTTGAAATTAGTCCCGTCTGTTTGAGATTAAAATAGATGTATTAATGGTTTATGATCTGAGTGCACTTGTTGTTCAATTTATTCCTCTTGGTTGTCTACTTGATTCATGTGACTATTTTGTTATGGATTTGTTGCCCATAACCTGTTCGATAAAATGTCAAGTCCCCCCTGTTTTTCCTTGTTTCGATAAAATGTCAAATCCTGAGATACACTGCTGCTATTTCTTTAGTGCATGCATACAGTTGGAGATTGTGAACAAGAAAACATCACTACGTTGTACGAAGAATCATCACGTGCTATAGGAAGCACTAACACAAATTGTGGTATTTTGTAGGTAGTGACTTGTGCCTAACAGTGTAGCTACGAAACTGCTAGCCTGTGTTTTTGTATTCTCAGGGATGGCATTAGTCGGTCTGATACTGAGCAGAGGAGCAGATTACTTAGTAGAGAAGAAGGAGGTATTGTTGGTCAAAGCATTGAATTTATGCTCAAAAGTCGGACCAACAGAAATGATGGAGCAGATTGAAACACACAAGGTTAGCTACAAGTGTGCAATAGTATTTATCTTTTTGCTGGTGCTAATAAGAGTTGGGTTAGCCTTCCTGGCCGTAGTTGAGAAACTAGACATTGTCGATGCCTTTTACTGTGTCTGCTCCACCATCACAACCCTTGGTTATGGGGATAAAAGTTTCTCAACCAAGGCTGGGCGTATTTTGGCAATTTTTTGGATTTTGATGAGTACACTTTGTTTGGCTCAGTTTTTCCTTTATATTTCTGAGCTGAACACTGAGAAGAGACAGAAGGAACTGGTTAGATAGGTCCTTACTAAGCGGTGACTAACATGGATCTTGAAGCTACTGATCTTGATGATAATGGTATAGTTGGGCGAGTATATCTGCTACCTAGAATTGATTCTGCAAACTCTTATTACTGGTTCTTTTATCACTGAGCCTCCTCATTTACTAAGTTGTTGCCGGATATTAAGGGCTTTGTTTTCTGAGTACTAATTACCTTTTCTTGCTTGTATGATAGTGCTACTGAGTTTGTCATATACAAGCTCAAAGAGATAGGAAAGATCAGCCAAGAAGATATCTCAGTTGTGCTGAAAGAATTTGAATATCTTGACGTTGATCAGTCTGGAACTTTGTAGTATCTCAATTGTGCAGTACATTGATTATAGTGACGGAAGTAGTATTTGTTCTACAATTGCTATGTTTCTATGAAGGATCAATTATTGTGGTTGGGTTGGTAGCCCTTGTTCTATTGCTTATGCGGTCATTTGCTCCTTTGTTTAGATTGCAGAACCTTTATGGAAAGGGTTCAAGAAGTTGCTAAATCCCAAAGGAGTAAAGAGGAAGACAAAGACGATTCTGCTGCTGCCGGACTGTTTGAGAAGTTGAGTGTTGAAGACAAGGCAGGCAAAGAGAAAGCTGAAGAAACATCCAAAGAGGACAAAGAAGAGGCTCCTGCTGCAGGCAAGGACAAGGTTTCGGAAAGTGAAGATAAGGAGACCACTTCAACTTGAGAGAATATTGATGCCTTCATTTCCCATTTTTGATTTGGTGAAGTTACAACTCTCACTTCAGTCACCACCCATTTCCATAGAATGTCTAATCTGGTGAGGTCAGTGGAGTGTCAGATATGGGTGGCAATGGTGTGGGTCTTCTTAGTCAGGTGTAGAAGTCTGTCGACGGTTGGTTTAATTCGAGTCCTCTTTATGTGGGGAGTCAACATTGTTTCACTTGTTACCGACTTTTAGTTTCAACAAATTATATTTGAGCATTGACTTTTGCTTTTAAATTACTATATGCATTCTGTTCTTTAGGATAATTTTACAAGTCCTTCGGGTTTCTGATTGACGGAATGTACAGCAGGGAGCACTACCTGCAGATTGCTTCTATATCAAAAAAAAAAAAAACTCCTAACAATTAAATTGTCAGCATAGCTCAACTTCTAAAACAATATCCTAATGTGGTACTACAGCTATCTTGATACTTTCGATTATCAAAAAAGGGATTTTGGTTGGCAGATGGGATGCTATAACAACATAATTTTCTTAGCACATTTGAATGCTACGAGTCTATCCCCACATTGGAAGAGATGTGTGATACCCCAACTTTTAGGATAATATTTTTATTTAATCTCAACGAGGATATTACGGTTTCTTTATTTTATTTTTGTTTTAAGACATTGTTTTGTTTTAAAGCCTAGAAACCCTACTTGTACTCAAAATCCTAGTTTTACTTGTGACTAACCGGTTTTTGTTAAATCTCTTACATTTTAATCGAAACCCTAATTTTAATCTATGGAGTTGTAAAATCCCTTTTATTTTTCTTAAAATTCCTTTTTATTTTGGCATTTATTCCTTTAGAGTAGCTTTACTACTCATTCACTCCCTCAGTAGCTACAATCAATCATAGAATCAAGGGTTTTTCTTTTAGGTTCCTAGTTCGGGTAAATTAGGGTTTTTGCGTATTTTGGCCACGTGATCACTTGGTGAGGTGTGTGTGCTAAATTTGGTGATTAAGAGTGAGTTTTAAATAAGAAAATTTGTGTGATTAGAAGTAATAATAATAAGTTAGTGAATTATAAGTTAAAACCCTAGTACGTGCGAAATAAGAAAAATGGGTTGAACCGATGTGTACCGTTCGTTACCGATTGAGTGCACCACTTGAACATTACTTTATTACCTTAATCTCCTTGTTATTAATTGATTAAAATCAGCCCCAAAATATCTTCAAGACAGCTGAAATGTTTGACCAAGAAAAGAGAGAAAAGAAAAAAAAATAAAAGCCATCTTGAGTTGACACTTGTTGGCAATCCATGAAACTTTGACCAAATGATTTTCCTTCCTTCTTATCTTTCTTCTTGGCTGATTTTTCTTCATTTCTTGCTGGTTTTGGTCATGACTTAGGAGAGAAAAGAGAGGAAGAAAGCTTGCAACTTCAACCCTTGAATCAAGCTTGTTTGAGTGAAATCAATAAAACCAAACCGATTAAACTTATCTCTTGGTGATTGGAAGACTTGGGGTGCTGAAAATTTGGGGAGAAAGTGGTTTGTTTCTCACTTACAAGGTGTTTTGGAAGGTATTATGGCTGTCTTCCTTTATTTCTTCCTTACTCTTGCTTAAGTTTGTATAACAACCTATACTTGTGGCTTATGATAGTTATTTCTATGGTTTTGAGGCTTATGGTGGTTTATTTGAGTTAGGGTTTTGGAATTTTTCAATCATAAATCTTGTTGTTTAGATGGCATATGGTGTCTATAATCTTGTGTAGGAGGTTGTAGTAGTGATTCAAGCTAGAAAAGTGAAGTTTACACCATGAATTCATAAAATTCCAGATTATGGTTCTTATGTTGCCCTGTTCTGCCCCAATTCTATTCGGCCATGATGGAGGCCGAATTAGGCTTAGCTCAAAACATGACAGTTGTAGGCAATGATGTTATTTAGCTGCCTGTAAAATTTCAGCTTGATCGGAGCACGGTAGGGTGTGAAATGACCGAAATACCCTGACTACCACAAGCTTCAATTCGTAAACAGTTTCGTGAATTCACCAGTTTGGCTTCATTTTTTCACCCTGATTCGTATCCAATCAGCTTTTGGCCAAAACATAAAACTTGTAACCCTATGTTTTATCTTTCCAATGCCTCTGAAAACACCTCAAACGGAATTGTGTAGCTTGAGTTATTACCGGTTAAAGTCAGTGCTGACAACCAGACTGATCATGAATTTTTGGATCAGTAATTTGATAATTTGACCTAGATAAACTGTGAATTAGGTTAAGTGGCCTTCATCAAAGTTGTAACCCTTTGGCTTAACTTCGAAACGGTATAAATTTTACCCCAAACCGATAGGCGTAGCTTTAGTTGTGACCGAAACGCCAAGAGACATCAAATCTGCCATTTAGCTATTTGCCTTTAAACTTGATTTCCGATTGCCTTGTTAAGATTTGTGTTGTAATTGGATTATTTTGAGCCCAGTTGAAGGGCTATTGTGGTACCCTTGCTTATGGGTGACATTGGGAGTTGATTTGAGGAAAATAATGAAGCCATAAATGGCTGGAAAATAAGTAAACACAAGGGGCATGCCGCCCAAATTTTCACTCAAGATACAAACCAGCCTTTGGAGTTCTGGTTCGGTAATCTAAAAATTTGACCTAGATCCACTGAAAAATGGGTTGAGTTGTCTTCATGAAAGTTGTAACCCTTTGTCTTAGCTTCGAGACGCTATGTAATACACCTTGATCCGATAACCACAGCTCGGGTTATGGTCGAAACCTTGCAACCCGTTTTCATACCATTTTCATTTCCGCGCACGCGCACATGCATTTCTTGGCCGTTTTTGCCGTTTTGGCCGTTTTGGCCGTTTTGGCCGTTTTAGACCATATTTCCATTTGTGATGGTCGATTGACTAATGGTTGCGTATAATCTTCTGTCACAGGCAGTGACGAACCGGACGGAGTCGGTGGACTCGTATAAAGTGCCTTGATTTGCATGCTATCTAGTTTGAGTGAGTAATTGGGTTGTTTTATGTGATAAACTGTCAAAGTGCCTTGTATATGTTACATGGGTACTTAGGCGAGGGTGTACTTTATCTCACTCGACCTAAACCAACCTTGTTGTTGATTTAATATGTGAGAATACATGCTTTGTATTGAGAATCACCCTTTTGATGTGTGCTGTTAGGGTGAACATGACTTGAGTTGAACCCCTTGTACTGTGTGTTGTTGGGGTGAGTACTTTGTTGCGTACTTTATTGGAGAGATATCATCTAATGAGAGATTGGATATCTCAGGGCTTGGTTCCAGCCCGGTTCCAAGGGTAGACGAACTATTCGAGCCAGCCAGGGCTTGGTCGAAGTTAGTTCCATGCTAACCTTGGGATTCCGTTCTTTGTTAAAGCTTTGTTTAAAGCTAAGTGATTTTGTTTTGCTCGAGCTGCTGTGTGCTGTTGACTGGCCAGCGGGGGTTGATAAGGTGAACGGGGAAGTAAGTGGAGTCTACGGACTATGAGTTTTTGGTTGACGGAGTGTCAACAGGTGAACAAGCTCGGGGAATTGAATTGGCTTTGAAGCCATCCGTATCCCTACTATTGTGATGTTACATTTCTGTCTATTGATGTGAAATATCTTGATTTACATGTTTATTTGGATGTGATTTTACGTTTTTACCCCCGATTATTCACTAAGCATATAGGCTTACCCCATTCCATTTGTTTTCCTTAGCAGGGGCCGACGCGGGAAAAGCTTGGGAAGGTGTATAGACTTTTGGTTTAGAGAACAATTGATGTTTATTCTAGTACTTGTTATAAATTAACTAGTAAAGATGTATATATTTGTTGTGGTTATAGTTAGTAGCTTCTCTAGGATTTACTTTCTAGTACTAGTGGTGTGTATGGTTTAATGTAATAGTCTATGCAACTTTTGAAGATGTAATAGTGTAAATAGAATTTTCTTTTGGCGTGAACTCTATTTCTCGTTTTAAGTATCGAATCCTGGCGCGAGCTAAGCAGGCGATCCGTTAAGCCCTTGGTACGCCTCTGGGTACGGTGGGGTCGTCACAAGGTGGTATCAGAGCGCCTAGGTTAAAGGACTTGGGCAGTTTGGAAAAATGTGTTATAGAATATATAAGTATTCGATTGGCTTTAAGTTGAATCGTATCTATTAAGATGAAATGCCGAAGAATTGATTAAGTGATGTTTTGTTGTTTAAGTATGGAGACCGGTGGACCTAGCAGTGTCGGGAGCACGAGCTACTAGTGTACGGTGGGCCGGTGAACCGGGTGGTGCGCCGACGAGTTCTTAGATATCAGAGAAGGGTCGGGGAACCCTATAGATTGTATTCTCCCTTCGGTCAGATGAGTCGATCGTGTGAGTGTCGACATACGTATGGATACCCTGATGGAGATAGTTATGACTCCTAGATGACGAGCGTCGTCGCCTAGGTAAGAACGGTTGACACTCTTAGGGCACAGTTGGAGGAGGCTAGAGGAGTGAGCCATGGACAGGCCATGTTGCTACGTGACCTCGTGGCTGGGTTACGAGCCGAGGAGGAGCGGACGCATACTCTCGGTCCATGCAGCTTGAGGAGACCCACCGCAACCACTTCGCTTTGAAGGGGCAGATGGAGAGAAAGCCCATCGATATTCATGCGAGACTGTTGAGATTCCTTGGATGTTGCTGTCGAGGGCGCCACCTACGAGGCTGGCGGAGCGGGGCCGCTGGATGCCGATAAAACTCTATAGGCTCTGGCGTAGGGGGATTTCCGTTAGGGCCGGTTTACCTTCTGAGTTGTTTTGCTTGACTTTTGAGAGCCGTTATGCTCAGAACTAACATGTTTTGTACTAATTGGATGTTAGTTGTTATGTGGACTGATATGTGTATACTTTGCGTGAATTGTATATGTATGTATATAGTTATTGTAGGATAATTTTGGTATTTTGGCTATATCGTGCATTTTATAATTTTCAATGCTTTGAACTCGTACCATATTTTGTTTCAATTATAAGAAGTTATAAACAATCAAATGGAGACCCGTGGTCGAGGTGGGGGTAGAGGACGAGGACAAGGAACCGAAAGGGTAACCAATGAAAATGCAAATAGACAAGCCGAGACACAAGTAGCTACGGCCATACAGCGAATGGCTGATTTGTTAGAACAAATAGTTTAACCAACAGGGTCAAAGGGCAGGTACAGCAACCCGGAAATCATGAGAGAGAGGACCGTGCCTTAGAACGGTTCCAGAAGTTTCTACCGCCAAAATTTTTGGGTGGACCTTAACCCTGATATAGCGGAGAGTTGATTGGATCGAATGTTAGATATTTTCGCTGCGTTAGGATACCCGGAGGAACGGCAGATAGCTTTTGCCGTTTTCAATTTGAGGGAGCAGCTCGTGCTTGGTTGGAATGTGATTCGAGCCAAATGGGATAGAGACCAGACCCCATCGGACATGGGTTAATTTTACTTGTGAGTTTAATGAGAAGTACTTACCGCCACTTGTTCAAGAAAGGCGAGAGGATGAGTTCATACGACTACGTCAAGGGACTACGAGTGTGGTGGAGTACGAAAACACAATTTACCAAAACTCTCTCGTTTTTGCTCCAGAGTTAGTGTTGACAGACCACAAGAGAATTCGTCGGTTTGTCCAGGGTTTGAATGTGGAGATTCAAGAGGCACTTGCAGCTGCTCAATTGGAAGACATATAGTCAAGCTATTGGAAAAGGCACAACGAATTGAAAGCACTAAGAACCAAGTAAAGGCTTTTCATGACAAGAAAGAAGACAAACCGGATACAAGCAGTTTATATTGATGGACAGAGTTCAAGGAACGAGCCACCATCTAAGATCGGCCGAGGAGTAGGAGGTCCACGATCCACCGGGATCCCGAATCAAGGAAATTTTTGAGAAGGGGCAGGCTGGGAGAGAGACCCCAGCCTACCGATCCACCGGTTTGTCCAGGGTTTGAATGTGGAGATTCAAGAGGCACTTGCAGCTGCTCCAATTGGAGACATATAGTCAAGCTATTGAAAAGGCACAACGAATTGAAAGCACTAAGAACCAAGTAAAGGCTTTTCATGACAAGAAAAGAAGACAACCGGATACAAGCAGTTATATTGATGGACAGAGTTCAAGGAACGAGCCACCATCTAAGATCGGCCGAGGAGTAGGTGGTCCACGATCCACCGGGATCCCGAATCAAGGAAATTTTGAGAAGGGGCCAGGCTGGGAGAGAGACCCAAAGGGTACCTCACGTGGAGGTCCGACATCAGGACCTAGAATGACATGTGGGTTTTGTGGGGCTGCTAACCATATGGAAGATAATTGTTGGAAGAAAGGACAAGTTCGGAAATGCTACCGATGTGGTAGTGCTGAGCACCTGATTGCTCAGTGCCCTCACTGTCAAAGGAAGGAAATTTGCCGAGAATAGAAAGGGAACACTTCTAAGCCGACCAATACAGCGGGTAATCGACCGAAATGCTGGACAAGGGCTTATACAATGGGACATCAGGAGGTGAACATACAACCCTTGGCAGACACCGAAGGTACTCTCCCTGTCTTCTATCGTATCACAGAGGTTTTAATAGCCCTATTGAGGTTTCTTTCTACTCGTTTTGGAAGATTACTACCATTAAGGCCGAGTGCAACGGAATTAGTATGTTGTTAAGAATTTATGGAATTCGATCTATGAGACATTCAGCGTTCATTAAGAATACGTGGAGACTATTGAGACTTGGAAATAAGGACTACACGGTTGGTTCTTAGATTGGAATACATAGAGTGACAAACTTTTGAGGTGAATTTTATTTATCAATGATGAACTCGTTAATGAGGTATTAGAGTATTCAACCCTTAGCTCGTGAATAGATTAGAAAGCTTTGACCTAAAGGCCTGTAATTTCGAGGACGAAATTCTTTTAAGGAGGGGAGATTGTGATACCCCAACTTTTAGGATAATATTTTTATTTAGTCTCAACGAGGATATTACGGTTTCTTTATTTTATTTTTGTTTTAAGACATTGTTTTATTTTAAAGCCTAGAAACCCTACTTGTACTCAAAATCCTAGTTTTACTTGTGACTAACCGGTTTTTGTTAAATCTCTCACATTTTAATCGAAACCCTAATTTTAATCTATGGAGTTGTAAAATCCCTTTTATTTTTCTTAAAATTCCTTTTTATTTGGCATTTATTCCTTTAGAATAGCTTTACTACTCATTCACTCCCTCAGTAGCTACAATCAACCATAGAATCAAGGGTTTTTCTTTTAGGTTCCTAGTTCGGGTAAATTAGGGTTTTTGCGTATTTTGGCCGCGTGATCACTTGGTGAGGTGTGTGTGCTAAATTTGGTGATTAAGAGTGAGTTTTAAATAAGAAAATATGTGTGATTAGAAGTAATAATCATAAGTTAGTGAATTATAAGTTAAAACCCTAGTACGTGCGAAATAAGGAAAAATGGGTTGAACCGATGTGTACCGTTCGTTACCGATTGAGTGCACCACTTGAACATTACTTTATTACCTTAATCTCCTTGTTATTAATTGATTAAAATCAGCCCCAAAATAACTTCAAGACAGCTGAAATGTTTGACCAAGAAAAAGAGAGAAAAGAAAAAAAAATAAAAAGCCATCTTGAGTTGACACTTGTTGGCAATCCATGAAACTTGACCAAATGATTTTTCCTTCCTTCTTATCTTTCTTCTTGGCTGATTTTTCTTCCATTTCTTGCTGGTTTTGGTCGTGACTTAGGAGAGAAAAGAGAGGAAGAAAGCTTGCAACTTCAACCCTTGAATCAAGCTTGTTTGAGTGAAATCAATAAAAACCAAACCGATTAAACTTACCTCTTGGTGATTGGAAGACTTGGGGTGCTGAAAATTTGGGGAGAAAGTGGTTTGTTTCTCACTTACAAGGTGTTTTGGAAGGTATTATGGCTGTCTTCCTTTATTTCTTCCTTACTCTTGCTTAAGTTTGTATAACAACCTATACTTGTGGCTTATGATAGTTATTTCCATGGTTTTGAGGCTTATGGTGGTTTATTTGAGTTAGGGTTTTGGAATTTTTCAATCATAAATCTTGTTGTTTAGATGGCATATGGTGTCTATAATCTTGTGTAGGAGGTTGTAGTAGTGATTCAAGCTAGAAAAGTGAAGTTTACACCATGAATTCATAAACATTCCAGATTAGGGTTCTTATGTTGCCCTGTTCTGCCCAATTCTATTCGGCCATGATGGAGGCCGAATTAGGCTTAGCTCAAAACATGACAGTTGTAGGCAATGATGTTATTTAGCTGCCTGTAAAATTTCAGCTTGATCGGAGCACGGTAGGGTGTGAAATGACCGAAATACCCTGACTGCCACAAGCTTCAATTCGTAAACAGTTTTGTGAATTCACCAGTTTGGCTTCGTTTTTTCACCCTGATTCGTATCCAATCAGCTTTTGGCCAAAACATAAAACTTGTAGCCCTATGTTTTATCTTTCCAATGCCTCTGAAAACACCTCAAACGGAATTGTGTAGCTTGAGTTATTACCGGTTAAAGTCAGTGCTGACAACCAGACTGATCATGAATTTTTGGATCTGTAATTTGCTAATTTGACCTAGATAAACTGTGAATTAGGTTAAGTGGCCTTCATCAAAGTTGTAACCCTTTGGCTTAGCTTCGAAACGGTATAAATTTTACCCCAAACCGATAGGCGTAGCTTTAGTTGTGACCGAAACGCCAAGAGACGTCAAATCTGCCATTTAGCTATTTGCCTTTAAACTTGATTTCCGATTGCCTTGTTAAGATTTGTGTTGTAATTGGATTATTTTGAGCCCAGTTGAAGGCTATTGTGGTACCCTTGCTTATGGGTGACATTGGAGTTGATTTGAGGAAAATAATGAAGCCATAAATGGCTGGAAAATAAGTAAACACAAGGGGCATGCCGCCCAAATTTTCACTCAAGATACAAACCAGCCTTTGGAGTTCTGGTTCGGTAATCTGAAATTTGACCTAGATCCACTGAAAACTGGGTTGAGTTGTCTTCATGAAAGTTGTAACCCTTTGTCTTAGCTTCGAGACGCTATGTAATACACCTTGATCCGATAACCACAGCTCGGCTTATGGTCGAAACCTTGCAACCCGTTTTCATACCATTTTCATTTCCGCGCACGCGCACATGCATTTCTTGGCCGTTTTTGCCGTTTTGGCCGTTTTAGACCATATTTCCATTTGTGATGGTCGATTGACTAATGGTTGCGTATAATCTTCTGTCACAGGCAGTGACGAACAGGACGGAGTCGGTGGACTCGTATAAAGTGCCTTGATTTGCGTGCTATCTAGTTTGAGTGAGTAATTGGGTTGTTTTATGTGATAAACTGTCAAAGTGCCTTGTATATGTTACATGGGTACTTAGGCGAGGGTGTACTTTATCTCACTCGACCTAAACCCAACCTTGTTGTTGATTTAATATGTGACAATACATGCTTTGTATTGAGAATCACCCTTTTGCTGTGTGCTGTTAGGGTGAACATGACTTGAGTTGAACCCCTTGTGCTGTGTGCTGTTGGGGTGAGTACTTTGTTGCGTACTTTATTGAGAGATATCATCTAATGAGAGATTGGATATCTCAGGGCTTGGTTCCAACCCGGTTCCAAGGGTAGATGAACTATTCGAGCCAGCCAGGGCTTGGTCGAAGTTAGTTCCATCCTAACCTTGGGATTCCGTTCTTTGTTAAAGATTTGTTTAAAGTTAAGTGATTTTGTTTTGCTCGAGCTGCTGTGTGCTGTTGACTGGCCAGCGGGGGTTGATAAGGTGAACGGGGAAGTAAGTGGAGTCTACGGACTATGAGTTTTTGGTTGACGGAGTGTCAACAGGTGAACAAGCTCGGAGAATTGAATTGGCTTTGAAGCCATCCGTATCCTACTATTGTGATGTTACATTTCTGTCTATTGATGTGAAATATCTTGATTTACATGTTTATTTGGATGTGATTTTACGTTTTTACCCCCGATTATTCACTAAGCATATAGCTTACCCCATTCCATTTGTTTTCCTTAGCAGGGGCCGATGCGGGGAAAGTTTGGGAAGGTGTATAGACTTTTGGTTTAGAGAACAATTGATGTTTATTCTAGTACTTGTTATAAGTTAACTAGTAAGATGTATATATTTGTTGTGGTTATAGTTAGTAGCTTCTCTAGGATTTACTTTCTGGTACTGGTGGTGTGTATGGTTTAATGTAATAGTCTATGCAACTTTTGAAGATGTAATAGTGTAAATAGAATTTTCTTTTGGCGTGAACTCTATTTCTCATTTTAGAGTATCGAGTCCTGGCGCGAGTTAGGCAGGCGATCCGCTAAACCCTTTGGTACGCCTCTGGGTACGGTGGGGTCGTCACAAGATGACACTCATCCGAGGTGTGAGGAAAGGTAAATTGTCAGTTTATATTATTTATACTGACACCTTTAAATGCCGTTAAAGGTTATTTTTGTTGTAATGGGATTTGATATTTACCAATAAGGGTTCCCTAACCTAATCTATAAAAAACATGTGATATTCCATCTACAATACAGTCTCTTTGATCAGACATAGGTTAGTAAGTTCTTTCATTCCAAAATTCTTCTTCTACTTATTTTATGTTGTTAAAAATAGATAAGGAGGCAAGGAGACAAGGAGGCATACAGGATTAATTTGTACTTGATGACAATCGTTGGAGGTAAGGCTATTTAGATTTCTGCTGCCTAGTACATTCATGTGTACATAATTAGTTTTATATGTGGTATCAAAGCCAACCTCTAATCATGTTGTTTAGCTTATAACTTTATGACTTATTGGCAATCTAATAAAAGTTCTAGATATTCGTATCAAATTTAGACAAATCTAATCTAATTTGTCATGGGATTTATGATCCTAATTTTTCAATAATTCAGAACTAATGGCTAATACCGTGTGTATACGTAGTATTCATATGATACTTTATTTGGTTATGCAATTCATTTGGCTTTCCTCTAATAATCTGATATGACTTGCAAGTAATTTAAATATTCCTTGGACTTATATTTTTGTGATTGTGAGCGTTATATATATTGATACACATTGCCGATTGTTGTTATCGGTATAATATAACAATCCAAAGAACATATAAAGAGTTTGTTATTCAGCCATCAAATATTCAACTCATTCGAATCTTACTTTCTTATATTTAAGTTGGTTGGACATCTACATCATGAATACTACTTGATTCATTTTGCATGCCAAGTCATGTTTTGGTTTTATTGATATAATGCATTAGTGTATGTATCTATTAGATTTGTGACATAATTGCAAACTCTGACATGTTGCAGTAATCAAACAATCATATATTTAAGAAACTTACAATCCCGCTGAAATCACTCAAGCAACCAAAGGATTAGAATTTTAATCTATACAAGATGATTAATCGACTTTATATGAATGGACTTGCCTGCTTATTGAATCTCTATTGCCGTACTTATATCATAAATATGAGATACATATCTAAAGGCATACTTTTGCATTGGTTATTGATTAATTTCAATATCAATTTTATGCCTCTGTGTTCCTATTATTATTTAGAGTCATGTAGTATATTTCATACACTATAACTACGTTCATTGATCTCATATTATGATTTAATCATATGGTGTCAACATTAGTGTACTTAACTACATTCAAATTTTATAAAATTTCCTTTGTAAAATTTTTTTCCTTGCATTCCAATTGTTCGATACATAAAGTATTTTAATCATATAAAGATTAGTGATTAAAATGAATGCAAGAAAAAAATGAAATTAAGAAATTTTTTTCTAAAATATAAATTAGTTCATTTTTTTTTATCCTTATCAAGTCCAGTATACTATATGTTCAAGAGTAACCACAGCATTTCAAATATTTGATATATTACAATTTTGATCACATATGTAGTTAAGTGATTAAAATTAAGGATTCGTAGTCAACAAATTGACTACTTGATTTCTATAAATTTTCATTAGAAGTTTTTTACATTGTGTATTTGAGAGTAGTCACAACATCTCAATATCAAGTATGAACAACTTTAATCAGATAAGATTAAGTGATTATATTAAATAAAAAAAGGAAAGAAAATTCAATGAAATTTAGTCAATATAAAGTTTTTTGACTATTGACAAATCACTAGATGTCATGTTGAAAATTTCGCTTTTATATTATATATCTGAGAGTGGCCATAGCATCTCAAATATTTAATGTTAAAATTTTTTATCACATATAGACTGTGATTGAAATTATGGAATTTTAGTCATCATATTGATTAGTTGACATTTTAATGAGTTTCTCTACAGCGTCATGTTCTTAGGAATAGCTACAGCATCTTAAGTATATTGATGAAAAGAAACTAATACTTCTTTCTTACATATTGTTGAGTGATTTAAGAAATAAAAAAATGGCATCTATTGTAAGCTACAATTAATTCATTAAGATGGTTATTCGTCCCACAAGGAGGTATTAATTTTGGTGAGATTAATTGACATAAGATGGCAAAACTATACAATAAATTAAGAGATATTTCTATGCCCCATAGGTGTAAATTATTTCTTTAATTTATTTTAGATTACTAGTCTTGTTGATCAAAAAAGTAAATGTATGCATGTTTTGCAATCTTTGGCCCGCATGAAGGTTTGAATGTAATATTGAATCGACATAAAGTTGATTCAAAGTTAAGATAGAAACTTTATAGTTTTTATGTTATAATTCTTGGTTGTTCATCTGATTCATTGTTTTATTCCAATAATTTTATATAGCTCCTATTAGCTTGAGTATAGAATTCATTTTCTTTTACTTTGGGTATCAGTTTTAAATTAGCATTTTTCTGAGAATGAACAAATTATTCTCATAATTTGGATATACTTGTTAATATAGCAGTTGAGTACAAAAATTTGGAGCAATTTAATATTTTTCTCATCCTATCTCATATTCACATAAAAGTAGGGATTAAACCCTAATTATTTTATAATTAAATCTTGTATGAAAGCCATAAATAAATTGTTGCAAGATTTTTACTAGCACTTTCAGAAGGTTTTTTTTTGTGACACTTAAATATTAAAGTGTGCATTAGTTCATTTTTGAAAAATGAGAATTTTGCTATGTCGTCAATTGAAGTTTCACCAAATTGAGATTGAGTAATTTTTGTAGCATCTCATTCTTGATTTTCTCATTAAAGAATTTCATAGCAATTCGAACCTTTTATAATACACATAAGATATATAGTTAATCACTTGTTTTAACTATGTATATTAAGTAGGATAAAGAGGTTAAGAAATAAGAAAAACATATGAGAAATATTAATTGTATTTCTCATTAAGTCAAACAATAGTAAGACCATATTATTTATAAGAGAATGATATTTAATACCCTATCTTCATTGAGAAAAATAACTCAAAAGAAAATCTCAATTGTTGAGCATTATATATTGTGGTATATTTAGTGAATTGATTAAAGTTTGTCAATTCACATTGCCTATATAATAAATTTCTGATCACATAGAAACATATAAAAAATGAACAAAAGTTTCCTTTTGGGAACTAAATATGTTTGCATGTGTTATTGATCATTTAAAGAAAATTTGCTTTTTTAAATATTGTTTTCTTATTACTTTAGAATTTCTATTTTCAAATTAATTATTATTGGGCATGATTCTGAACCTCATCATCCATTGGTAGATTTTGAAAATACTAAAGTTATTTATTCAAAAGTTTTCAGTACCACTTTTGGAATTGAGTAATATACTGTAAGGAACGAAAACAACCTAAGAGGGGAGTAAATTAGATTATGTAAAAACTAATCAGGTTATGAGACACTTTTTAATTAATATGAAATTTACCTTCTTTTCTAGATGACCACACAATGAACAATTAATAAAAAAAGCAAGATTACTCGAAAGTAGAAGAGATAATCAATTTAGAATTACAAGACAGTAAATAGTAAGGAAGGAATAGCAAACCAATTTACTTCCAATCTCCTCTTGAACTTGAGTATCACTTTATAGAACAAGTCTCTTCAAATTGATCAAATACAACCAATCTTTGTGTTACAAAGGAAAGATCACTTCCGCCTTACCCCAAGTTACACTTGGTTAACTTAGAAAGTATTACTATCACTCGGATAATCCTCACAAAACTATACTATTGAAGTAGTTTTCTCATACAAGAAGAGTTTACACGAAATTCACATAAACAAGAATACAAATCTTTTTTGAAAAGTATTTTCTCAATAAAATTACTCTAGATCTTTCGTATTCTCAATGTGCAAAAGTGCACTGAAGGTGGTTGACCATACTCTATTTATATGAGATCAAAAAATTTCTCTATTAATACTTCCAACGGATAGAAAGCAGGTGAAGAGTCAACTAGCCGTTGGGAGTGTCAGACGTCCGGTAGTCTTGTTCCTTGCGTCTGACAGCAGACAGTGAGTTTGAGAAATTTTCTTCAATTCTTTCGGACGTCCGGTACCTTTAATGCTTACGTCCAAAAGCAGAAAGTGAAATTGAGAAATCTTCCTCAATCTTTTCGAACGTTTGGTACCTCCAATGCTTTGCGTCCGAAGTGCCGCATTTGTTTATTGGGACGTCCGGTGTTCTAATGTTTTGCGTCCGATCGAAATCAGTGAGTTAAAGAAAATGTTTTAATTCCTTCGGACGTCCAGTGGTGGAGTTCATCATGCGTCCGAAGTTGTGCAATGATTATCGAACGTCCGATCCTGTCTTCACAAGCATCCGACAGTTTTCAGTAACCTTTGTTTTTTTCAATTGCATTTGATCTTTGAAATCTGATTTGTTTCATAGTCGAAAGTATTTCTTAAAGAGATATTAGTATCATCTATTTGTTTTGTAAACATCAAAAGTTAGGGACTAAGATTAACAATCTCCCTCTTTTTGATGATGACAAAACAATGGATGGAGGAAAAATAATTGAGCCAAAACTCCCCCTCACTCGATACATCAAAGAAGTTTTTAAGTGCTAAGATTTTTAAGGACAGAATAACTCCCCATCAGAATAACTTTCCCTTACACATTAACCATTTATACAACATCTCAATATCCCAATATCCATTTCTCCCCCTTTTTGTCATCATAAGATGAGTGTAACAACCAATCAATATCAATATCAGCCAGCCAGCATCATCAATCAGTATCAATAACCAATATCCAATGCATCAGAAATGCAATCCACAAACTCAAAGAATTGATATCAGAAATAAGCAATCACAAGTATACCAATTCATTCAGCACGCATTAGCCAAAAAGCATATCAAAGAAGTTAACCAGAAACCATCAAAGCCATATATTTAGCAAATAAACTAGAAACCAATAAAATTAACTAGAATTTAGTAGTATAGAGTACTTGAATTAACAAAAGAGGAAGTACAAAAGATGCAAATGCCTAATATGAAGTGCCATCCTAAAATGAAGTGCAAGTGCCTAAGAGTACCTAAATGGTGATCTTGGACGATCCAGTCCTTCTTCTTGCAAGGCGAAACTGAGAAGGATCCACTTCTTCTTCAGTTTCCTCATCATCATCATCACTAGCTTCAGTTACTGGAGCGTTGCCTTTATTTTGTAGCTAAGAACTTGAGGCATGAACTTCATGAGTAGACTCAGTTTGTGACCCTTTATCTTATGAAACAGTTGACTCAGTCCAAGGCTCCTTTTGATGTACATTTTCATCTTCTTGAGGAACAGGAGGCACAAACAAATTTCTTTTGTCTATGAAAGTGGTTTGTTGATCAGGTGACATGGTCATCATCACACCATCTTTAAAAAGGAGAATGTGTTGTTTGAATTCCCCAAGTAAAGAGATGATTTCATGATTGGATGGGGAAGGTTGAGTGGATGATCTTCTAGAATGAATGGTAAATGATGAAACAAACTGAGACTAATCTCTGGGAGGTCTAGGGGTGACAGGGGTTTCGACTCTTTGTCCTAAATTTCAAAACAGACTCCTTGTAGCACCAATGACCATCAAAGAATCTAAAATTTTTTCTTTCAAAATAAGTTTTGGAAAAGATGGTGGATGCAGTCTCTTTTGGAGACACTCTAGTGAAAGGCATTTTGAAGTGAGCAAAGATTGGAGTTAAAAATTTTTCATAGGAGAGTTTCCTATGACTATCAGTACTGATTTTGAGCAAAAACTTGCACATAACAAAGCCGGAATCAATTCGGACTTTTTCAAGAAAGCAATAAAAATAAGTAAAACTCCATTTTGTTGACATCAGTCCTATAACCATCAATAGGAACTAACAGGTTTGAAATTATTGAAAAGATGATCAAATTTTGAGGATTGAGATCCTCCAATTTTGTTTCAGCAGGTGTGTGAAAGTATATTTGAAAATAGGTCATCAGTTTTTCAACATGAAAGTGATGATAGGCAGAAGGAAACTCTTCATAAGAGAAAAAAGTTATAATTTTTTCTTTAAAATCATCTTCAATTTTGGTCTTTAAAATTGCATTGACAATGTCAGGATTGAATGCAATATCTACTGAGTTGACACGAGAAACCAAGTCAGTGTGAGAATTACCCTTCCTAAGATTAGCAAAGAACTGATGAAGCATATCTGGATAATAAGTGTTGGGTAAAGTCAGAATGTCAGACCATTTTTGGAATTCAAAGAGTTTAAGAACTGGTTCGAGATCAAACTTACAGAATTCAGAAGGGAAAATGATCCTCTGAATGATGAAACCCTTCTGTGAAATCCATTCAAATCTCTCCCTGGCATCATCATCTATAAACTTGGGCAATGGGGTTGGCTCTTCCTCAGTTTGAGCAGTAGATTGTCCTCTAGTAGGACGTTTCCTCTTTTCACCGCGAGTCTCAGTCCTTTGTCTAGGTGATTTCCTGGTGGAAAACTCAGCAGTTGGCTGTTCATATCACTGATATTGGGCACTTCAGTTGGCTGTGCCTCAGTTTGATCTATACGTTTCTCTCTGGCAGGTTGTTTCCTTTTTTCACCTCGTGTTTCAGTCCTTTTTTTTATGATTTCCTGGTAGAAGGCTTGACAATTTCAATATCTTCATCTCTTAGCCTGGTAGTGCGTCTGGTACCAGTAGAGTCTCCTCTCACTCGAACCATGATGATATGCAAGATGTTTTTGTTGCAGTGTGTGATGAAAATGTGAATGAGATAAACTAAAATTGCAGTATAGACTACAATATATGCTTAAATTTTTCAAAAAGAGTGAATTTTGAATGAGTAGGATTTTTGCTGAAAATTGGGATCGATGGAGTGGTTGGTAGTTAGAGGAAATTATGAGTGCTAATAAATGCGCAAAAGGGATGTGATGGTAATGGAGATATCAATTTCTTAGAACTTGTTCAGAGGAAAGATGAATTTGAAATTTGAAAGTGGGAGAAGAGGAAAGGGTGCGTCCGAAACAGTGGTTGAAAAATGAACTAAATGAAAGAGGAGGCTGCTTTATAATATGCCTCTTTTGAGTATCGGATGACCGAACGAAGAGAAGCGTCCGACACTACCGTCCGAACCAAAATTTTCTGAAAAAATGGTTTAGAACACTGTCGGACGTCCGTTCATATGCATCGGACGTCCGATAAAGTATGACCAGAGAATTTTTTAAAGAATCTTTTCTAAAACGTGTAATTTTGTTCTCAAAAACACAAATTGGTGCAGTGGTAAGGCTTTTGTAAGAACATCAGCAATTTGATCTTTTGAGCGAACATATTATACATAAATTTCACCCTTTTGGACAAGATCACAAATGAAATGATACTTTATGCCTATATGTTTTGTCCTAAAATGTTGAATGAGATTTTTTGTCAAATTTACGGCACTAGTATTATTACAATAAATAGGCAAACAGTCATACACCAATTTAAAATCATTCAAAGTACCTTTTATCCACAACAATTGAGTACAATATGCACCGGCGGCAACATATTTCGCTTCGGTCGTAGACAAGGAAATAGTATTTTGTTTCTTACTAAACCATGACACTAGACAATTCCCAAAAGAGTGACATGTACCACTTGTACTTTTTCTATCTATTTTACATCCATCAAAATCAGCATCCGAAAAGCCACATAAAAGAAATTCATGACACCTTGGATACCAAAGATCATAGTTCAAAGTTCCCTTTAAATATCTAAAGATTCTTTTCACAACAATCAAGTGAGATTCTTTTAGACAAGATTGGAAACGAGCACACAAGCAAACAGCGAACACAATATCAGGTCTACTTGCGATTAAATAAACTAAACTACCAATCATATCTCGATATTTCTTTTCATCAACTTTTATACTTTCTTCATCCTTGTCAAGTTTGGTAGATGTGCACATAGGTGTTCCAACTTGCTTTAAATCCTCCATTCCAAATCTTTTGAGCAACTCCTTGGTGTATTTAGTTTGATTGATGAACGTACCTTCTCAGTTTTGAACCACTTGGATCCCAAGGAAGAAATTTAATTCTCCCATCATACTCATCTCAAACTCATTTTGTATAATAGTGAAAAAATTCTTGTACAAACACTCATTAATAGCACAAAAAATAATATCATCAATATATATTTGTACAATTAGAAGATCATTGAAATTTTGTTTAGTGAAAAGAGTGATATCGATAATATCTCTTTTAAAATCATTCTCAACCAAAAAATCACTTAAACGTTCATACCACGCTTTTGGAGTTTGTTTCAATCCATACAAAACTTTTGAAAACTTAAATACATGATTTGAAAATGTCTCATTTTCAGAACCGGGAGGTTGGTCAATATAAATCTCTTGATCAATAAAACCATTTAAGAAAGCACTTTTAACATCCATTTGAAATAATTTAAAATTCTTGAAACATGCAAAAGTTAAGAACATTCTAACAAATTCTAACCTAGTTACGAAAGTAAATGTTTCATCAAAATCTATTTCTTCTTCTTGAGCATACCCCTTAACTACAAGTCTAGACTTATTTCTCACAATTTCGTCTTTATCATTCATTTTATTTCTAAAAATCCATTTTGTCCTAATAATACGATAATTTTGAAACCTTTCAACTAATGTTCAAATCTTGTTTCTTTCAAATTGATTTAGTTCTTCTTCCATAACTAAAATCTAGTTTTCATCTTTCAAAACATCAACAACATTTTTAGGTTCAAAATACGAAACCAAGACAAAATTATCCATCAATTGTTTAGAAGATGAGTGAGTTCTTACCTTTTTGGATGGATCACCAATGATAAATTTTTTGGGATGATTTTGAATAAACTTCCAAACTCTTGGAAGATCTCTAGGTGTACCATCATCCTTGTTATTTTCTTCCAATGCTTGATTTTCTTGAAAATTATCTTCCTTTGAATTTTTTCTAGTGGAGCATTGTCTTGATCATGAATTGTGAGTTTTTTAACTCCTTTTTGAACACCTACATCATCATTCTCACCACAACTCTTGAAAATATTATCATTAAATTCATCAAATGTAACATGAATAATTTCTTCTATAACAAGAGTCCTTCTATTATAGACTCTAAAATCTTTTTTATTTTTACAATATTTCAAGAAAATACTTTCATCAAATTTCTTATCAAATGTTCCAAGATGTTCCTTAATATTTAAAATGAAACACTTGCAACCAAAAATTTTGAAATATCCAACAATTGACTTTTTATCAAAAATCAACTCATAAGAGGTTTTTTTCAAAATTGGTCTCAAGAGAACTCTATTCATTGCATAACAAGCCGTGTTTACAGTTTTGACTCAAAAATATTTCGGCAAACTGTATTCACTTAACATGGTTCTTGCGGTTTCTTGAAAAGTTCTATTTTTTCTTTTAACAACACCATTTTGTTGTGGAGTTCGTACAATAGAAAATTCATGAGTAATTCCATGATGATCACAAAATTCTGAAAAATCACAAAATTTAAATTCCGAGCCATTGTCACTTCTAATTTTAATAATTTTCAATCCAATCAGATTTTGAACTTTTGTAAATAGTGAAACAAAATTTTTGAAAGTATCGTTTTGATAGGCAAGAAACATCACTCAAATTTATCTAAAATAATCATCAACAATAACCAAACAATATCTTTTATCACTCAAGTTAGCAATTTGTGCAGGACCAAACAAATCAACATGTAAAAGTTTCAAAATTTTTGAAGTAGAAACACATTTCTTGAGTTTGAAAGAAATTTTAACGTGTTTTCCAAATTGACAAGCATCACAAATTTTGTTCTTTTCTGTGACGACCCCACCTTCTCCTAAGGCGAACCAAAGGGTTCGGCGGACCGCCTGCCCAATTCTTACCAGGATTCGATCACTCTCTCCGAACAAAATAAGATACAACCTCGAGGAAACGAGAAAAACAAAACCCAAACTTGAAGCATATACATACATTCATTTCAAAATTCATCCAGAAGTACAGCCCCAAAGGTAACAAGACTCTAAAATCCTTAATACAGTCAACTCTATCCAAGCACTAAACGGGTACACAAGTCAAAACCATACAAAAGGATTAGGGTATGCTATTCTATACAAGTCTCTCGCCCTGCTTGCAACCCCTGTAAGGAAAACAAATGGCGTGGAATGAGCTAAAAACCCAGCGAGATTCTATATACTCAATCAAATAATTAAGCAAGGACGTTTATCAGACAATAACAAGTAATTCAGAAAATATTTACAAAATGAAAGCGATAGTAACACATTTATTAAAAGGATACATGGAGTCATTCGTTCATTCGTTCATTCGTTCATCGACCATTTCCTTATTCCTTCAATCGTTCAGAAAAATTTCATTTGTAATTGAAAACCCCTCCGTCAATCTTGCCATTCATTCATTCATTTAGTTCTCCCCGTTCTAGCCAGCACACAGGCCAGTTTTCTTCAAACTACGTGATCATATTCGAGTATACCAAACATTCACCCAGGGTCACTAATTGCCCGACCGAATCGGCTTCTGGCTCGAGTCGACCAGTAACAAAGGGCAAGAACCCAGTTCAGCCAGAAGGCTTACATTCATGCACAAGTAACATTTAATCATTCAATCATTGAAATTTCACGTTCATTTGGGCCGAGTGCGATAAAGTACACACTCGCCAAGGAAAAATCATTTTTGATAGTCATGGAGAACAAGTAACATTTAATCAAAAGTCACACCCAGCCACATAGTCAATGGAAATATAACGTACATCAATCGCTTACTAAAGTAATAATCCAAATAGTCATAACAAGTCACATAGTCAATAGAAACAAAACGTATACAGAACACTCACCTAAATAAGCAAAATAACGTCCAAAGTATCCCTCCGGATATCAACCTTAGTCACCAAGAAACCCCAAAAATAACCATAAGAAAATATTACGGTTCAACCAACCCAAGATTAAGTGAATCAAAGAAAATCCGAATAACTAATAGTACAATGTATAAGTATGATTTTGGAAGTGAAAAGAGTACATTTAGACCAAAAGACATGAGTAAAGTAGTCGTAAAACTTATGCTCGCTCGTAAAACTTTGAAATCGCCATATGAGTCGAAGTGACAAAGAAAACGTATTTATATTAGTCGTCACTCTCATTTCCATGGGTACAAATTCCAACTTATAAGCCTCTATTAAAGAAGACTCGAATACCTCAAATGATTCAAGTTAGTTTCATTCTCAACTCTTACTCGTGTCGCGAGTACATATACCTAACTCTCGAGTGCAAATTTGGGCAGCACGCCCTTTGTATTTACCTATTTTTCAGCCATTTATGGCTTCATTATTTTCCTCAAGCAGCCCCCAAAAATCACACATAAATAATCTCATTACAATAGCCATTCAATAGGCTCAAAATCATTCACGTACAACACAAGTATAATAATCCAATCGGAACTCAAGTTTTGAAGGCAAAAGGCTAAATGACAGATTCGATATCTTAGAACATTTTGGTCACAACTAGAGTTGCGTTTATCAGATTGGTGTGCACTTTATACCGTTTCGAAGATAAGACAAAGGGTTACAATTTTCATGAAAACAACTCAGCCCAGTTCTCACCCTAACCTAGCCAAATTTACCCAAATAGCCCCAGATTTTCCAGTTCAAAACTCACGGTGAAATTCAACTGGCAGTCCTGACTCATTCAATCATATCTCAGCACACACAACTCCGATTCAGGTGATTCTAAAGCCATTTGAAAGCTAAGATACAAGGATACAATTCTTAAGAAGACATCAAAAGCTAATTCATTCATCTTCCCATCCAAACGAGCCAATTACAGATGCTGATTTTCAGTTTTGGCAGAAACAGGGCAGCAGGGGTAAAATAGTTATCTCAGAGGCTACAGTGCTCCGATTGAGCTGAACTTTTACAGGCATAATCTACACTCAATTCTCTACAACTTTAATGTTTTGAGCTAAGGCCAATTCAGCCTCCATCATGGCCGAATAACACTGGTCAGAACAAAGCGGAAAATTCTCTAAGAAACTGAAATCTACACATCATCACTTCTAACTAAGAAATATTGTACAAAACTACCAAAGTGGCAACCACAAGTCATTAATTTCCATCTATTAGAAGCAAAGAAGGATGTTCTTAGCAATTTACCTTAGAACCTCAAAGAAAGTAGTAGCTTAGTCCTTCCTCTTCCAAATCAACTCCACCAAAGCCCTTAGTCTTCCTTAGTGATCACTTGTATGGAGTAGTTTTCAATTTGGTTGGCTAAAACTCAAGATTTGAGCAAGGATTGAACCTAGAAATTGAAGAGATTTTCCTTGTTTTGCTCCTCAAGAAATTCGGTCAAGAGAGCGGAAATGAAAGGAATTTTGGGTCAAAATTTGGTTTTGGTAAAGTTAACCTTCTTGGTCAAAAGTCCAACTTCCAATGGAAGCATGACACATGGCATTTTGAAGGTTCCAAGCTTATCTTCTCTCCTCCAATGAGTCATTTAGCTAACTAACCTCTAATTATCTCCTAATACCATGAAAAATAATATCACTTAATACTTCATCAGCTAATCGGCAAAATTATATTGCACTAGCGGGTCCCACATTCAAAAATGCACTTCACTTTAACGTACACTAATCTATACCAGGAAAATGATTTAAAAAAACTGTATTTACTTGTAAAATGCATAGAAAATTTAATATTTTAAGGATAATATAAAAATGTAGGCGAAGAAATCAAATAATAGGTAGAAAATGTGAAAATTTTCGGGTTCTCACACTCTTTCCCCCTTAAGAAATTTCGTTCTCGAAATTTTACTTTCCGTTTCCTCATGTGCCCCCAGAACTTGTTGCTGATCTACGGCATATACTTGTGACAGTGCTTTTGTTCGGTTTCCTCTTTCATTAGTTGGTTTCGGTTTGGGTCCACTTACTTGTTGAGAACCAGCCTCTCGCGGCTGTTTTTTCGGACAATTATTCAGTTGATGATCGCTACTCCTACAGATCAAACACTTTCGCCCTTTCCTCCAACAATCATTCTCGGTGTGGTTTGCCTTCCCACAATATCCACAAGTCGAGCGAGAAACTACTGTTTGGTCTCCTCGAGAAATCTCCTCATGTCCTATTTGACTTCCTTTTGTAAATCCCTCATATAGTGCTCCTAAGGTCCATGGTGGATGAGAGAAATGGTTTACTTTTTGCACTTTGGAGGGCGTTGTCTTTTCTCTTGGTTTCTCAGGTAGGCCACCAGATGCACCTCTTTTCCATGTTTGAAAAGCTTTACTTGAGCTTTCGCATCCTCAATTCTCTGTGCCTTCTCAAGAGCTTCCGTAAAAGTGTTAATTTGAACTGCCGCTAAAGTTTCTTGAATTTCCAAATTCAAGCCTTGTGTGAACCGCCTTATCCTTCTTCGCTCAGTAACCACTAATTCAGGAGCGAACTTAGACAGCTTCGTTAATTTCGTCTCGTATTCAGCCACGCTTTGGGTTCCCTGACGCAATCCAATAAATTCATCCTCCCTCCTTTCTTGGACCAGAGGTAGGAGGTACTTCTCGTTAAACTCCCTTGTAAATTCACCCATGTCCATGCAGTTTGTTCTCTCTCCCATTTGGCTCTAATAACATTCCACCATGCTCGGGCTGGTCTTTCGAATTGAAACGCAGCAAAGTTCACTTGTCTTTGCTCCGTGTAGTTCAGGGCTGCGAAGATGTTAATCATTACTTCTAACCACTGTTCCGCTACATCTGGATCGGGTCCTCCAAGGAATTCGGGAGGATTAAACTTTTGAAATCTCTCTAGAGCCCTATCTTCTCCTATCTCAAGAATCTGGGGTTGGTTCACTGGCAATTGGTTTTGTTGGTCTACCAATCGCGGTAGGATATTTGTCATTTGTTGTATCGCCGTCGCTACTTGGTCTCTGGCCTCAACTCTCGGTCCACGCTCTTACTCAATTACTGTTTCTCTTTCTTTATTGGGTTCTTGAGCTTGCCTAGCCCCACAGCCACGACTAGCTCCACGTCCGCGACAGCGTCTCCCCTCCATTCCCTTTTCTCTCTCTCTCTCTTTTTTTTTCCAAAAGGTGACTTAGTATGTAAACAGAGTAATTGACCAAAATAGCAATATATAACACACCAAATACGCAAGAAAATAGATCAAGTTAGACAAACCAAGTACAGCAAGTACTATTCATGTAAATATCGAATTGTCACAAGTCAAATATATACAGTAGCAATACAGGGCAAAACAGGAAGAAAACACAACGTGCCGTTCCACACTCGACTAAAACACTCCCCATCCGATCTCTCACTTCCCTTACTATCCGAGCTATACATCCGTTAACCCTTTGCACTTACTCTCACCAAACATTAGCCCAATCCTGCTTCGAACAAAAGATCGCAAATCCTTAGCATTACCCGCGTACTCGGGTACAAGAATCCGAGATAATTCACCACTCAACCTGACCAGTCCCAAGAGTAAATTATCTACAAGCGAGATTCCTACCCGACGTACATATCTATTGTCCTCAAGTACCATGATAAAGGTTTAAAACCTATAACAATTCATGATTCACAACTTACGCTCAAAAGAGCACCTAATCCTTCATACTTATTCACGGAATCAGGACCATAACACCACTTGGCCCAAACTCACTGCGCGCAAAGACCACGCGAAGTGGCTCTAATACCACCTATGACGACCCCACCTTCCCCTAAGGCGAACCAAAGGGTTCGGCGGACCGCCTGCCCAAGTCTCGCCAGGATTCGATCACTCTCTCCGAACAAAATAAGATACAACCTCGAGGAAACGAAAAGAACAAAACCCAAACTTGAAGCATATACATACATTCATCTGAAAATTCATCCAGAAGTACAGCCCCAAAGGTAACAAGACTCTAAAATCTTTAATACAGTCAACTCTATCCAAGCACTAAACGGGTACACAAGCCAAAGCCATACAAAAGGACTAGGGTATGCTATTCTATACAAGTCTCTCGCCCTGCTTGCAACCCCTGTAAGGAAAACAAATGGCGTGGAATGAACTAAAAGCCCAGCGAGATTCTATATACTCAATTAAATAATTAAGTAAGGACGTTTATCAGACAATAACAAGTAATCTAGAAAACATTTACAAAATGAAAGCGATAGTAACACATTCATTAAAAGGATACATGGAGTCATTCGTTCATTCGTTCATCGACCATTTCCTTATTCCTTCAATCGTTCAGAAAAATTTCATTTGTAATTGAAAACCCCTCCGTCAATCTTGTCATTCATTCATTCATTTAGTTCTTCTCGTTCTAGCCAGCGCACTGGTCAGTCTTCTCCAAACTACGTGGTCATACTCGAGTATACCAAACATTCACCCGGGGTCACTAATCGCCCGACCGAATCCGCTTCTGACTTGAGTCGACCAGTAACAAAGGGCAAGGGCCCAGTTCAGCCGGAAGGCTTACATTCATGCACAAGTAACATTTAATCATTCAATCATTGAAATTTCACGTTCGTTTGGATTGAGTGCGATAAAGTACACACTCGCTTAGGAAAAATCATTTTTGGTAGTCATGGAGAACAAGTAACATTTAATCAAAAGTCACACCCAGCCAATAGTCATAGTCAATGGAAACATAACGTACATCAATCGCTTACTAAAGTAATAATCCAAATAGTTATAACAAGTCACATAGTCAATAGAAACAAAACTTATACAGAACACTCACCTAAATAGGCAAAATAACATCCAAAGTATCATCCGGATATCAACCTTAGTCACCAAGAAATCCTAAAAATAACCATAAGAAAATATTACGGTTCAACCAACCCAAGATTAAGTGAATTAAAGAAAATCCGAATAACTAATAGTACAATGTATAAGTATGATTTGGAAGTGAAAAGAGTACATTTAGACCAAAAGACATGAGTAAAGTAGTTCGTAAAACTTATGCTAGCACTTAAAACTTTGAAATCGCCATATGAGTCGAAGTGACAAAGAAAACGTATTTCTATTAGTCGTCACTCTCATTTCCATGGGTACAAAATTCCAACTTATAAGCCTCTATTAAAGAAGACTCGAAATAGCTCAGATGATTCAAGTTAGTTTCATCCTCAACTCTTACTCGTGTCGCGAGTACATCTACCAAACCCTCGAGTGCAAATTGGGCAAGCACACCCTTTGTATTTACCTATTTTCCAGTCATTTATGGCTTCATTATTTTCCTCAAGCAACCCCCAAAATCACACATAAATAATCTCATTACAATAGCCATTCAATAGGCTCAAAATCATCCACGTACACACAAGTATAATAATCCAATCGGAACTCAAGTTTTGAAGGCAAAAGACTAAATGGCAGATTCGATATCTTAAGAACATTTTGGTCACAACTAGAGTTACGTTTATCGGATTGGTGTGCACTTTATACCGTTTTAGAAGATAAGACAAAGGGTTACACCTTTTATGAAGACAATTCAGCCCAGTGCTCACCCTAACCTAGCCAAAATTTACCCAAACAACCCCAGATTTTCCAGTTCAAAGCTCACGGTGAAATTCAACTGGCAGTCCTGACTCATTCAATCATATATCAGCACACACAACTCCGATTCAGGTGATTCTAAAGCCATTTGAAAGCTAAGATACAAGGATACAATTCTTAAGAAGACATCAAAAAGCTAATTCATTCATCTTCCCATCCAAACGAGCCAATTACAGATGCTGATTTCCAGTTTTGGCAGAAACAGGGCAGCAGGGGTAAAATAGTTATCTCAGAGGCTACAGTGCTCCGATTGAGCTGAACTTTTACAGGCATAATTTACACTCAATTCTCTACAAATTTAATGTTTTGAGCTAAGGCCAATTCAGCCTCCATCATGGCCGAATAACACTGGTCAGAACAAAGCAGAAAATTCTCTAAGAAACTGAAATCTACACATCATCATTTCTAACCAAGAAATATTGCACAAAACTACCAAAGTGGCAACTACAAGCCATTAATTTCCATCTATTAGAAGCAAAGAATGATGTTCTTAGCAATTACCTTAAAACCTCAAAGAAAGTAGTAGCTTAGTCCTTCCTCCTCCAAATCAACTCCACCAAAGCCCTTAGTCCTCCTTAGTGATCACTTGTATGGAGTAGTTTTCAATTTGGTTGGCTAAAACTCAAGATTTGAGCAAGGATTGAAGCTAGAAAATTGAAGAGGTTTTCCTTGTTTTGCTCCTCAGAAATTCGGTCAAGAGAGTGGAAATGAAAGGAATTTTGGGTCAAAATTTGGTTTTGGTAAAGTTAACCTTCTTGGTCAAAAGTCCAACTTCCAATGGAAGCCATGACACATGGCATTTTGAAGGTTCCAAACTTATCTTTTCTCCTCCAATGAGTCATTTAGCTAACCTCCTCTAATTATCTCCTAATACCATGGAAAATAATATCACTTAATACTTCATCAGCTAATCGGCAAAATATATTGCACTAGCGGGTCCCACATTCAAAAATGCACTCACTTTAACGTACACTAATCTATACCAGGAAATGATTTTAAAAAAATGTACTTACTTGGTAAAATGTATAGAAAATTTAATATTTTAAGGACAATATAAAAATGTAGGCAAAGAAATCAAATAATAGGTAGAAAATGTGAAAATTTTCGGGTTCCCACACTCTCTCCCCCTTAAGAAATTTCGTCCTCGAAATTTTACCTTCCGTTTCCTCATGTGCCCCCGGAACTTGTTGCTGATCTACGGCATATACTTATGACGGGTGCTTTTGTTCAGTTTCCTCTTTCATTAGTTGGTTTCGGTTTTGGCTCCACTTACTTGTTGGAGAACCAGCCTCTCGCGGCTGCTTCTTCGGACAATTACTCAGTTGATGATCGCTACTCCCACAGATCAAACACTTTCGCCCTTTCCTCCAACAATTATCCTCGGTGTGATTTGCCTTCCCACAAGATCCACAAGTCGAGCGAGAAACTACTGTTTGGTCTCCTCGAGAAAATCTCCTCATGTCCTATTTGACTTCCTTTTGTAAAATCCCTCATATAGTGCTCCTAAGGTCCATGGTGGATTGAGAGAAATGGTTCACTTTTTACCACTTTGGAGGGCGTTGTCTTTTCTCTTGATTTCTCAGGTAGGCCACTAGATGCACCTCTTTTCCGTGTTTTGAAAGATTTTACTTGAACTTTCGAATTCTCAATTCTCTGTGCCTTCTCAAGAGCTTCCGTAAAACTGTTAATTTGAATTGCCGCTAAACTTCTTGAATTTCCAAATTCAAGCCTTGTGTGAACCGTCTTATCCTTCTTCGCTCAGTAACCACTAATTCAGGAGCGAATTTAGACAGTTTAGTAAATTTCGTCTCGTATTCGGCCACGCTTTGGGTTCCCTGACGCAATCCAATAAATTCATCCCTCCCTCCTTTCTTGGACTAGAGGTGGGAGGTACTTCTCGTTAAATTCCCTTGTAAAATTCCACCCATGTCCCATACAGTTTGTTCTCTCTCCCATTTGGCCCTAATAACATTCCACCATGCTCGGGCCGGTCCTTCAAATTGAAACACAACAAAGTTCACTTGTCTTTGCTCCGTGTTAGTTCAGGGCTGCGAAGATGTTAATCATTACTTCTAACCACTGTTCCGCTACATCTGGATCGAGTCCTCCAAGGAATTCGGGAGGATTAAACTTTTGAAATCCTCTCTAGAGCCCTATCTTCTCCTATCTCGAGAATCTGGGGTTGGTTCACTGGCAATTGGCTTTGTTGGTCTACCAATCGCCGCTAGGATATTTGTCATTTGTTGTATCGCCGTCGCTATTTGGTCTCCGGTCTCAACTCTCGGTCCACGCTCTTACTCAATTACTGTTTCTCTTTCTTTACTGGGTTCTTGAGCTTGCCTAACCCCACAGCCACGACTAGCTCCACGTCCCGCGACAGCGTCTCCCCTCCATTCCCTTTTCTCTCTCTCTCTCTTTTTTTTCCAAAAGGTGACTTAGTATGTGAACAGAGTAATTGACCAAAATAGCAATATATAACACACCAAATACGCAAGGAAATATATCAAGTTAGACGAACCAAGTACAGCAAGTACTATTCATGTAAATATCGAATTGTCACAAGTCAAATACATACAGTAGCAATACAGGGCAAACAAGAAGAAACACAACGTGCCGCTCCACACTCGACTAAAACACTCCCCATCCGATCTCTCACTTCCCTTACTATCCGAGCTATACATCCATTAACTCTTTGCACTTACTCTCACCAAACATTAGCCCAATCCTGCTTCGAACAAAAGATCGCAAATCCTTAGCATTACCCGTATACTCGGGTACAAGAATCCGAGATAATTCACCACTCGAGCTGGCCAATCCCAAGAGTAAATTATCTACAAGTGAGATTCCTACCCGACGTACATATCTATTGTCCTCAAGTACCATGATAAAGGTTTAAAACCTATAACAATTCATGATTCACAACTTACGCTCAAAAGAGCACCTAGTCCTTCATACTTATTCACGGAATCAGGACCATAACACCACTTGGCCCAAGCTCACTCCGCGCAGAGACCACGCGAAGTGGCTCTGATACCACCTGTGACGACCCCACCTTCCCCTAAGGCGAACCAAAGGGTTCGGCGGACCGCTTGCCCAACTCTCGCCAGGACTCAATCACTCTCTCCGAACAAAATAAGATACAACCTCGAGGAAACGAAAAAAACAAAACCCAAACTTGAAGCATATACATACATTCATCTGAAAATTCATCCAGAAGTACAGCCCCAAAAGGTAACAAGACTCTAAAATCCTTAATACAGTCAATTCTATCCAAGCACTAAACGGGTACACAAGCCAAAGCCATACAAAAGGACTAGGGTATGCTATTCTATACAAGTCTCTCGCCCTGCTTGCAACCCCTGTAAGGAAAAAAAT
The DNA here is from genome assembly GCA_023065735.1 of Coffea humblotiana. Lineage (NCBI taxonomy): Eukaryota > Viridiplantae > Streptophyta > Magnoliopsida > Gentianales > Rubiaceae > Coffea > Coffea humblotiana. The sequence goes on along the minus strand of CM041210.1, from coordinate 15,476,282 downwards.
GGCGTAGAATGAGTTAAAAGCCTAGCGAGGTTCTATATACTGTGAGGATCCACAATTTTTCCTATTTTATTTTATTTTACTGGCTTAATTAATTATTTACTCACTCATTTTCTCCAAATATTTATTCCGACCTTTTTAGACCCAATTACATGGAACTATGGCTTGCACATATTTTTAAAATGACTTGTTACGAAAATTAATTTTAGAAGGTTAGATAAGTGAGAATAGTGAATGCGCGTTTGGAAATAATGATCGATTCGAGAATACAATAAATTTGGAAAATTGGAGACTTGTACATTAGTCTTTAAAATAAGTATTTTTATGATTAAAATACTCAAGTGATAGTTAGTTATACTATCGTTATAAGAATTTCTTAGAGATTTCGCTTTATCGCGCACAAGTCGGAAATACGCGTTTTCGCCGCGCGCGATTAATTAGGGAACTTTAGACTCTTATTTCTAGACTATTAAGAGTGAATAATATTAGTGTGAATATAAGTGCATTAGAGGTTTAGTGCACAAGTGAATCGAACCCGAGAGGAATCGAGCACGAAACTCGCGCGTACACGCGCAATTGAAGGGTTGACTTTTGAGCATTTAAACCTCTCACCTACCAAGCTTACTCTAGAAGCTTTATCATCAGCCATTTCACTCTATTTTGCTCCAAAACAGCCGTGCAACCAAGGAAGTTAAAGAACACCAAAAGCTCTTCCATTTCTTGCTTCATTCCTTCACCAAATCACTCCAAACTTTCAACCCATCTTGCAAATAACTTGAAGATTCACTTGAGTTAGGGGAGGGCTTCATTCTCACGATTTTTCTTGGAGTTCAAAGGTCCAAAAATTTCTATTTTAGCACTCCAAAGAGGTAACCAACGATCAACCCCTTGAATCTTCGATTATATACGTTAGATTGCACTTATACGGTTGTAGATTCATGTGGGTAGCTTGGATTATGGTGAAAATTGTTGTGTGGGCTCTATGAATTCCCACTTTGAGTTGTTGGACTGATTTGATGAGTTTTATTGTTGTTAATGCTGGATTAGAGGTTAAACTAGTGGAAATGAGTAGCATTATTGAAGGAAAGCTCAACGGTAGTGAAGGGTGAAATTTTTCGATTCTGCCCTTATATTGTTCATGACATTTAATGCAAATTTTTGTGGATCTAATGGCTTAGTTATGATGTTTATATGTTGTATGAGATGTGTAGAAAGTTTCGTTGAAAAATTCCATGAATTGGTTGGTCAAAAGTTAGAATTTCGTAAGCTAGTGAACCTGGAAAAGTTTCACGTCCATACCCTGGCAGTGTTCTTGTTTCGGCCATATCTTTTTGCTCCGATGTCGAAATTGAGTGTCGTTTGTGGCACTAGAAACTAGACATTTCCAGCTTTCTAACGGTATAAAATGGATGTTCTGATTCCACCCGAGTGATCCGTACCAACCATCTGAACCTGACTGTCCTGCTCCACGTTTTCATAGAGAACTCTGTTTTGAGCAGCGATTTAATGTTCAAAAATAACCTAGTTGTGGACAGATTTTGAAAATGATTTCTTCTAAGAAATTGTACCCCTATGAATCTAGTTAACCATGCTCAATTCTGAGTTGAATTGAGTGATTTGTGACCAAAGTTTGAAACTGATTCAGAGGTAGAAAACCCTCTTTTGGCTAGTTAAAGCTTTAGCTTCGATTTGGGACTTGTTAATTCGAATTTCATGGTGTAATCACCTACCAAATTACACCTTTGATGTTCCTTAGACCTTGTCTTCATAAATGGATGATGTTTGAGAATTTTTATTGGCCAAATGTTTGGAAAATGGAAAAACACCAATGCAAGGCAGATTGCCTTAGAAATTTTGCAAACTTTATTGACCTGGTTCAATAGCTTCCCAAAAGAATTTTCCTATGAAAGTTGACAGAGGAATAGCCCTCATATGGTAATATAATACTTCCAAATTTGGTGCCATTCCGAGTCCATTTCAATGCCCAACTAAAGTCCCAAAGTTTAAGCTGCAAATCTGGAAATTTTGCCCAGTAAACATCATTTTTGTACCAACTTTGAGCTGCTATATCTTGGAGCTCAAAACTCCAATTCTTGTTTTGTTTGTTGGATTTTAAACCTTTCTTGCAACTCTAATTGAGTTCCAAAATTCAAAGGTTAGATCGAATTCTGTGATTTTTTTCGATTTTTCAAAGTTAGCCGAAAACCAACCCCGCAACTGTCTTAATGGTCCAAAACAGCCACTTTGAGCCAAATTTTAAATATCTTCCATTAGAAATCATAGAAAAAGTGTCTTCTAGGAACTTTTAGTACTTTGGAAGAAGTTTCCAACGGTATCAAGTTTTCCAATTTTGGACTTACAGAGGAGTGAGATACGATTTTTCAAAGAATGCACCCCAAATCTGAAATTTCTAAACTTAAAGGAAATTGAGTTTTTAGAACTCTCCATTTTCCTTCGATATTGCTTGACCATTTTACACTTGATTTCAAAGATGAAAATCAATTTTCCTTGTATTATTAAACTACACTTTTGAGTCTCGATTTACGAGTAAATTAGTCTCTCTTTCATGATAATTTTCTTAGATTGTACAAGTGTGCTGTGACAACCCCACCTTCCCCTAAGGCGAACCAAAGGGTTCGGCGGACCGCCTGCCCAACTCTCGCCAGGACTCGTTCACTCACATAAAATAAAATAAGAAAAAACCTCATGAATAAGCGAAAACAATACCCAAACTTGAACCATATAAATACATTCATCTCAACCTCAACCACAAGTACAGTCCCAAATGTATACCAAAACTCTGAATTCACAATACAGTCCACGTTATCCAAGCACTAGAGCGGAAATAAAAGCCAAAACAAAACAATTCAAAACAAAAACTATACTATTCTATTCTATACAGGCCTCTCGCCCGCTCGTAACCCCTGTAAGGAAAACAAAAGGCGTGGAATGAGCTAAAAGTCCAGCGAGATTCTATATACACAACCAAGCAGTTAAACAAGGACATTAAGCATGTTATAACAAGTAATCCAGATAACATTTACGATATAAAGCAATAGTAACACATACAATAAAAGGATACATGCTCACGAGGAGCTATTTGTTCGTTCGTTCATTCAATCATTCGCCTAATATTTTTCTTATTTCTCCGATCATTAAAACATTGTTTGTAAGTGAAAACTCCTTCATTTTCTTGTCGTTCATTCATTCATTTCATTCCCCACGCTCCGCCAACGTCGTGGTCATACTCGAGTATACCAACATTCACCCAGGGTCACTAATCGCCCGACCGAATCCGCTTCTGGCTCGAGTCGACCAGTAACAAAGGGCAAGGGCCCAGTTCAGCCAGAAGGCTTACATTCATGCACAAGTAACATTTAATCATTCAATCATTGAAAGTTCACGTTCATTTAGGTCGAGTGCGATAAAGTACACACTCGCCTAGCAAAAATCATTTTGGAAACATAACATACCTCAATCACGTATTAAAGCAACAATCCAAATAGTCACAATAATTCACATAGTCATTAGAAACAAAGCGTATATAGAACACTCACCGAAATAAGCAAAATAACGTCCAAAGTATCCCTCCGGATCTCAACTTTAGTCACCAAGAAACCCTAAAATAATCATGAGAAAGTATTATGGTTCAACCATCAAAATGTTTGATTTATCAAAGAAAATCCGAATAACTAATAGTACAATGTATAAGTATGATTTTGGAAGTAAAAAGAGTGCATTTAGTCCAAAATACATGAGTAAAATAGTTGTAAAACTTATGTCTGCCCTTAAAATTTGAAATCGCCATTTGAGTGCAAATTCGGGTAGCACGCCCTTTGTGTTTACCAAATTTCCAGCCATTTATGGCTTCATTCTTTTCCTTAATTCAGCCCCACAATACACACAAGTAAGGTTACCACAATAGCCCTTCCATTAGGCTCCAAAATCATCCAAGTACAACACAAGTGCAATAGTACAAGCAAATATCAATTTTGAAGACAAAAACTAAATGGCAGATTTGGCATCTCGTAGTATTTTAGTCATAACCGGAGCTATGGTTATCGAATCAGGGTGAACCTTATACCATTTCGAAGCTAAGACATTGTTCGACAATTCTTATGAAGACACCTCAACCTAGTTCTCAACCTAACCTAGTCAAATTTACCCAAACAGCCCCAGATTTTCCAGTTCAAAGCTCACTGTGAAATTCAACTAGCAGTCCTGATTTATTCAGTCATATCTCAGCACAAACAACTCCGATTCAGTTGATTCCAAAGCCATTCGAAATCTAAGATACAAGGCTACAATTCTTAAGAAGGCATCAAAAGCTAATTCATTCATCTTCCCAGCCAAAAGAGCCAATTACAGATGCTGATTATCATTCTCGGACAGAAACAGGGCAGCAGGGGTAAAATAGTCATTGCACAGGCTACAGTGCTCCGATTGAGCTGAAATTTTACAGACTTAATCTACATTCACTTTTCTACAACTTTCATGTTTTGAGCTAAGTCCAATTCGGCCTCCATCATGACCGAATAACACTGGTCAGACAGGGCAGAAAATTTCTAAGAAAACCGAAAATCCACACCTCACCACTTATAACCAAGAATTAATGCACAAAACCACCAAATTGGCAACCACAAGCCACTAAATTACAACTATGGGAAACAAAGAAGGATGTTTTTAGCAATCTTACCTTGAAACCTCAAAGAAAATGGTAGCTTAGGGTTTTCTCTTCCAAAACAACTCCACCAATACCTTTAATCCTCTCTAGCTAGCACTTTGTATGGAGTAATTTGCACTTTTGATGGTTGGAACTCAAGATTGGAGCAAGAATTTGGAGTACAAGATGAAGTTCACTCTCTCTTTTCTCCCTCAAGGAGTTCGGCCAAGCAAGGGAAAGAAATGAGGGAATTTTGGTCAAAATTGGAGTTTTAGTAAAGTTAAGAAAGTTAGGCAAGTCATCTTCGAATCGGGTCACGACACGTGGCGCCTTTTAGGGTTTCAACTTATCTTCTTCTTCCTCAATGATTCATCTAACTAGCTAACTTCTAATCACCTCCTAGCACCTTGTAAAATAATGTCACTTAATACTTCATCACTTAATCGGCAAAATTATATTGCACTAGCGGGCCCCACATCGAACAAATGCACTTCAAGTTACGTACACTAACTTATACTAGGAGAATGATTTAAAAATTGTACTTACTTGTAAAATGTACAAAACATTTAATATTTTCAAAGGATAGTATAAAATATAGGCAAAAAAATAAAATAATACTTGAAAATGTGAAAATTTTCGGGTTCTCACATGTGCAATCTTCCTTGATAACTAGGGGTTTAAGATGATAGTGTGTGATTGCAAATTATTATTTGCTCAGGCGCTCAAGGCGACCTTCAAGAGGAAGTCGAAGCGGACGCCTAAACACCTGTTTTGAGCACTTATTCACTTGTTTTGATCTGGTGAGTGTTCCATATAGGAGTACGTGATTTGAATAGCCTATGATATATTCAATCCATGGCCATTATGTGTTATGTGTTTCCACACTCGTTCTCATTTAAGTAAAATGTACTTGAATTATTCGACATGAAATATTTGAAATGCATATTTACATGAAGTGTTTCAATGATTAACTATGCTATGGCTGCATAAGTCGATTGGAGTGAATCTCTTCGACTCTTAAGTGGTAAAAATAGATGGCCAATAGGCGGCCTATTAATATGATAAATGTCTACCGATTAACCATGAATTACCACCGTTCACCGACTACCATTACCGTTAACCGTTAACCGTTACCGTTTATCGATTTACTTGACTATTTGAATTACTTGATTATCTGCCTACTGGCTACATGACTATTTGATTACTTGATTATGGTGAATTATATGTTCATATGAAATTATCGCATATTGCTTATGTGTTTAAGTGTAAATGTTGCATATAATTGCTCTTATGAAATTACCACCATTTTAAGGCGAGTGTGTACTTTATCTCACTCGACCTACTAAAATGACAAATTATTACCGTTTATCAATTTGCTTGATTACTTGTGCATGTTGTAACCTCTAAACTGAACTGGGCTCTGCCCTTGGTTACTAACCTACTCGAGCCAGGTCTGGGCTCAGTCGGGTAGGTTGGAACCCTGGGACACCGTTTTGGTATAATCGAGTACTACTACTGGAGGGATAAGGTGATGGCCAGACAACCGAGGGATTCACTAGACTCATAAGGTGAAGTTGACCGAAATGGTTCTATTGGAACACCGTATCCTTCAATGTGTGTTTATTTTTGTATATTGATAACTGTATCATGTTAATGTGCCAATATGCAACCTGGAACTATACATGTGGTATGTTTCAAATTACCTGATTTATTAGAACTGCTAGAGTGTCTTGGAACCTCACTGGGCTGTATAGCTCATTCCACGTTTTTGTTTTCCTTAACAGGGTTCGAGACCAAGAGTGTTCGTGAATAGTACTAGAATGTTCTCTTTTGAAGATTTTAAGTTATATTATAACAGATGGTTGTAGTACATACTCTTTTGAATTGTATTAAGTTTGAAAGCTAAGTAATTGTAAGCGTAAAATATTTTGGAGTACGTTAATTATATATCGAAATTATTTGAAATATTTCGAGTTTTGAATTTGTGGATTGTAGTGAGTCCTGGCGAGAGCTGGGCAGGCGTCCTGCGGATACCCTTTGGTTCGCCTTAGGGAGAAGTGGGGGCGTCACATATACTCAATCAATAATTAAGCAAGGGCGTTTATCAGACAATAACAAATAATCCAGAAAACATTTACAAAATGAAAGCGATAGTAACACATTCATTAAAAGGATACATGGAGCCATTCGTTCATCGACCATTTCCTTATTCCTTCAATCGTTCAGAAAAATTTCATTTATAATTGAAAACCCCTCCGTCAATCTTGTCATTCATTCATTCATTTAGTTCTCCCAGTTCTAGCCAGCGCACTGGCCAGTCTTCTCCAAACTACGTGGTCATATTCGAGTATACCAAACATTCACCCGGGGTCATTAATCGCCCGACCGATTCCGCTTCTGGCTCGAGTCGACCAGTAACAAGGGCAAGGGTCCAGTTCAGCCGGAAGGCTTACATTCATGCACAAGTAACATTCAATCATTCAATCATTGAAATTTCACGTTCATTTGGGTCGAGTGCGATAAAAGTACACACTCGCTTAAGGAAAATCATTTTTGGTAGTCATGGAGAACAAGTAACATTTAATCAAAAGTCACACCCAGCCACATAGTTCAATGGAAACATAACGTACATCAATCGCTTACTAAAGTAATAATCCAAATAGTCATAACAAGTCACATAGTCAATAGAAACAAAACGTATACAGAACACTCACCTAAATAAACAAAATAACATCCAAAGTATCCCTCCGGATATCAACCTTAGTCAACAAGAAACCCTAAAAATAACCATAAGAAAATATTACGGTTCAACCAACCCAAGATTAGTGAATCAAAGAAATCCGAATAACTAATAGTACAATGTATAAGTATGATTTTGGAAGTGAAAAGAGTACATTTAGACCAAAAGACATGAGTAAAGTAGTCGTAAAACTTATGCTCGCTCGTAAAACTTTGAAATCGCCATATGAGTCGAAGTGACAAAGAAAACGTATTTCTATTAGTCGTCACTCTCATTTCCATGGGTACAAATTCCAACTTATAACTTCTATTAAAGAAGACTCGAATACCTCAGATGATTCAAGTTAGTTTCATCCTCAACTCTTACTCGTGTCGCGAGTATATCTACCTAACTCTCGAGTGCAAATTTGGGGCAGCACGCCCTTTGTATTTACCTATTTTCCAGCCATTTATGGTTTCATTATTTTCCTCAAGCAGCCCCCAAAATCACACATAAATAATCTCATTACAATAGCCATTCAATAGCCTCAAAATCATCCACGTACAACACAAGTATAATAATCCAATCGGAACTCAAGTTTTGAGGCAAAAGACTAAATGGCAGATTCGATATCTTAGAACATTTTGTCACAACTAGAGTTACGTTTATCGGATTGGTGTCCACTTTATACCATTTCGAAGATAAGACAAAGGGTTACAACTTTCATGAAGACAACGCCAGCCCAGGTTCTCACCCTAACCTAGCCCAATTTACCCAAACAGCCCCAGATTTTTCAGTTTCAAAGCTCACGGTGAAATTCAACTGGCAGTCCTGACTCATTCAATCATATCTCAGTACACATAACTCTGATTCAGGTGATTCCAAAGCCATTTGAAATCTAAGATACAAGGATACAATTTTTAAGAAGATATCAAAAGCTAATTCATTCATCTTCCATCCAAACGAAGCCAATTACAGATGCTGATTTCCAGTTTTGGCAGAAACAGGGCAGCAGGGGTAAAATAGTTATGTCATAGGGTACAGTGCTCCGATTGAGCTGAAATTTTACAGGCATAATCTACACTCAATTCTCTACAACTTTCATGTTTTGAACTAAAGCCAATTCAGCCTCCATCATGGCCGAATAACACTGGCCAGAACAAAACAGAAAATTCTCTAAGAACTGAAATCTATACATCATCATTTCTAATCAAGAAATATTGCACAACTACCAAAGTGGCAACCACAAGCCATTAATTTCCATCTATTAGAAGCAAAGAATGATGTTCTTAGCAATTTACCTTAGAACCTCAAAGAAAGTAGTAGCTTAGTCCTTCCTGCTCCAAATCAACTCTACCAAAGCCCTTAGTCCTCCTTAGTGATCACTTGGTTGGCTAAAACTCAAGATTTTGAGCAAGGATTGAAGCTAGAAATTGAAGAGATTTTCCTTGTTTTGCTCCTCAACAAATTCGGTCAAGGAGAGTGGAAATGAAAGGAATTTTGGGTCAAAATTTGGTTTTGGTAAAGTTAACCTTCTTGGTCAAAAGTCCAACTTCCAATGGAAGCATGACACATGACATCTTGAAGGTTCCAAGCTTATTTTCTCTCCTCCAATGAGTCATTTAGCTAACCTCCCTCTAATTATCTCCTAATACCGTGGAAAATAATATTACTTAATACTTCATCAGCTAATCGGCAAAATTATATCGCACTAGCGGAACCCACATTCAAAAATGCAGTTCACTTTAACGTACACTAATCTATACCAGGAAAATGATTTAAAAAACTGTACTTACTTGTAAAATGTATAGAAAATTTAATATTTTAGGACAATATAAAAATGTAGGCGAAGAAATCAAATAATAAGTAGAAAATGTGAAAAATTTCGGGTTCTCACACTTTCTCCCCCTTAAGAAATTTCGTCCTCGAAATTTTACCTTCTATTTCCTCATGTGCCCCCGGAACTTGTTGCTGATCTACGGCATATACTTGTGACGGTGCTTTTGTTCGGTTTCCTCTTTCATTAGTTGGTTTCGGTTTGGCTCCACTTACTTGTTGAGAACCAGCCTCTCGCGGCTGTTTCTTCGGACAATTACTCAGTTGATGATCGCTACTCCCACAGATCAAATACTTTCGCACTTTCCTCCAACAATCATCCTCGGTGTGGTTTGCCTTCCCACAACATCCACAAGTCGAGCGAGAAGCTATTGTTTGGTCTCCTCGAGAAATCTCCTCATGTCCTATTTGACTTTCTTTTGTAAATCCCTCATATAGTGCTCCTAAGGTCCATGGTGCATGAGAGAAATGGTTCACTTTTTGCACTTTGGGAGGGCGTTGTCTTTTCTCTTGGTTCTTCAGGTAGGCCACTAGATGCACCTCTTTTCCGTGTTTTGAAAAGCTTTTACTTGAGCTTTCGCATCCTCAATTCTCTGTGCCTTCTCAAGAGCTTCCGTAAAAGTGTTAATTTGAACTGCCGCTAAAAACTTCTTGAATTTCCAAATTCAAGCCTTGTGTGAACCGCCTTATCCTTCTTCGCTCAGTAACCATTAATTCAGGAGCGAATTTAGACAGCTTAGTAAATTTCGTCTCGTATTCGGCCACGCTTTGGGTTCCCTGACGCCAATCCAATAAATTCATCCTCCCTCCTTTCTTGGACCAGAGGTGGGAGGTACTTCTCGTTAAACTCCCTTGTAAAATTCACCCCATGTCCATGCAGTTTGTTCTCTCTCCCATTTGGCTCTAATAACATTCCACCATGCTCGGGCCGGTCTTTCGAATTGAAACGCAACAAAGTTCACTTGTATTTGCTCCGTGTAGTTCAGGGCTGCGAAGATGTTAATCATTATTTCTAACCACTGTTCCGCTACATCTGGATCGGGTCCTCCAAGGAATTCGGGAGGATTAAACTTTTGAAATCTCTCTAGAGCCATATCTTCTCCTATCTCGAGAATCTGGGGTTGGTTCACTGGCAATTGGCTTTGTTGGTCTACCAATCGCGCTAAGATATTGTCATTTGTTGTATCGCCGTCGCTACTTGGTTTCCGGCCTCAACTCTCAGTCCACGCTCTTACTCAATTACTGTTTCTCTTTCTTTACTGGGTTCTTGAGCTTGCCTAGCTCCACAGCCACGACTAGCTCCACGTCCGCGACAGCGTCTCCCCTCCATTCCCTTTTCTCTCTCTCTCTCTCTCTTTTTTTTTTCTAAAAGGTGACTTAGTATGTAAACAGAGTAATTGACCAAAATAGCAATATATAACACACCAAATACGCAAGGAAACAGATCAAGTTAGACAAACAAATACAGCAAGTACTATTCATGTAAATATCGAATTGTCACAAGTCAAATATATACTGTCGCAATACAGGGAAAAACAGGAAGAAAACACAACGTGCCGTTCCACACTCGACTAAAACACTCCCCATCCGATCTCTCACTTTCCTTACTATCCGAGCTATACATCCGTTAACCCATTGCACTTACTCTCACCAAACATTAACCCAATCCAGCTTCCAACAAAAGATCGCAAATCCTTAGCATTACCCGCGTACTCGGGTAAAAGAATTCGAGTTAATTCACCACTCGAATTGGCCAGTCCCAAGAGTAAATTATCTTACAAGCGAGATTCCTACCCGACGTACATATCTATTGTCCTCAAGTACCATGATAAAGGTTTAAAACCTATAACAATTCATGATTCACAACTTACGCTCAAAAGAGCACCTAGTCCTTCATACTTATTCACGGAATCAGGACCATAACACCACTTGACCCAAACTCACTCCGCGCAGAGACCACGCGAAGTGGCTTTGATACCACCTGTGACGACCCCACCTTCCCCTAAGGCGAACCAAATGGTTCGGCGGACCACCTGCCCAACTCTCGCCAGGACTCGATCACACTCTCCGAACAAAATAAGATACAACCTCGAGGAAACGAAAAAAACAAAACCCAAACTTGAAACATATACATACATTCATCTCAAAATTCATCCAGAAGTACAGCCCCAAAGGTAACAAGACTCTAAAATCCTTAATACAGTCAACTCTATCCAAGCACTAAACGGGTACACAAGCCAAAACCATACAAAAGAACTAGGGTATGCTATTCTATACAAGTCTGTCGCCCTGTTTGCAACCCCTATAAGGAAAACAAATGGCGTGGAATGAGCTAAAAGCCCAGCGAGATTCTATATACTCAATCAAATAATTAAGCACGGACGTTTATCAGACAATAACAAGTAATCCAGAAAACATTTACAAAATGAAAGCGATAGTAACACATTCGTTAAAAGGATACATGGAGCCATTCGTTCATCAACCATTTCCTTATTCCTTCAATCGTTCAGAAAAATTTCATTTGTAATTGAAAACCCCTCCGTCAATCTTGCCATTCATTCATTCATTTAGTTCTCCCCGTTCTAGCCAGCGCACTGGCCAGTCTTCTCCAAACTACGTGGTCATATTCGAGTATACCAAACATTCACCCGGGGTCATTAATCGCCCGACCGATTCCGCTTCTGGCTCGAGTCGACCAGTAACAAAGGGCAAGGGTCCAGTTCAGCCGGAAGGCTTACATTCATGCACAAGTAACATTCAATCATTCAATCATTGAAATTTCACGTTCATTTGGGTCGAGTGCGATAAAGTACACACTCGCTTAGGAAAAATCATTTTTGGTAGTCATGTAGAACAAGTAACATTTAATCAAAAGTCACACCCAGCCACATAGTCAATGGAAACATAACGTACATCAATCACTTACTAAAGTAATAATCCAAATAGTCATAACAAGTCACATAGTCAATAGAAACAAAACGTATACAGAACACTCACCTAAATAAACAAAATAACATCCAAAGTATCCCTCCGGATATCAACTTTAGTCACCAAGAAACCCTAAAAATAACCATAAGAAAATATTACGGTTCAACCAACCCAAGATTAAGTGAATCAAAGAAAATCCGAATAACTAATAGTACAATGTATAAGTATGATTTTGGAAGTGAAAAGAGTACATTTAGACCAAAAGATATGAGTAAAGTAGTCGTAAAACTTATGCTCGCTCGTAAAACTTTGAAATCGCCATATGAGTCGAAGTGACAAAAAAAACGTATTTCTATTAGCCGTCACTCTTATTTCCATGGGTACAAATTCCAACTTATAAGCCTCTATTAAAGAAGACGCGAATACCTCAAATGATTCAAGTTAGTTTCATCCTCAACTCTTACTCGTGTCGCGAGTACATCTACCTAACCCTCGAGTGCAAATTTGGGCAGCACGCCCTTTGTATTTACCTATTTTTCAGCCATTTATAGCTTCATTATTTTCCTCAAACAGCCCCCAAAATCACACATAAATAATCTCATTACAATAGCCATTCAATAGGCTCAAAATCATCCACGTATAACACAAGTATAATAGTCCAATCGGAACTCAAGTTTTGAAGGCAAAAGACTAAATGGCAGATTCGATATCTTAGAACATTTTGGTCACAACTAGAGTTACGTTTATCGGATTGGTGTGCACTTTATACCATTTCGAAGATAAGACAAAAGGTTACAACTTTCATGAAGACAACTCAGCCCAGTTCTCATCCTAACCTAGCCAAATTTACCCAAACAGCCCCAGATTTTCCAGTTCAAAGCTCATGGTGAAATTCAACTGGCAGTCCTGACTCATTTAATCATATCTCAGAACACATAACTCCGATTCAGGTGATTCCAAAATCATTTGAAAGCTAAGATACAAGGATACAATTCTTAAGAAGACATCAAAAGCTAATGCATTCATCTTCCCATCCAATCGAGCCAATTACAGATGCTGATTTCCAGTTTTGGCAGAAACAGGGCAGCAGGGGTAAAATAGTCATTTCATAGGCTACAGTGCTCCGATTGAGTTGAACGTTTACAGGAATACTCTACACTCAATTCTATACAACTTTCATGTTTTGAGCTAAGGCCAACTCAGCCTCCATCATGGCCGAATAACACTGGTCAGAACAAAACAGAAAATTCTCTAAGAAACTGAAATCTACACATCATCACTTCTAACCAAGAAATATTGCACAAAACTACTAAAGTGGTAACCACAAGCCATTAATTTCCATCTATTAGAAGCAAAGAAGAATGCTTTTAGCAATTTACCTTAGAATCTCAAAGAAAGTAGTAGCTTAGTCCTTCCTCCTCCAAATCAACTCCACCAAAACCCTTAGTCCTCCTTAGTGATCACTTGTATGGAATAGTTTTCAATTTGGTTGGCTAAAACTCAAGATTTGAGCAAGGATTGAAGCTAGAAATTGAAGAGATTTTCCTTGTTTTGCTCCTCAAGAATTCGGTCAAGAGAGTGGACATGAAAGGAATTTTGGGTCAAAATTTGGTTTTGGTAAAGTTAATCTTCTTGGTCAAAAGTCCAACTTCCAATGGAAGCATGACACATGACATCTTGAAGGTTCCAAGCTTATTTTCTCTCCTCCAATGAGTCATTTAGCTAACCTCCCTCTAATTATCTCCTAATACCGTGGAAAATAATATCACTTAATACTTCATCAGCTAATCGGCAAAATTATATCGCACTAGCGGATCCCACATTCAAAAATGAACTTCACTTTAACGTACACTAATCTATACCAGGAAAATGATTTAAAAAACTGTACTTACTTGTAAAATGTATAGAAAATTTAATATTTTAAGGACAATATAAAAATGTAGGCGAAGAAATCAAATAATAGGTAGAAAATGTGAAAATTTTCGAGTTCTCACATTTTCAAACTTAATTTTTGACAAATCTCTAACAAGTTTCTTTTTTGAAAATTTTTTTTAACAAATCCATGTTGAAATGACAAACCCTTCTGTGCCATAATCAAAAGTTTTCATTTGAAATTTTAAGACATTTAAAACTAGAGAAATCAACATTTTCAAGAATAACTACATAAATGTCATTTATTCTTTTTCCTTTGAAGATAATATTAAATTTTGAGTCAAGAACAAGATGTTCATACTTTTTGAACAACACAAATAGATTTCTATCACACAATTAACTAACACTTAGTAAGTTATAATTCAAATTATCAACTAGGAGAACATTTAGAATAAAAGTTTGATCATTCTTACCAACATCTCCTACTCCAATTGTTTTGACTTTATTGTCATCTTCAAATGTCACTTTTCTACTTGATTTAGGTTTGAAATTGATGAATTGTAATGGATCACCAGTCATGTGGTTTGAACATCCACTATCTATGAACCATTTTGATTTTTTAATGATATTCATCAAATTTACCTACACAAAAGTTCACAAGATAACATATGATACCCTTTACTTTTTGGGTTCATGGGAGTTAGCATTATGTCTAACTATCCACATACATTTCATGCAATTTCTCATATTTTTCTTCACATAGCAATTACTCTTCATGTGATCTATTTGACAACAAAAATTATGCATAGTCAAAGAGTTACTTGTATGGACAGGTTTAACAAACCTTACATGTCTTCTTTTATAAATGGTAAACTCATTTGAATTAGAATTTAACTTCTTTTCATGAATGCCACAATAAGGTTTTGGTTCATTCTTTTGAAAACAGTTTTATTTCTTGTGTTAGACCAACTCATTAACATCATCCATTCTTCTTTTCAAATCCCCTTGTTCCTTTTTGAGCATCTCACAAAACTTTATTTTTCTATCAAACTCAACATGTAAATCAATCTCAAACTTTTTCAAATTGTCATTTTCATCTTTCAAATTCTTGTTTTATCGAAAAATATTTGCATTGTTTTGAATAAGAAAATTGATCTTTTGTTTTAATTCCTTGTTTCTAGCATAGGATTCTTTCAAACTATCATGCAGTCTCTCAATAAAGGAATTAATATCATCATTAGATTTATCATCACTATTAAGTTGAGAGTTGCAAGTGGTTACCTCATCATCACCAATGACCATAAAAGTTATTTGAGCAGATTCCTCTTCCTTTTCGATTTCACCTTCTGAGTTATAATCATTCTAAATGATTTGAAAATTGTTGAATCTTGATTTTCGTTCAACTTTCCCTTCTTTCTTCCTCTTCATTGGGCACTCGTTCATGTAATGTCCAAGTTGGGTGCACTCAAAACATTTGTCAGTTTACTTTTTATTGACTTCTTACTTTCCTTTGTTTCTTACATTGTTGAACTGATTTGGAAATGTATTGTTAGGTCCTCCTTTTCTAAATCTCCTTTTGTTGAGAATTCTCTTGAAACTTCTTGTGATGAGAACAAAATCATTGTCATCGACTCCTGTATCTTTCCATCCAAAGAAGTCGAGTCATCTTCATCTTGTGATGCTTTAGAGCAATACTCTTTCTCACTTTTGCATCATCTTCCTCTTGTACCTTAGTTTTAAGTTTCAACTCATAAGAGATTAGAGAATTAATAAGAGATTCAATAGGTATAGAATTTAAATCTTTAGTCTCTTCAATGGCAGTCACCTTACTCTCCCAATCTTTGGACAAGACATTCAAGATTTTTCTATTTTTCTCTGCTAAGGAGTATTCCTTTTCTAACACTTCTAAATCCTTAATGAGATCATTGAATTTACAATACATTTTGTCAATATTTTCATGAGTTTACATCTTAAATGATTTGTATTTGGTGACTAAGATAGATTTTTTTTGTTCCCTTACATTCTCACTCCCTTCATGGATTTCTCTCTGTTTGTCCCAAATCTCTTTAATAGATCTACAGCTTTTAACCCTAATGGATTCATTTGAATCTAAAAAACTAGACAACACATTCATAGCCTTGGCGTTCAAAGTGAGGTGCATTCTATCATCACCAGTTAACTCATTTCTGATTTTTGGTTTTGGTCTATTAGTGACATCATCTATTATAGAGGTATCATATGAACCTTCATTAACAATAAATCACAATTCAATATCAATAGATTGCAAGAAAATAATCATTCTTTCCTTCCAACTCATATAATTGGATCCATTAAATATTAGGGGTCTAGTGGCAGATTGTTCTTCAAAAAATATGACATTGTTAGTTGTCATTTTACTCCAAAACCGTTTGACCTTAATCTCTAGGAGACCAAACTCTGATACCAATTGTAAGGATCGAAAAACAATTTAAGAGGAGGGGTGAATTAGGTTATGTAAAAACTAATCAGGTTATGAGACACTTTTTGCTTAATATGAAATTTACCCTCTTTTCTAGGTGACCACACAATGAACAATTAATCAAGAAAGCAAGATTGCTCGGGAGTAGAAGAGATAATCAATTTAGAATTACAAGACAGTAAGTAGTAAGGAAGGAATAGCAAACCAATTTATTTCCAAACTCCTCTTGAATTTGAGTATCACTTTATAGAATAAGTCTCTTCAAATTGATCAAATACAACCAATCTTTATGTACAAAGGAAGGATCACTTTCTCCTTACCCCAAACTACACTTGATCAAGTTAGAAAGTTTACTATCACTCGGATAACCATCACAAAGCTACACTATTGAATTATTTTTCTCACACAATAAGAGTTTACACGAAATTCACACAAACAAGAATACAAATTTTCTTTAAAGAGTATTTTCTCAATAAAACTACTCTAGATCTTTTGTATTCTCAATGTACAAAAGTGCACTGAAGCTGGTTGACCATACTCTATTTATATGAGACCAAAAAATTCCTCTATTAATACTTCCAACGAATAGAAGACAGCTAAAAAGTCAACTAGCCGTTGGGAGTGTCGGACGTCCGGTAGTCCTGTTTCTTGCGTCCGATAGCAGGCAGTGAGTTTGAAAAAAATTTTCAATTCTTTCAGACGTCTGGTACCTTTAATGCTTGCGTCCGAAAGCAGATAGTGAAATTGAGAAATCTTTCTCAATCTTTTCGGACGTTCGATACCTCCGATGTTTTGCGTCCGAAGTGTCGCATTATTTATCGGACATCCGGTGCTCTAATATTTTGCATCCGATCGAAATCAGTGAGTTAGAGAAAATGTTTTAATTCCTTCGGACGTCCGGTTGTGGAGTTCATCATCCGTACGAAATTGTGCAATGATTATCGGACGTCCGATCCTATCTTCACAAGCATCCGACAGCTTTCAGCAACCTTTGTTCTTTTCAATTGCACTTGATCTTTGAATCTGATTTGCTTTATAGCTGAAAGTATTTTTTTTGAAGAAATATTAGTATCATCCATTTGTTTTGTAAACATCAAAAGTTAGGAACTAAAATTAACATATACATATACTTGATTACAATAACTATATTGGCAGTATGTATGTTTGTTTATCACTAAGAAAAACTACTTAAATTTTGGTATGAGAGATTAAGATATATCTCTATAAGAGAAATAAAGAGTGATAATCATAAATCTTTAAAGATTGTAGATTTATTAACTATGGTATATTAAGTAGACTGCATAAGTAAAATAGACTACTCAAAACCATTGTAAATGCCATAAGAGTTTCATTATAGCACTAAAATTTAATGATTTCTTTCTACCCTTCTATGATTGGTTAGAGATATTTATTTATCTCGTTGCTAGGTAATCATTCATCAAAAATAAAGCTCCTTTCCTGTTTGATAAGGATCAATATTTGATACCTTTCTACTATTCAAACGAGAAAGGAAATTTAAAATTTAAAAGATAGAAAATAGAGTACAGTACATAAAAAAGAGAACTACTCTATATATGCATATTTCATAAGTTTCTTAATTAAGTAGCATTGCCAATGAGCAAAATAAATGCTTGATTGGTTACATCTAAATGACATACTTTAAGGAAAGAATGAGATATGTATAGATATAGCATATCAACAATCTTCATGTCTTATAAGTAGAGCCCTTGAAATAATAGTATGTACTTAAACAATTTCCTCCAATATGGTTTAAACACCATTTCGATTGTGGTATAGATGGAAACAAGTTTAAGGTATTATGTTCTCTTTTGTGAAGGTAATCCTGTACATAAAGAAGTTGGTAAAAAGAAACAAGGCTATCTTGCTAACTTCAAGAAATTTAGATTCTTTTATTTTCACTCTCCAAGAATTATGAGAACTAAAAATTGAAATTTCTTGAAGAACATGAAGTAAGTGTGAGTGTTTTGACTTAAGAATCAAGTTTAAAAAGGTAAGATTCATATTCGACTACTTTACATATGGAAAATTGATGCCTTTTTTCAAAATAATTACTTAAATTATTTTAGATAAGAAATCTTTTTTTTTCTAGATAAGAAATCAATTAAAAAACTCCTTGCCAAATGAACACATTAAAGATAAATTCACCTTAAACCCACTAATCAAGTTATCTTTGAAACTATGGGAGGTAAAATGTTCTATACAATAAGAAGTTTAAGTTTTCTAGTTACTGTGTTGTATATGTGTAAGAGTTTAAGGATGATCTATATATTGTTTTAACAAAGCACAAATATAGGAAAGCTCCATATTTTGAAATAGTGCCATAAGAGAGACATTAATTACCATAAAATCTCTATTAAGTTTTGACAAATTTTATTTAGTATAATTATGGCACTAGTAACTCACGATTAGAATTACATAGGTGGATATGAAAACTAATGTTCTCAATATGGATCTTGATAATTAGGCTTACACATGTGTCATTATTTATAAAGAATGCAAGTTAAACCAAATTTTTGTTGTTTCAATAGTATATTAATTTATTGATTTTTCATTTGACCTTAGAAGAATTTTTACTAGTAAATTAATGTACATCAAGGCTAGTAGGAGTAATACTATGAGAGTTTTTTTCAATCCTAATATTTGTGAAAGCCTTTATGACATTGACATTCATTAAAATAGAATGTAAATGATAGTTTAAGACCTTCATGTAAGAGTAAAGGAACAAAGTATCACTTTTCTAAGTAATCTACTTTATAATAGTGAACAATTGCATAATGTTCATATCATGCATTGGAATGAATAAAATTCACCAAGAATGCTATTGAAGTCATATCGCAAGCATCTAATGTTTGGACAAATGTTTATCGATGTTGTATTTTGGTCGCCTATAGATATTTGACTTGGTTATGCACTTTCATTATGTATTTATGAAAGAGTGGGAGTCAAGGCAAACAAGTCGACAAAAGCGTATTAAATAGTTGAAAATACACTTAGAAAGTAAAAAACAATTATAGAGTACATAGTAAAGAGTTATCATTATTGATTAAACAATTAACAATTACTAGCTATGTTGTTAATGATCAAATTACTCATACAATACTCATTAGTTTATTTGGTATTTTGTTATTAATCTCAAGCTATTGTTGCTGTCTACACACTCAAAATATTTTATATTTATACAATTTTGTCCATATTATTGTTCATATATAAAGTAAGAATCATTTAATCTATAAAATTGGACTCTAAGTAACTTATATGAAGTTATTCATAAAGTTATTTTAGTACTTGGTTAGAAAGTACAGCACATTGTAATACATGGAAAGAAGTGTTTGTCATGAGAGCATATCGCCATGATTCGTGTATTACTATTTTCTAATTAAGCAACTGTTATATAATAGTTGAATTTGTTGAATGACAATCAAGACTTATGGCCATTGTTAAGTAGCTAGTCACTTATAAATTATCTAACTATTCCATGTGGGTCAAGTGAGAAAATATAAGACTTATCTCTTTTTATAGGCAATTGTGATTTACATGATTGATTGTAAAATGATTGATATCCTGATTAATTGATTGATATTTTATTAATGATTAATTAGTATCTCCTATTACTAATGATTGATTAATATCTTATATTAATTGATATTTCAATTAATCAAATCAATCAATTTATTAGATATATCATTCTCAAGTTTTGATTTATGGTAACATTTTTTTATGGAAGGAAACCCTTGGGAATTGATATTTGCCAATGAGGGTCTGTGAACCTAACCTATAAATACCTGTAGTACTCCATCTAAAATACAGTTTCTTTGGTTAGGTATAGGTTTGAAACTTCCTTATTCCAAGTTCTTCTTTTATATATTTGATGAGAATATGGGATCAATGATGTCAAATTTTCAATGATGCTCAAGTCATACGTTTGGTTGATCCATTGAAGCTTAACAAACCCACATCCCTTCCTTGGTTTTAGAATGTTTGTAGCTGAGTTATTATTGTTATTAAGTGCTGCATGTTGAGTCATTTGATTAAGTCGTGTGTTTGTTAAATTCTAGCAATGTTAGTTGATTGTTAGTTGGTTAACTAGAGTTAGTTGGAGTTAACTGAATCGTTAGTTGTTGGTCCAAACGGCTAGATCATGTTGACCATAGTTGAGCCGATTTAGAGTCTAGTTAAGTGAGTTCTAGTTTAGTTAGATTTTTGAGTCTTGTTAAGGCTATAAATAGGCCTTGTTCCAAAGTTTTTAAGGATGGAATAAGAATTTGAGAAATTTTTAGATTTTCTTTCTTGTGAAAAAGATTTCTTTGGACTTGTGGAAAGCCGACCTTGAGAATCATAGACCTTGAACTCTTTTGTTGAGCTTCAATGGATCAACCAAACATATGACTTGAACATCATTGATCCCATGTTTTCATCAATATTTTATTTTTTTTTAGAATAGACAAGAAGGAGGGAGGCAAGGAGACCGGGGCATACGGAATTAATTTGTGCTTAACGACAATAGTTAGAAGTAAGTCTATTTGGATTTTCACTACCTAGTACATTCACACGTACATAATTAGTTTTACACTTCTTGCCAAACCAAACAAAGAAAGTAAATATAGAGTCCAAAAAAATAAGGAGAGGATGATAATAAAAACACTTACTCATCTTGGTGTGTATTAGTTTTAGGCAATATTGTTCTTGTTGTTGATGTCTCAAAGGAATGGAAGGATGA
Source organism: Coffea humblotiana (assembly GCA_023065735.1). Taxonomy (NCBI): domain Eukaryota; kingdom Viridiplantae; phylum Streptophyta; class Magnoliopsida; order Gentianales; family Rubiaceae; genus Coffea; species Coffea humblotiana. The sequence continues at coordinate 15,455,071 of CM041210.1, read as the reverse complement.
TAATCCACAACAGGATGCAAATAGTAAAGGTTGCTTCTGACCTATATTGCTTAATTATTCTTCACGTCTCCAAATGAAATTTATGGCCCATCAATACACCTTATAGTTTCTCCTTTTATACACACACACACACACACATGCATGTATGTTTGCAAGTAATGCCATAGTTTACTATCCTTAGTCATCTCAGAGGCCCAACGCATCAACAAGTACGACTACTTTGGACAATTGTTCATTTTTCACCCTATCCAAAAGAAAATATTACTTAAAATGCAATGATTATTGATTAATTCTTTTCATAAACAGTAAAAATGTAAATATAGTAGAAAAGTCTAATATTTTGTAAATGCTAATGAGTTTTCTACCAGTGAATCAAAACATGTTTTGTGAGTGCTTATGAGATTCATAAACGTTTCACAAGACTGTATGACAACTTAACTTCCACATTTCTTTTTTTCTAAAACTATAGGATTTTCATTGATATCAAAAGCTTTACAATTTATGAGCAAAAGCTCTATCAGGCCTATACAACATGTGCACTTTGGCACTGAGGATTGATCCACTCCCGTCACAAAAAATGCCTAAGGCATAATTACTAATTAATCTTCTATTTAAGTTTTCCTCATTTGCTATACAGAATGAGCACTTTTGAAACTAGAAACTTAGATTATGAATTGCTTCAATCTGAGTAAGATGTCTGCTATCTCTAGTTCTTCTTGTTTTACCAACTTTAAGAGCTCTTTCGGTGGGACTTCAATAGCTATGTTTGTCCATTGTTTCTCTCTTACTTTAATAAGAGCTAGCTTAAGTGCATTAGTTATGTCAAGAATCAAGTTTCCTATGCTTTTTTCATGTAGAGCCCATCCTGAATGTTTATATTCTGAGCCATTGAAGCAATGATTCCAATTCTAACTTTTTGCACTTACTGTGAAGTTTAAGCTACAAAGCTAATTTTGATGTCACCTTCATTGACTTCTTAAGAGTGATTTCTCTGGTTAGTTCTATGTGTTTCATAAGTACTCATTCTTGATGCCTTCTCTACTATTTCTTCATATTCCAACCATCCTTTTGAGCTTTCTATATAATCTGAATTGGTGTTCTCTGTTTTCCTTGGAATTTCCAATCATTCCTAGTTTTCCATATCTGCCACAGAATATGTACAGTTAGGGCAATGTGCTCCTGTCTATTGTGCCTACTTCTAGCTTCTAATAGTGCACACCATCATCTTTTCATGTCTGCTATGCCATCCCATTGGAATTGGAGATATTAACCAAACTTCATCTGCTGACTTGCAATGTAAGAAGCAGTGTTCTACTATTTTAGCATCCTCCCCACATCTTTTGCATGTGGGTTCTCCTGCTTTTGTTCTCCAGTGAATGAAGTTATTTACTAGAAGTCTATTATTAATGCACAGCCAGATAAAGAACTTTTGTTTTTGTTTAATTTTTAGCTTCCACAAATGTTTCCACACCTACTTGGTTGAGCCACTCATGCTTGATTCTGTTCCCGATCTGTGGATTCTTGTTTGTTCATTGTACTATTTGTTCAAAACCTTATATCCTGAGCTTACAGGGATACTGACCTGAGCTACTATGATTCCAAAAGTTGCAATCTTCTCTTCCAGCAAGGCTTATAAGGATTTGAGGATATTTCTGCATTTGTCCTACTAAAAGTCTTGAAGATTAGTGGTCTGCTTCATCTGAAATCAATTATTAGCTCTTCCATCTTTAACAAGTTGAAGTTATGGGGTTTTCTGGTCATTGGTTTCCCCTGGAGATTATTTGGGATCCATCTATCTTCTCGAATTTTAGTGCTCCTTCCATTACCAATTCTCCTTCTAATCCCTTCTTCCACATTCTTCCGCACCCCCATTATATTTTTCCATATCCAAGATGCATTTTTTTGGGATTTTGCATCTAAATATGGGCTGTGATAGTATTTAGCCTTCAACACCTTCTTACCAAAAGGTTTAGGGGTTATCAATCTCCAAATATGCTTCCCCAATAGTGCTTTATTGAAGTTCTCTAGTTCCTTAAATCCCAACTCTCCCCATTTTTTTCTCCTGTATCAATTTCTTCCAAGAACACCAATGAGTTTTCCTTTTACCCTCTGATTCTTTCAGCCATGACTTTGTAATATCCTTGCAATTTCTTTTGGAATTTTAGAGCAAGACATGGCATATGTTAGCATAGCCATGGATACTGCTTTGAGCATGATCTCCCTCCCAACAGCGCTCAACATTTTGTTCTTCCAATTCTAAACTTTCCTCTGTATATTATCTTTGATGAATCTAAAAGCTTGATCCTTAGTCATTGTAACCACCACAGGAAGCCCTAGTACCTTCCTTGGTTAACCATCTGTATGTTGCCTAAGCACCTACACACCTTCTCCTTGCTTTGATGGCTCATATTTTTACTAAAAGATACTAAAGAATTTTCTAGATTTATTAGTTGGCTTGATGCTACCTCATACTGCTTTAGCTCTTTAGCTTGCTGCTTTTTTACTTTACAAAAAAGTGAGAGAATCAATTGCAAAAAACAGATATGTAATACTAGGTCCATTTTTGCTTATCTTCATCCTAGCTATTTTCCTCTCAGCTTCAACTTTTCTAAGCATATTAGAGAAACCTTCAGAGCATAGTAAGAATAGCCAAATAGATAAGGTGACCGAGGATCACCTTGTCTGATTCCTTTTCTTGGTTTGATATGCTCTTTAGGTTGACCATTAATGTTGATGAAGTATGTTATTGAAGATACACAACTCATAATCCATCTTCTCCAGGTGGCACAGAAGCCTATATTCTCAATCATTGCATCCAAAAATCCCCATTCCACTCTATCATATTTTTTATACATATCTAATTTCACTGCTATGAAACCATCATATCCTTACTTTTATTTTTCAAATGATGCAAAAATTCATTAGAGATAATGACATTATCCGGAATATGTCTACTAGGTATAAAAGCTGCCAAGAGTTTACTAATGTAGGTGCTCAAAACACTCTTAAACCTGTTAGCCAAAATATTACAAATTATTATATAGACCACATTACAAAGGTTTAAATGTCTATAATGTCTGAGATCTGTGGGGCTAGTAGTTTTTAGGATTAAGGAATTATAGTGTGATTCAAGGATCTGAGCATATAACCAGAATGAAAGAAAGACTGAATAGCTTCTATCTCATCAGTCCTAACAATGTTCCAGTACTTTTGAATAAACAATAGGTGTCATCCCATTTGGTCTAGAAGATTTATTGGGATTCATGAAAAATAAGGCAGCTTTTATTTCAATTTCATCTACAAGTTTGGTCAAGTTTTCATTCATCTGGGAAGTGATTGAGTATGATACACCATCTAGGTTCTCACTTGCCCCACTCATAAACAACTGATTATAGTACTTAGCTACCTCCTACCATAACTCTTTCTCACATTTTGTCCATGAACCATCCTCTTTCAAAATATTGAGCATCCTATATTTCCTTCCCCTACCCTTCACATAGGTATGGAATTATTTGGTGTTCTTGTCACCTTCCTTTAGCCAAGCTACTCTTGCTTTCTGCCCCCTGTACATCTCTTCTTTTGAGTAAGCATCTTTCAGCGGTTTCTTGAGTTCTGCCAACTTCTTTTTCTTGTCCTCCTCCTTTGCTTGTTACACCTTTTTTACTATTCTTTCAGACATTCAATTTTCTTTTTTGCATTCCCCATGAAGCTGTTTTTCCATTTTAGAAGGGCCACTCTATAACTTGAGATTTTTTTGGTGACTTTATACATCTTGGATCCTTCACAATTTTGGTTTAATGCATTATGTATAACTTGGTAGACCCCTCCTCTTTGTAGCCATCTTTTATCAAAGAAAAGTTTGCTCTTTTTCCTACCTGTTTGAGGATTTATATCAATCAATAGCATACTACAGTCTAAGCTATAGTTCTCTAAATGATTGCATCCTGCCTTTTCAAAAGTTTGAATCCAGTCAGGAGAGCACAAACCCCTATCCAGCCTTTGCCTTAATTCATTTTTATCCTCCCAATTGTTGCTCCAGGCCCAAAAATTCCCTTAAAATCCTATATCCACCAAGTTATTTTCTGAGATAAACTCTCTGAAATCTTTGAAACTCCAGTCTTCCCTCTTCCTTCCCATTTTTCTTCATATGAAGTTATGTCATTAAAATCTCCAGCCATAATCCATCTTTCACCCCACAATCTCTTTCTATTGCTTAAGTACCTTCCATTGGTTCCTTCTTGTGCTTCACAGCTATCATAAACTTTAATAAACCACCAATCTTGTTGGATGTCTGGATCTTTCATCTGAGCTTCTATTGTTAAGGCAATTTGAATCACTTGTTGAATCTAAATATCCTTGTTCCATAGTAATGTCAAGCCCTTACTTTATTTATTGCCTCCACAACTGCCATCTCTTCATATCTTAGAATTTTCCTCACTTTCTTCATGTATTTATCTCTATTCTTAGTTTCACTCAAAAACACTAGATCCTCCTTCAATTAAGGAATTGTCAAGGGGCTTCCCATACCTCGACAATTCCATTCCATGACCCTCATTTATCTTGGAGGAGCCAGTTTGGGCTAGCTCCTGCCCCCTCCCCCCAATTCTCTTTGTCTTCTTCTACTTCTACTGCCATCTTGTTTTTCTTCATTTCCTTTTCAGCTGTTTCCACAGCCATTATTTCCTCATCTCTTGACCCAAGTTTCCTTGCCCTTGTTGAGTTTCCAACTTTCTGCTCCCATTTATTTTCTTCAAGGGTTGTCTCTTATTAGTTGGTGACCTCAGCTGCCATCTCATTTTCCTTTCCTACTGTTGGATAGCTGCTAAGATTTTTTTTCTCCTAATTCTACATCTACTTGCATCAAGTCACCTTTTTTTGTGATGTCCCGTACATTTTTCTTTGATTGTGTTCTTAGGTTTGCCCTTTCCTTTCTAGTATTATTCCCTTCTTTCATTGATTCCAGAAGTTGATATTCAGATCCGTTTCAACATAGATTTTTTCACTTTGTGTACTACCAAATTGTCTCTGCTTCTCTGCTCCATTTCTTGATTCCTTTTGATTGGTATCTTTTTAGCATTTTGTAACTTGATCTGGTCACTTCCTCCATTTCCAAATCCCATTCTAATCATATGTTCAATCTCTTAGAAATTTGCCTCACCAATTCTCTACTAGTTTTACTCTCACTATCAAGGGAATTTGTTTTGTTGTTAATCTCATTTTTTAGCCCCATTTCAACTTTTTTGAAACCCCAAACTTTTTCATCTTCTAGTTGTCTTTTCACCATATTTTTCTTTTGTGGTATCCTTTCGCATTACCTGCCCTTAGCCATAGACCAAACTAATTTTCAAGTTGCCCTTTTTCCACAAACATAACCTGGCAAGATCTTTCATTGTGTTCTATCACCTCACAATTATAATAGAAATTTGGATATCTCTCATACTTAAAATTACATTTGATTACTCCTTTGAGTTTGACTATTGTTCCTCTCATCAGAGGTTGAGAGATATCTGCCAGGACTAGCAGTTTTAAATGCCTTCCTTCTTTCCTTCCTAGTTGTGGTATAATTACATCCCTCATCTCCTAGAAAACAGATCCTATTTTTCCTCCAGTCTCCTTTGAGATCCAATGTACAGGGATGTTCCATACCAACCACCCATAGGGTTGCACGATTGAAGGGTAACCCCTCCTTTTCAATTTCCTCAAGCCATTTGGTTAGGACTATGATTTGATTATTCATAAGGGTCTCTCTCTCTGTCTCTCTCTCTCTCTCTCTCTCTATTGCTCTATTGCTATGCTGGCAAGCTAAACCAAAACAAATTTGGTTGATTTTACCTATTAACTAGCATAACATTCTTTAATACCCAATCTATATCCTTGTGTTCCAAATCTATCTCCCCCTCCCCCAATTCTTTATTTGATAGGGCAAATTTTTGTATAATCTCTACTAGTACATTTGCCATTCTCTCTACTCTAGATCCTAGGGTATACCACAATTAAGAAACTTTGGAAACTTATAGACCAAGTGGAAGAAGCTAAAAAAACAAGGCTACTAAGAATAGAAAAATCTAAAGAAAAAAGATTTTTTTTTACCCAAGGCAAGGTTATGATGCTATTATGATTGTTTAGTTACCTGCCCAATTGTATAGTTTAGAGGAATTCGATTTTCAGATTCAATAATGGGAGGATGTCATCCTGCACTTTGCAACTTCCTATAATCCATAATCTTGTTCCTACTACTGATTGAGCTTCTTTTCTCTTCGCTGATTCTTCGGTTTGCTGCCTTAATACATGTTGAGGTGTCCAAGAGTGTAAAGAGAAGTAACTGTGCAGAAGTTTTTGCAAGTAAAAGTAGTTGTAGAAGTTGATTGTTGTAATTAATACCTCAATGAACACTTGGATTTTAGTTTCAATGTGGGTTTGGTAGAGTTTGTGGTTTGAATTTTGGAAACAAGCTTTAAATTTTTTATGAAATTTTTTTGAAAAGGTTTGAAACTCACAAAAAGTGAGAAGTTGGGCTCTCTTTGCGAGAGAGAAACTACTCTCACTAGAGAGAGAAACCATTTTGCTTTTATTTCAACATTTCAATTTACCCAAAATTTCACAAAAACATGAAAATTTGCAAGGGCACTTGGATTTTTCACTTTTACATACTAAAGTATGGTCAAAGGAAACTTATACGGAAACATCAAGGTTACCTACCTAATCCCATAAAAATAAAATAATAAAAAGAAAGATAAAAAGTCTCAATGGCCCTTCAACTTTCAACCACATAAAGTTTATCCTTCTAACAATTATGATGAAACTTTTATCCCCTGATCTATCAAAAGTGCAAATTGTTGGCCCTTTTGTCAATTTTAGCCATCATGAATGACGGTAAACATCATCACGTGCGACGCATGAAGAAATAGCAAGGGCATTCTAGTCTGCATAGGAGTACCTTTTTTTTTAATAGTTCTCTGTTAGGATTGATGAGATTTTCACTTCAAAGAGGAAGCAAAGCAAGAAATCAGATAATCAAAAACCCATTTCTCAAAAAACCAATTAAGATTCGGATCATGATAAATGATGAAGAAGAAGAATAATACTAGTAAGAGGAATACAAGCAAGAATGGTCCTAGAAGGGGAAAATAGTAGGAGTGATCCACCCGCCACCATTAGTGTTGACAAAAAAAATAAAGCAAACATAGTTAGAAATTTAGTAGGTTTAGAATTATATTTTTTTATTTGGTAACTAGATATAAATTGGTGTCAAAATTGATTTAGAAAATATAGTTGAGTTGTGTTTAGGTATTAGAATTAGTGTAGGCTACATGGTTTTGTTTCTCTATTTAAAGATTTAAAGTCCACATTTTGTATTTGAGAAAAATCAATTCGTTGAATAAATTTCTTTTATACTTCCAAACCTTCTCATTAAACTACTAGTCTCGATTGTTTTAACATAGTTATTGTAGTGATTTGTGACCTCTAACTTCCATACATTCTTGTACAATTTGTATTGCAAATATTAAAATAACTCTCCAAAATTGCAATGTTGAAATTATTTCCACTGTGTGATTTTTTGTACTAACAAGTGGTATTAGAACCCTAAGTTCAAGAGTTTGATTTTTGGGTATCTGTGGTGCCTAGAAGATTTGCAAAATTTGTGATAGAAGAGCTTGTGCCATAGAAGGATACAGAACTTGTGGTAAATATTCCTATATTAAAGAATTAAACCACAAGAATTGGTCTTGGGGTACTCGTTCGTTTATTGATAATTAGGAAAAAATTGACCCTAATTGGATAGAGGTCTAAAAAGAGAGACTCTATCAAGATTGTTGATGTTGTACAATGATCAAGAAAAAAGGTTCTGACAAATTGTTGATTCTCCATTATGGAGTTTGATCAAGTCTGAAGTCAAGGAGGTCAAGAAATTCAAGCAAATAAGATATATATTTGTGAAGATACATAAATTATTTTGAATTGCCATGAAGAGAGAATTTGTCAATGGTGAAAATTTCAAAATTTTGCACACACTAAGTACGTTTGATGAAAGATTAGAATGGGAGACAATAATGGAAAAATATCTCAAAAGGTGTGGTTTAGGTAATATTCTTGAAATAAATTCTTTCAATAATTTGTCAAAAAAAAGATAAAAAAAAGAAAGCAAAGTTATTTTTCAAGATTATACGGAAATCCTTGATCAAACTCCATAATGGAGAATCAACAATTTGTCAGAACCTTTTTCTTGATCATTGTACAACATCAACAATCTTGATAGAGTCTCTCTTTTTAGACCTCTATCCAATTAGGGTCAATTTTTTCCTAATTATCAATAAACGAACGAGTACCCCAAGACCAATTCTTGTGGTTTAATTCTTTAATATAGGAATATTTACCACAAGTTCTGTATCCTTCTATGGCACAAGCTCTTCTATCACAAATTTTGCAAATCTTCTAGGCACCACAGATACCCAAAAATCAAACTCTTGAACTTAGGGTTCTAATACCACTTGTTAGTACAAAAAATCACACAGTGGAAATAATTTCAACATTGCAATTTTGGAGAGTTATTTTAATATTTGCAATACAAATTGTACAAGAATGTATGGAAGTTAGAGGTCACAAATCACTACAATAACTATGTTAAACAATCGAGACTAGTAGTTTAATGAGAAGGTATGGAAGTATAAAAGAAATTTATTCAACGAATTGATTTTTCTCAAATACAAAATGTGGACTTTAAATCTTTAAATAGAGAAACAAAACCATGTAGCCTACACTAATTCTAATACCTAAACACAACTCAACTATATTTTCTAAATCAATTTTGACACCAATTTATATCTAGTTACCAAATAAAAAAATATAATTCTAAACCTACTAAATTTCTAACTATGTTTGCTTTATTTTTTTTGTCAACACTAATGGTGGCGGGTGGATTTCCGTATTGCAAATATTAAAATAACTCTCCAAAATTGCAATGTTGAAATTATTTCCACTGTGTGATTTTTTGTACTAACAAGTGGTATTAGAACCCTAAGTTCAAGAGTTTGATTTTTGGGTATCTGTGGTGCCTAGAAGATTTGCAAAATTTGTGATAGAAGAGCTTGTGCCATAGAAGGATACAGAACTTGTGGTAAATATTCCTATATTAAAGAATTAAACCACAAGAATTGGTCTTGGGGTACTCGTTCGTTTATTGATAATTAGGAAAAAATTGACCCTAATTGGATAGAGGTCTAAAAAGAGAGACTCTATCAAGATTGTTGATGTTGTACAATGATCAAGAAAAAAGGTTCTGACAAATTATTGATTCTCCATTATGGAGTTTGATCAAGTCTGAAGTCAAGGAGGTCAAGAAATTCAAGCAAATAAGATATATATTTGTGAAGATACATAAATTATTTTGTATTGCCATGAAGAGAGAATTTGTCAATGGTGAAAATTTCAAAATTTTGCACACACTAAGTACGTTTGATGAAAGATTAGAATGGGAGACAATAATGGAAAAATATCTCAAAAGGTGTGGTTTAGGTAATATTCTTGAAATAAATTCTTTCAATAATTTGTCAAAAAAAAGATAAAAAAAAAGAAAGCAAAGTTATTTTTCAAGATTATACGGAAATCCATGGTTGAAGAATATTATTTAAGACTCTTTATTGATTCTCAATCACCTGAATGTTTTTGTTAGATCTCTGCTATATTTTGATGGAGTTTGATGATGAGCCTGATCATAAGTCAAAACTTAGTGTGAATTGAAAGAAGATGTGTTTGTTGATGATGAAAAAAGTATTTGTGAAATTTTTGATATGGTTAAAAATTTTGATTTGCATACATTATTTGAGGTGATTGATGAAGAAGAATTTTTTAGTTATTGCATTAATTTGGTTGTGGATGAATATGTAAAAGAAATTATTGGTATTTGTAGAATAGATGAATCCATTGGCAATCATGAAATTGAAAATTGTTGGCAAAAAGAAAGGCATGAATTATTATTTAAAAATTATGTGGAAGATTATCATGAATATGGCAGCCTTATTGATGAATGGGTTGACATTAATGAATTTTTTGATCAAGTGAGATTAGCAGCCTAATTGTGTGCAAAGTACAAGCATGCTTCCACACCTACCAATGAAGATGGAGATAAAAAATAAATTGAAATTGCACATGAGTTATACTGGTATAAAGGCAATTCAATCTCATGATGGCATTGGAAATACAACATCGAGAATTTGGTTTAAGGGAGACATTGTTGACAAAAATAAACCAAACATATTTAGAAATTTAGTAGTTTTAGAATTATATGTTTTATTTGGAAACTAGATTTAAATTGGTGTCAAAATTGACTTAGAAAATATAGTTGAGTTGTATTTAGATATTAGTATTGAAGTAGGTTACATGGTTTTGTTTTTCTATTTAACAACTTGAAGTCCACATTTGTATTTGAGGAAAATCAATCTGTTGAATAAATTTCTTTTATTCTCTTGTGCCTTCTTATCAAATTACTAGTCTTTAATGTAGTTATTGTAGTGATTTGTGGACTCTAACTTCCATACATTCTTGTATAGTTTGTATTGCACCTATCAAAAATAAACCTCCAAAATTACAATGTTGAAATTACTTTCGCTGCATGATTTTTTGTACTAACAATTAGCCGAAGGAGCTACGGGGAGACTGAGGACGGGTACCGAAGATGGTCTAGCTATATATACTAAAGAGGATATGGGAATTGGGAAGGCGGATGCCGGAGATACTCTTTCATGCCCCTTTGATTGTTATTGTTGCTTTTGAAGGCAAGGCATCATCCACCAGAATTTTTTTTTCATTTTTTCTCTATTTTGATTTGCTAATTGTTGTAGTTTAGACTTTTGATGATGATAAATTGTGGGCTGGGTAAGCTAAGAGCTCTTTCTATATGTTGTAATGTGTTTGATAAAAGAGGTTTAGACTTATTCTAGCAATTTTGACGATCATTTGCCCAAGAAAATAAGAACAAATGGGTTTTCTTGATAGGTGGAATATAATTATTAGAATTTTTTTTCCTCATAAGTTTTGTGCTTTTGGTTATGGGATAATATATGTTTTTTGTTTGATATACTCCTGCTTAGACTAGAATGCCCTTATTATTTTTCCATTCATCGTACCTGATGATGTTCACTAGGGATGTACGCGAGCCGAACTACTTGCGTGCAACTCGGTCAATGACTTGGCTTGAACTCAGTTTGACCGAGTTCGAGCCAAGTCTCGAGTAACTCGATTATACATTCAAGTCCAGTTCGAATCAGAATTAGGCAACTCCTAGCTCGATGAGCTACTCGTCGAGTGGTATAATTTAAATAATATATATGTATTATAATTATAAAATGACCGTTATGGGTATAATTTATACTGAATTTACAAGATACTCTTCTTTATAATAAAATTCCATAATTGCAGAAAAGTAATAACATAATTGTAAACGTACTAAAAAGAAAAAATGTTGGGAAAAATCAAAGAAAAGATGGAAAATTCATCAAAAAATTGTGAAATGCTTCAGTCTCTTCTTCTTTGTTCAAACCACTGAGACTAAGCTTCTAAACCCTATCTCTGTTACTCTTTATCTCTCACTTGCCGCCATTGCTCGCCGCATCTGTAAGCCTCCATCACCATCACAGCAGAGCTGATTGACCTCTAGGCATGTTCAGCTAAAATCTGAAGAGCGAAGAAGGAAGAGTGAGGTGCCATCGGAGCTGCTTTTAGGCCGATCGTAGACCAACCACCGAAGCTCATTTGAGTTAGAGATAAGCTTTTGTTTGCCGACATAACTTCTGGAATTAATTGTTGCTTAGAAAATGTTTGTCAATTAAAGGAAAATTGGGAATTTGAAACAATATTATCAAAGGGTAGAAACCCTGATGCGCGACTTCTGTGGAATTTGCTAAATGCTATTGTAAATGGTTGATTGTTCGTTGGTTTTGTGGAAGTTTTCTTGAATTAATTTTACTTTTATCAATGGCCAAAACCCTAATGAGATTGGTCACTGGTGCACATGAATTTATCTTTATTAATGAGTTAATTTTATCCATAGAAATTGTTTTTTTTTTCTTTTTTGTTTCTTCCTTGGGTCGTTTTAGTTTTTAATGTTAGGGAATTTAGGTAAATTGGCATTTGGCAGGAGGTAGATATGCTGCAAATTCATGGGCTAATTGATCTTAAATTGTCCAAGTGATGAAATGTTTCAACCTAGTACTTTTGGATGGCTTATGTTGTGGGTGTATGTATACATTCCACAAATTATACATTGCTTGTTAGGGAATAGTTTTAAAGTTGTAAGAGTAATTGAAAATCTTGTATTCTTGTATGGCTGGCCATCATCAGCTAGGGATGTTTTGTGAAAGTTGTAATGGACCTAATGGTAATTGCAGCATAAAAATTGCAACCTGGTTGGCGCTTAAGAATTTGTCCGATTTGACACTTAAAGAACCTTTGACAGTTCTTTAGAAGAACCTATGACTCACTCCCTAGAAAACTTTCAAGAAAATGCAAAGCGACACCAGACATTCGACAAGTTGCCCAAGATTAGAAGGCAATGCCGAAGGAGTTGGTAAGCTAAATGTACTTGATGTTGGGCAGTTTTTTGTGGTGATATGTTGGTACTAATGAATGTTTATAGTGGTTGTATGGTTGACACAAGTGTGTATATATATATATTCACTTTTTGGTTAAATTATAGGTATGGCAATTAGTCCTCCCGAGGTATCTTCTATCCCACGATCATCCACTGTAGATTTATCTACTCCATTCACGTTTGGTATCCCTATTTTCATAAGTAATGATACAACACCAACAGCTGGAGTTCAAGCAATTGCTCCAAACTCAACAACAGGGTCTGTGCCACCTGAAAAAGAAGAAGAACTAGCTGCCCAAACAAGAGGAGACATACGGGAGGTGATTGAAGCTGAGGATGAATTCCGCATCCCCAAAAGAAGTAAAACATCTGAGGCTTGGGATGATTTTGATGAAGTTGAGGAAAATGGATTGTACCACGCCATTTGCAAGCATTGCAAGAAAAAACTATCAAGAGGTAAGACAAAACAAACAAGTAGCATGTGGAGGCATCTGAACAGATGTTTAGCCCGAAAAGCAAGCATTAGAAAGGTGGAGCAGCAAACGAAACTAAATTTCCAGTTGGCTGATGAATCTTTTCCGACTTTGCCACCCCTAAGTGGAAAGTTTGACATGGAGAAAGTTAGAGAGGCAATTGCACATTGGGTGCTAATGCATGAGCATCCGTTCACCATATTAGAAGAGGGCTTCAATCTTATGATGAAACGAGCGGTGCCAAAGTGGAAGAAAATCTCTCGAGCAACAGCAAAAAATGATTTTATACAAGTATATGAGCTTGCAAAAATAAGCTGAGAAACAAGTTGAAAAATGTGAAAAAAGTAAGCATCACAATCGATCTTTGGAATTCAAGAAACCAAAAGATCGAGTACATGGTCATCACCGGGCATTGGGTTGACTCCGATTGGAAACTACAAAAGTGAGTCCCGAGTTTTGTGTACATACCACCACCTCATCGAGGAGTTGAGATAGCATCTTCAATTTTTAAAAGTGCAAATGAGTGGGGTATTGAGCACAAGATTTACTCCATATTAGTTAATAATGCCTCGAATAATGATGTTGCTATTAGAATATTACAGGATGACATCTCCAGGTCCAAAAAGCTTCCCTGTGATAGAAAATTATTCCATGTTCGATGCTGTGCACATATCTTGAACCTTGTGGTTCAAGATGACATTTTTGAGATTGTAGACATCACCAAAGCCATTAGGGATTCCATGGAATTTGTGAATCGATCAGAGCGTCGAGTGTTGATGTTAGGGGTGGCAATTTTCGACACGACCTGAAAACATGACACAGCCCTAACACAAAATTAATGGGTTTGGGTTGAGGTTTCGCGGGTTCGGGTCAAAATCGTGTCGAATTCGGGTCAATTCGTGGGTGACCCGATAACCAGTTTACGAATTAAAAATAATTTAATAAATCTAAAAAATTTTTGTCTAACTAAACTAAGTTATTCTTTTTTTCCAAAGGCATTAATCACTTAATCCTAAATGAACTAAATGAATTTATTTAACTTGTGTGAAGTTGAAATTGTTATATTTGGACAAATAATGTATTACATTATTTTTTACTTTTATACTGTTTTAATTTATTTTAGATTTTGTTTGGGATAAAACACTTTTACGGTATTTTAATTTATTTTAGATTTGGTCTGGGAATATTTTATTTAATTTTTTATTACTTGATATATAACTAGTCTTGTGCAAAATTGGTTTTATTAGAAATTATAGTGGTAAATTAATAAATTAAAATTATGTTTCGGGTCGACCCGCCAACCCGAAATTTTTGAGTTCGGGTCATGTATCCTGACCCGTTTCTAGTTGGCAGGTTGTGTTCGGGTCAACGGATTTCCTGTTATACCCGGGTCTTAACTCACCCGTTTCTGACCCGATTGCCACCCCTAGTTGATGTTTGCTGAGATTGCCCAACAACTCCAGATACCAGGAAAAATGTTGCTTTACGATTGTAAGACAAGATGGAATGCCAACTTTGAGATGTTGAATTATGCCATCAAATTTAAGGATGTTTTTCTTGTTTCCAAGATAGAGAGCAAAGTTACGATTTTTGCCCATCTGCTGAGGATTGGGAAAAGGCAGAAAAGGTTTATTCGATCTTGGAAAAATTTTGGGAGTGCACACATATAATTTCTGGCTCATATTATCCTACCAACAATCTTTTCCTTCAAGAGTTGGTGAAGATAAGAAAAGTGTTGGATGCTCGAGTCAATGATGAAGACCCCTTCATTCAAGCCATGGTTCGAAGGATGAAAGCTAAGTTTGACAAGTGTTGGAGTGAATGTAATTTGATATTGGCTGTGGCTGCCATTTTAAATCCAAGATAGAAAACGAGGGTTGTAGACTTCACCTACCCTCAATTGTATCCACCTTCAGAGGCTTCTCATAACATTTCCACCATTCGTTGAGTGATCTTTGAGTTATATGATGAGTATGTTGCTTTAGGAGGAAATCCAACTGGAGGGCCAATGGCTTCTAGCTCTTCACAAAGGCAAGGAACAAATGTGATGAAGAAGACTAGATAGGGTGACTTTGATCAATATTGTGACAAAGTCAAGACCAGCAAACCGCATAAGTCAGAATTGGTTGATTATTTAGACAAGCCTCGCCAAAAGATTGGAGAAGATCTCGATGAATTTGATTGTTTGGGGTGGTGGAAAATGAATCAATCTCATACCCAGTACTTTCTTGAATGGCCTACGACATCTTGGCCATTCCGATAACTACAGTTGTATCGGATGCCATATTTAGTGCCGGGACTCGAGTAATTGACACTTATCAAGCGGCACTTCACCCAGATATAGTCCAAGTGTTGATGTGTGCAGGAGATTGGTGTAGGAATCTTCACAGGGTCAAAAAGAAAATGAAGGTCAAGTTTATTGTTTTACTACCAAACTTCCATATTTGAGTTATTGAGTATAAGTTAATATATTCTTTTGGGAAGTTATGTAACTTTTTTGTATTTTGTCCTCTTTTCTTTTTGTAGGAAGCCAAGACAATCAAAGAATTCAACTTGCCAAAGCTTTGAAGATTTATGCTGCCGTTCATTTCTTCTACTTAGATTTGCTCTTAATTTCGAACTTGTTAATTTATGAGACATGTAACTTATTATGTATTGTGGAGTATGTTTATATTCTAGAGCCTTTTTATTTCATTTGCAGTTTGAATGACTATCAACGAGGATGTTATTCTTTTGGGAAGTTATGTAACTGTTTTGTGTTTTGTCCTCTTTCCTTTTTGTAGGAAGCCAAGACAATCAAAGAATTCGACTTGCCAAAGCTTTAAAGATTTATGCTACTGTTTATTTCTTCTACTTAGATTAGCTCATAATTTGGAGCTTGTTAATTTATGAGACATGTAACTTATTATGTATTTTGGAGTATGTTTATATTTTAGAGCCTTTTTCTTTCATTTGCAGTTTGAATGACTATTAATGGGGATGTGTGAACAGACTGTTATCTTTGTATTTTCCTCCAGCTTGTCGAGTCAAGAAGCTCAATTGATCAGATTACTCGACTCGATAAGGCTCGATCTTAACTCAAGCCTTATCGAGTCGAGTCTCAAACTTTTTAAGCATTTCCTCAAGTCAAGCTCGAGTCCAGATTCTCCAACTCGATCGAACTTGAGCTCGAGTCGAGTATAGTAATATTATAGTCCGAGTCGAGCTCGAGTATCCCTAATGTTCACCGTCACTCATAACTACTGAAATTAACAGAAATGCCAAGATTTGCACTTTTGATAGATTGAAGACCAAAATTTCCTCATGACCATTGGAGGGTTTAAGACTTTATGCAGCTAAAAGTTCAAGGGCCATTAGAACTTTTTCTCAAGAGCAAATTTCTCGAATAGTTCTTCAACTTTTTTACTAATTCAAGTTAGATCCTCCATTTTAAAAATGGGACAGAATGGTCTTTCAATAAAAATTTTCGGGCCAAATTGGTTTCTATATAGCGAACCAGTCAAGAAAAAGTTGGACGAAAATAATGGAGATTTGAATTTTCTTGGTTGTTCCGCTACAGAAGGACCAATTTGGTCCAAAAAATTTTGTCGGAGGACCATTATGTCTCATTTTTAAGATGGAAGACTAATCGTGGATTAGTTAAAAAAGTTGAAGGACTATTTGGGTGATTGCTCATTTAAGAATACTTGAGTTTGAAAATGACTATGTGTACTCGTAGAAAAATGAAGGAAACATTGAAGATCCCTTGTGAATTTAGTACGAAGACATCAAAGTTTTTCGATGAATTTGATATGAAAGACATCAAAGTTTGACTAAGTAAAGGAAATGACTTGGAGAATTAAAACGAAAATGGCTAATCGAGAAAGTAGAGGCCTTTTCAATTAGCAGGTATCCCATGCTTGGAGAAGAATCCATTGAGGACTTAAATTGGCTTTGTTCTAATTTTGCGTAGTTTTCTTTTGTTTATTTTTTCCCAATTGTCTTTCCATTAAAGTAAAATTTGCTTTTGGGTTATCGCCTTTACAAAACTGAACTAATGTCCTCCTATAAAACTAAGATGCACACAAATCTAGTTAATCAATATAGCAAAAAAAAAATCTAGTTAATCAACAATATAGAAAACCGTACAATGTTCTTTTGCATTTACTAATACACTAATCATTAAAAATGTACACCAATTCTTAGTATATCTTCACATACATGTGAACATACTCGTGCAAAAGGTCCGAAAATTCCTAAAGACTCCTACTTAGCCCCATCTGATGGAATTCACATATGCTACTCTAATTTACCTTAATCTTAAGATTCAAAGTGTTCTCTCAATTGGCAAACTCAGTTGTGAAGGTGTTAGTGTTTCTGCTATTTTCTAGCTACGAAACTGCATAAATACATACGTACAGCGATACACACATAGAGACACACACACATAAGCATTTTATGGATGTGTATAATACGAAAGCAAATCTCAAAGAAAAAAGTTTCACAAACTAATTCTTGAAAACGAATCAACAATTCGCGAAAACAAGAGAAACCTCTCTAATTTATTGGAAAACCCTACAAAGTTTGATAAAAATCGATGAATGAATGAAAGAAAATACCTAGAGTTGAACTATATACAGGCTACAACAGTTGTTGCCTAAAAAGAAATGAAAATAAAATAAAATAAAAAACAATAATGTGATGCTGCCCGACGATGACCTTCCCTAAGACAGGTTTTATGACCGGCGCCGGTCATTTGCAGCTCATCGGCGCGAACCAAAATCAGGAATCTGGTTACATGTGCTGGTTCCTCTGCAAATTTGTATTTTGAGTCTATTGGATTATATTTCTATTTTGTTCCCCGTTTAAATTTGACTTTGAGTGCCTCGTATTTCACATTTTTACTATTCCATTTCCAAACGCAGGCCAATCCATGGTTCTAGAAGAATGGGCTTTAAGCACGAGACTTGGACAAGAGATCAAAACAAATTCCCCAAAATCCTCCCTCCGCTTGACTGGACAAATGGCACACTTTTCAACAGAATACCATCAGTAGAAGTCGGTAACTATACTCTCTTACAATGACACTTATCCCATGCGGTAATTAATAACAAGGGTTAATTACACTTTGCCCCCCGCCCTTGTAACACTTTGCCTTCTAAACTCTAAATATATACACTTTATCCCTTGTGATCAACTTTTTAATAGAATTAAGATAAAATTATATTTTTTATAACCAAAATATCCCCGACTAATTCTTAAACACACGTAAATAATTGTAACATAATAAATGCCTATTTCTTTAATAGTTGCTAAATGCATTTAAACACAATTACACTATGCATTTCGATCTTTTAACACTAAAATGAAGTAGATAATTCACAAAAAAGAAGTTTAAGCAACTCAGTGTGTTTATCCAACTGCTGATTGCAATACTTATTTTAAATAAAATAAAATAATTAGTGCATTTGGAATGAAAATTATTTGCTTATATTTTTATTGTAGCACTTTTTAATGTGTTTTATATGAGATAAAAACATGTTTAAAAATAAAAATGTATTGAAAAACTTATTTAGAGAATTTTTAGTTTTTTTAATGTAGAATGCAAAGAAAATATTAAGCAAGGTATGAATGTGGTATAAAATAACCAAATAGCATCTTATTGACTTGTAAAAAATCTTATAAAAGCTGCAAAGTAAATGAAAATTATCAAATTTAATCCATTTACAGTTTAAAAGAAGAAAGATAAGTGATGGAAAACTTATGCAGATGCTTTAAGAATTTTTAACTCCACAATACAATTCTTCAATTCTTTGGTATTATACCATCTTTCATTTTTAAAATTTTTAAAATCATATGACTTTGTGTTTTTTCTAATAAAATGTTTCATATTCCAATTAAAAGTAAGGGCATTAATGTCATTTGTTAAAATTTTGGATGGAGAATTCATCATTAATGTTTGATTTAGTCAATGAAAGGGACAAAGTGTATATATTTAAAGTTCAGGGGGCAAAGTGTTATAAAGGATTAAGTTCAAGAGGAGAAACTGTAATTAACCCTAATAACAATCCAAATTTTAAAATCTCGTTCTTCATGGGACACTTGTCACTTTAAAAGCTATGTAACAAAGTGTAACATGACAGAAAAGCTCAATTCATAAAATTCCACATTGTAGTGCATGCTACTTTGTTTGGAATTGAAGTATTTAGAAAAAAAAATTCAAGATTTTTTAAATATTGTGTTTTTATTTTATCAATTATCTTTTATTCTATATTCATCACATTAAAAAAATGTAACAATAGATAAAAAAAAAAAACTCAACTAGTCTTCAATTTGGGAAAGGGCGCGTTGGATGGTTATGTGAGGAGAATTATAAGAAAGAAAATCTCGATTCAAGACCTTCTACTTACAAAAAAAATAAATAAATAAAAACTGGTCTTCAATCCAAACAATTTATGGTTGAAACTTGGGGAAAATGTTCAATTTCATTGCTAAACTTTTTTGTTGGCGTCGATTTAATCCTTAACTCTTATTTCTGGTCAATTTAATACTGAACTTATTTTGCAGTTCCAATTAAGGACTCCCGCAGTGGCACCACTATTTAAAATCGATCTAACTCCTAATTAACTAACAAAATAGGGGTATTATGGGAACATCACTCATGAAACTATAATAAGACAATTAAATTGTGGAAAAAAATCACTAGATAAAACTTTTAAATCGTGTAAAAAATCACTAGATAAAATTTTTTAAAGTTTAATTTTGTGATTTTTTACATGATTTATTTGATTTATTACAATCCCATGAATAGTATTTCTAAAATACTCCTGTTTAATTGATTAATTAGGAACCAAATCGATTTTAGGCGATGATACCATCACTGAGGTCCTAAATTGGAACCGCAAATTAAGTTCACATATCAAATTGCTTAGAAATAAAAGTATGAACTAAAAATCACCATTAGTAAAAATGTTTAGGAAGTGTCGTTTTCCCTAGAAACTTGAAAGGAGAAGTATCTTTTCAATTTTTGGTCCTAGAGCTCCCCACGTGAAGCTGACCACCGAAGCACCGGCCCCTGTATTATATACATTAATTTACTGCAAGCAGTCCTTTGCCTTGGAGTAATACTAAAACATTTGCAGTACTACATGAGAATATGGCATAGGCATACAGCTAAACTAAAATAAATCAATGCAGAATATCAAAAGCCAATAAGTACTTCTTACATGAAGTTCATTAAATTCCTCCAAAAAAAAAAAGTGGGGTTTTAGAGGAAATTTGATACACACTTTCCTGTATTACTTTTGTTTTTTCATATATATATATATATATATATATATATGCGTGTGTGCGTGTGAAAAACATACAAATGATACATTTTCGTATATCCATTTTGCACTTTAATTTTTTCGTATGTAATTTAATTAAGATTATATGTGTAAGCTGGTATATGAACTTGTGCTAAGAGTTTTTCGAGTACAAGCTGTGGCAAAAATTATTTATAATACCACATCAGGCAAGAAAATTACAGACAACATAAATGAGACTATGCTAGAAAGTTGATACTACTAACTTCAAGTTGCTAAAAGAATGTCGAGTACAAAATTTACTTGCATAATGATTGAATCCTAATTTATGCCCAGAAAGGAAGCAAATAATGAGAAGGGAATGCACAAAATGCAACTGAAAAAATTACATAAACAGAGGATCAATGGAAGTATTTTGATGCAGTGACTGGTGATGAAGTCCAGAATCATCAAGAAATATGCTCCCTCTTCTGCCTCTATACATTTCTTTTGTTGAGAAAGCAATTCCCCCACAAAAAAGTAGCAGTAAGAAGTTTTGAATATGTCTTTTGTGTGTTTCTGAGTGGTTAGAAATTGTGCTGCAAGAACAATTGTTCTTGAGGAGAAGCTGGACCAATCTCTTCTTCCAAACATCTTAAACCATCTCCAGGATTTGTGCCATTTCCCAAATTTCTGGATTCCAAGTTCTTCCCTTCAACATCTGCATCAGAGACCGAGGACTTTCTCCTCTGTGAAGATGTTACACTAGGAAAAGTTATCCATGAAGGAGCTCTGAATTCAAATCTTTGATCCTCTGTGTCTGCTACATCTGTTTCAGACGCTGAACGGTTTGAAGATCTTTGAGAGGATTTCTTGTGCATTCTGCTGCTTCCTAAGACTACCTCGGTAGGCAAGATGGGCTGCTCATTGCTTGGACTACCCATGAGGAGTGCAAGAGCGCGCTCCAGAGCAGTAGTCACCTTGTCCATTGATGGCCTTTCTTTGCCTCTCATTCTTACACATTTGCTTGCTATATTTGCAATCCTCCTTAGAGCTTCAAGATCAGATGGTTGTTTCAGAATTGGATCTAAGATTGCTTGTATATCTCCTGCCTTGATCAAAGGAACTGCCCATTCAACTACATTCCCTTCTTCATATTGCATATCTATTGCTTTTCGTCCACTGAGAATCTCCAGAAGCAAAACACCAAAGCTATAAACATCGGATTTGGTAGTGAGGTAGTGAAGTCTATAGTACTCGGGATCAAGATAGCCAAGAGTTCCTGCAGGTAGCTCAGCCAATGGTGAACTACTATTAGCAGGTCCTAGCAAAGACAGACCAAAATCAGCAACTCTGGCGTTGTGTTCTTCGTCTATAAGGATGTTTGAGGACTTTATGTCGCGGTGAATAACAGGAGGGCAAGCATAACCATGCAAGTATTCAATCCCCCGAGCAGCTTGAACAGCAATGGTAACTCTCCTTACCCAATCCAACTGCTCCTTCATCGCATTGTTCTTCCCATGGAGATGTTGATGTAGTGATCCATTAGCCATGAACTCATATACCAGAAGCCTTTCTCCACCTTCTTCACAATAACCGAGCAAATTGAGCAAATGAGCATGATTCAGTCTAGAAAGCAAGTCTAACTCAGTATGGAACTCTTTTGAATTCTTCTTCATGTCAGAAGACATAATAGCCCTCTTAACTGCAACAACTGTCCCATCCTTCAAGACCCCTTTGAAGACACACGAAAAGCTTCCCTTTCCAACCTGTGATTCTTCTTTGAAACCCCCAGTGGCTTTCTCAAGTTCCTCATAAGTAAACATTTTTGCTCTTCTTATCTTAAGTTCATCCAGGTCAGGCCTAACTTTACCATTCTCAGTGCGAAAAGAACCAGTTCCACTACTCCTCTTGGGTTTGAAGCTTTTCCCTGGGCACCTACAGTTCCTTAACCTGTACCGAACATATAACATTGAAGTGAGGGAGACGACACTGACTAAGAAGACTGCAAAAGCAATCTCTGCAACTATGACTGGAAGCTGGAAGGACCAAAACTTCCCATGTTTCTTTCCTGAAGTAGCCTTTGAACAATTTGAGAAGCAGTCAGCGCTAATGCAGCTTGAGCAGTTGTATTCACACAATCTGTCAGACGTTGGAGAGCATTCCGCTTTTAGGTACATTTCAGCAGGGCAGCCGCCGCTGCAGGGGAAGCATATGCGAGAACCTGGAGACCTACAAGGTGCAGTTACATTATTAAATGCATAGAAACCAGGTTCACAAGGTCTAGATTTGCATAATCCAGGAGAGACAGCTACAGGCAGAGATGCAGGAAAACCAGCACCCCAGCAAACAGGTAAGAGAGAGGTCTCCACAAGAATCCCACAAGTGAAATAATCTCCAGCTGCAATCTCAAAAAGCTTGATACCACTAGGAGGTGGAGTGCTGGTCTCAACATGATAACCCCAACAAACCACCCCATGATCATAACTTTTAATTCCGCAAGCATGAAACCTTCCTCCAACCACAGAAAGCATTGGATCAGTCGGTGCCAAGGCAACATTTAGGTTTGCAGAATACTGGAGAGATATCTCTTTGTCAAAGTCTAAGCTTCTTCCCCAGCAAATAGCTCTAGAATTTATCCCCTCTAGGATCCCACACAAATGAAAACCCCCGGCTGCAATCTTCTGAAACCTCAATTCTTTCGGAATCAGACTAATCACCCTGCTACTTGTCTCATCACCCCAGCAGAAAACACTCCTGTTTTGAGAAAACAATCCACAGTTAAACTCTGAACCAGCAGAGATTGACTGGATCTGCCCATCAAAAACATAGTTCCTAGTCATGTTGTAACCCCAACAATCAACCAGTGAAGTGTTTCTCTGATTTCCCATCAAGGGTTTCCTCAAGCCACACAAATGATGATCTCCTGCACTTATCTCCAAGTACTCAGACCCCTTGACAATGGGCTGAGGCACTCCCATCTGAACAAAATTACTACTTCCCCAACAATACGGTTGGTTAGAGTCACTTAGAAGCCCACAAACAAATCCATTTCCTGCTGTTAGTCCTTGGAAAGGAATATGAGGTGGAGTTCCATACATTATAGCATAGTTAGAGCCATAGCAAGTCACGAGATGTGAACCATCTGCCTTTAGGCCACAGAAAACAGGGCCAGATTCCCCATAAGAAATGGCAATGGAAGACATGGATCCCAAGCTCAAAACTTTCCCCCATGAATCCAAAAACACAGCCAAGAATATTACAACCAGTACAAAAGATTCAGCTTTCCAGATGTGAATCTTGGCAGACAAGAATACCAAATCCTTTAAAAAATGCCTCAAAATGTCCATTACCAAAAAGTTAAAACACGACCAGTTTAAAAGTAAAGTACCATTACCCCAAGGAAATAGTACAAAAGAGAAATCACGTTGCCTCTAATGTGCATCTTTTGACAAATTAGATTCTACTGTCAGAGTAAAAGGCATATACCAACATTGATCCATTCTACTCTGGAGCTCTTTTTCACTGTAAAAATACAACATTACTCAACCAACACAGGTAAATTTCCAACACCAAGAAAAAAATGCTGAAGAAGCAAATGTAAACAAAACCAGACATCCGAAACTTCTAAATCAGGCCAACATACCGAAACCATCCAAATACCCCTTCCTATAAAAACCAAAAATTTCTTTTTTTACCAAGAAATATGCTAAAGGTAAAAAATTCCTGCAGCTCTTAGTCACCAGGTCACTCTGCTGAATGAGAGCAGCTAGCCCTCTCAAAGCCAAGAAGCTGCCAATTGGGATTTCTGCATCCTTGGATAAAGAACACACTTTCTACCACATTTCCAACATCTTGAACACCCTGAAGCTTTTTTCTTCATGTTATTGCTCTCTACTTTCTTCTTGGCAGTTTAAGCTGCTCTAGAAGTGTTCAAGAAGGGAATTTTGGTATAGCTATAGCAGCCAAGGGTGAAGAGGTGGAGGAGAAGGATGATGATGATGATAGTGAAGGGTGTCTGAGTGCGTGACTGTGTGAGAGAGAAAGAGACACAGAGAAACAGAGAGAGGGGGAGAGCAGAGGGGAAGCTAGAGGACATTGAATGCAATAAAACTGCAGCTTCTCCAAATGGTTAAGTGTAGTTGGAGGCATTAAATGAGGGAGTAAATGCAAAATTGAAATACTAAAAACTTTTTTTCCGGGGCTGGGATTTCTGCACACTTGTCCCCTGTTTCCAAATGCCTGTTTTCATGCAATACTGGTACTAGTCTTGCACACTTCCACGCTTGAAGAAAAGTCCAGCCATCTTACAGTTGGCTGGAAGAGAACATTGAGCTTGAAATTCTTTGGAAAAGAGAAAAATTATTTGGATCGGCCATTTTTTCAGAAATAAGTTTTTCAAATACAATGCTACGGTAATACATAATAATTTAAAAAACATCTCATCCATACAATATATTAAATATTTTTAAAAATTTTTATAAAAATTTTTTATATATACTGCTACAGTAAATTTTTTCAAAAACACCCACAAAAATGACTAATCCAAATGGAGCCGTAATTTTTAAAGATTAATCTTGTATACTCTGTTGATGTATATATTGGTAAGTATAAATATACACTACTTAATCGTAATTTGAATCTAAATTTTGATTTTTGCACATGTAACACACATTAATAGATGTTAGTATAATTAGAAGATTTTGAATTCAAAATCTCTCATTTATTGAAAAAAATACCATTATTGTATATAATAACACAATATATAAGATGGAATGAGATCCTCTCCATTACTTTTCACTCCACTTATCTATTCATTTTTTATATTTATACAATTATATTTTTGACAATAATATGATTGTGCCAATAATTTTATTTCTACAATTGGATCAACATACTCAAAAATCAAGCTTATCTGTGAATGTTTTGTCATTCAATTTGCACAAAAAATATTTTGATAGTGCAAAATGAGTTTAAATTATGATGAGAGTTGTAAAGTTTGATACGACAGTAAAATTCAATCAATTTAATTTTAATTTTTATATATACTTTTAATAATTGGAGAAATATAACATGGATGGTTGAGATTGACCCATAATTGGAGAAATATAATTTTCACCGCCATAATGGACTGTTAAAGGAAACTGGGAAAGAGGAACTTGCAACTATCAAAGAAGGTCAGTGGCTCAGATTGACCCAAATTTTAAAATTTTAGATTTTAAAGATGTACAATGTAAATACTACTTTTTGAAAATTATTCAAGTATCACATTCAGGACTCGCAAAATAGTGTCGTAAAATTTATGGATTAACATTTTATCCACTGACAATGTAGTGAATTTTTTATACTTTGCAGTTTTGGATATATGCCACATGCGCATAATTTGAAGTTCAAATTTGAATTCATGTTATGTGACATGATCTAAACTTATTTAGCGTACAAAAAATCATACCACCAACAGTGTATAAAAAAGTTATGATTAATTTTTCCTATACTGACAATATATATGTTGTCAGTATTGGATAAATGATAACTATGCAAAATTTGAATTTGAAATTCAATTTATGTGTCATGGATCCAATGATGATAATATATACTATTAGTGTCTGTAAGATTTACTCAAAAAATTATCCAAAAATTATATGTTGTAAAATTTGAAGTTTATATGTGTTTTCCATTTCTCTCAAATCTCAAATCTCCTATGGTCACTTGTATAAAGAAAAGGGATAATTGTAGAAACCTCCCCTGAGGTTTCTGACATTTGCACTGACCTCCCATGTGGTTTGAAAAATTACACTGACCTCCCCTGAGGTTACTAATCCTTTGCAAATTCAGTCCAAACGATTAAAATATTGTTTTAGAGAGTGAAATTAGAATTTTTTACCAAATTTGTCCTTTGTACTACATGTCCAATGAATGACAAAATACTACAAATCAATTAACAATTAATAAACTTTAAGGAGTATAGTTTATAGGCAAATACGCATTACCTATTTAAAGTACTGGCTCTTTACGGGTATTTTACTTTCAAACATTTAATTTATGATAAATATATCAATATTTGTAAGTAAAATTCAAAAATATTACAGTAATATTCTTGCAAAAAGGAAATTGGTAGGTTATTTATTTAATATAAATTAAATATTAAAAAAAAAAAGAAATGGCCCATAAAGTATTAATTCTTTATGGCTTTCATCCATTACATGAGTAAAGTATTCGCTCTTTATGTGCATTTTATTCTGAATCATTTAATTTACGTTAAATACATAAATGTTTGTAACTAAAATTGAAAAAATGTTATATTAATATTTTTACGGAAGAGAGATTTGTAGGTTTTGTATTTAACAAAAATTAAATATTTGAAAGTAAATACAAATCTGTATTTGAGCGTAAATATTTGTATTAAATTAAATGTTTGAAAGTAAAATACCCGTAAAGAACCGATACTTTAAATAGTTACCGGCTCTTTATGGGCAAACACGCATTACTCATTTAAAGTACCAGTTTTTTACGGATATTTTACTTTCAAACATTTAATTTATGATAAATATATCAATGTTTGTAAGAAAAATTCAAAAAGTGTTACAGTAATATTCTTGCAAAAAGGAATCGGTAGGTTATTTATTTAATATAAATTAAATATTTTTTTTGTAAAAAAAAAGAAATGGCCCATAAAGTATTAATTATTTATGGCTTTCATCCATTACATGAGTAAAGTATTGACTCTTTATGGGCAGTTTATTCTGAATCATTTAATTTATGTTAAATACATAAATGTTTGTAACTAAAATTGAAAAAATGTTATATTAATATTTTTACGGAAGAGAGATTGGTAGTTTTTGTATTTAGCAAAAATTAAATATTTGAAAGTAAATACAAATCTGTATTTGAGCGTAAATATTTGTATTAAATTAAATGTTTGAAAGTAAAATACCCATAAAGAGCTGGTACTTTAAATAGGTAATGCGTATTTGCCTATAAACTATACTCATTAAAGTTTATTAATTGTTAATTGATTTGTAGTACTTTGTCCTTCATTGGACATGTAGTATAAAGGACAAATTTGGTAAAAAAATTCTAATTTCACTCCCTAAAACAATATTTTAATCGTTTGGACTGAATTTGCAAAGGATTAGTAACCTCAGGGGAGGTCAGTGTAATTTTTCAAACCACATGAGAGGTCAGTGCAAATGTCAGAAACCTCAGGGGAGGTTTCTGCAATTATCCCTAAAGAAAAAGGGCAAAAAATTGGACATGCCCAAAATAAATAAAAAGAACCAGTAAAACTTTAGGGGGGAGGGAGGCACCGCTATCACTAGGAATGTTTTCTATACGACTTCTCTGGATGATGTTTCCTGATTACTTCTTCCATCAATATTCAAAATTTTTTTTTTTTTGAGTTTCCACAACCTAACTTTAACTAGGGAAAATGTTTAATATTTCCCCAATTTGGGCTCTTGTTTTCCTTGTTTGGTGTCTTTTCTTAATTTGGTTTAAGTCCATTGGTTATTCTAAGTTGTAACTGCTAACATCATCATTAAAACCTGTTTTGAATTGTTTGACTGATGAAGAAATAATTCCCTCCGCAGTTGAGGCTGGATAAATTTCAATTTATAATTAATTACTGCAATTGAAATTTAACACCCACCTAGATTACTGCAAAAGATTCATTATCAAGTAAATCATATTGATGCTTAATTGGAAGATTAGATTTTCGATTACACTGTATTTATTGGACAGATATTGAAGAAAAAAAGAAATATGGAAGACAATAGGGAAGGGTCAAGATGTTCCCAGCTTCTTAATATTCCAGATTTTTGAAGGAAAAAGCCTTGGTGTTATCCCGACCCAATTCAGATACATCATGCCTTTTTTTTGTGGGTGTTGTGTGAGGGGGGGGGGGGGGGGGGGGGTGGGGGGGAGAAGAGTTTGGGTATAAATTTTCAAACTCTAATCTTGCCTAAATTCAGACCCTAGGAAATAATTGTGAATCTAAATAGGATTTAGTTTTGTATAATTCATATTTAAATTCAGACCCAAATCAAAATCATACCTAGATTCATATGTATATATGAGAAAAAAATAGGAAAGATTTAAATAGATGGATACTTAAATATAAATAAAAGAAGTCATAAGCAAATATTAGTTATTTGACAAACATGGGGTATAAGGGGAGGTTTTTGCCTAGACATCTTGAGTTCAAATTATCCTTCTTCTTGTCTACTTATTAAATTTCACCCCTCTCTTATTAGATTTTAAAAAAAAATGAAATAGCACATATAAGGGAAAAAGAGCTCTTGCATCGCAAGTCGCTATTTTGCATCTCCTACGAGTTGTTCACCATCAATTGACGTGACATTTCATGCTTTCAGTTTATAATTATTGCATGCAACATTCTTCAATGTTGATTTTGTTATTTGAACATGGTAATTTAATTGTATTTGTATTATCTTTTGCATTTGATATATTATTGTTGTTGTTGAATCTAATTTGTAATTACATATTAAGAAATATTCATGGATTTCCATTAGGCATTCAGATTCATGAGGATCGGGATTTAGATTTTCTTTTTCAAATTCATGAGGTGTGAGTTTGAGTGTTGATAAATTTAATAATTCTGAATCTAGATTAAGTGAATCTAATCAAAATCATACACATTGACATGCGTAGATATAGATCTCATATATCAAAAGCCTCAGAATCATTTTTATATTTGAAGCATAATGTGTACAACTTCAAATTTAAGTGTTTTTCTTAACGTTGGTAGTAATGCATGTGTGCTAGACATAAAAAGTTACCACGCAAATGAACAACTATAAAATCCTTACTCAATGAAGTCTCTTCTAGGTTTTCGTAGTAAGAGTTTCTTTTGGCCTAAAGATTCTTAGTTAAAGTTTTCTCTTCTCTTAAGGGATTCTTAATAAGAGTTTTCTCCTAGAGATTCCTATTAAGTGTTTTCTCCTCTCATTGGGAGTTTTTGGATCTATCTTGTTAGATCTCACATCAACATATAGATTTAAATTAGTTTGTTAGCAAATTTGAAAGAAAGAAAAACGGCGCAGTCAAAAGCATTCAAATCTACTTATATCTGTGTATGATTGATATAATTTCTGCAGTTAATGCGATTTAATGAATGGTGATATTTTTATCAAAATGCAATGGTTACTTAATATCATGAAGCAATTTAATAGTTAGGTTGGTAAGGCATTCAAGATCCTGATAGGAACATTAGTCACGTGATAATGAGATTTCTAGTTTGACTTTTAAGCTGTTTTTTTTCCTCTTCCCCTTCTTAAAGCTGGAAATTTCCCTTGAAAAGAAATTAATTGTCTGCTAAAAATGAATCCGCAACTAAATGCACCATAAGAAATCAAATTTATTGGGAGAGATTATGAAGCTATCCTTCAAACCTACTAAATTCATATTCTTGAGTATTTCTTTAATCATCTAGATAAAGAAGTCCACAAGTACTCTCACTCCCTAAATTTAACTTGAAGGGGCAAGTATTTAATATCGCAACAAGTTCTTCAACAAGTTCACTTGGTACTTCACTAGCACCGTCAACAGTGGTTCTCACAGCATGTTGCTTTCTCGTAGCAGCCCCAACGTCCATGTCCCTCCCTGCCCCCTCTGGCTCCGTCTGTGATTGGATGATGAGTTTACCACCTTTAAGGAAAAATGATCTGAAAAATAAGTGAATTTTGCAAATCTATTTAAAAAAAATGTCTAGGAGGATAAAATGGTTTATTATGTAAAATATTTAACTATTTATATCCACTAGTAAAATCCAAATTTGTAGTGACTTCTACATGTATATTACTTTATCTTGTTTATATAACTTTTGCTCAGTTTCTTCCGATTGTAAAAAATGAACATTAAGTCTTCCAATTACAAATCAAACTTAGGGTTATTATTACTTTACGCCCTTAACATTTGGTGCCACTATCAATTTCCCCCTTAAACGTTATCTTTTAGTCACTTTACTCCCAAAACGAACGGTCAAACTTAACCGCAAGTTTAGCCCTTCAAGTTATTATCACTTTACCCCCATAAACTATACTCTCATTATTAATTTACCCTGTAAAGTTATTTTTTAGGCAATTTATCCACCATTAAACCAATTTAGCAAGTTAAAAAACTTTAGAAGAAAGTACTCTCCTTTTTGTATAATAAAAATAATAAAATATTTAGAGTGGCTCTTCTCCTCTTTAGTATCAAGAAAAAAGTCAAAATATTAATCTCTTTATTCTTGGCAATCTTATTAATATTAAAAAAATAGAAAGATCGGGAGGGGAAGGGAGAGGGGGAGAGAGATAGAGAGAGAGAGAGAGAGAGAGAGCTCAATTTTTAAAAAAAAAAATACAAATAAGAAACAATTAAATATTTTTATTATTTTAAAATTATTTCACTTTATTGTTTACCACCAGATTTCAATCCTAATCCCAACAATCTTAAATTAATACGATAATGTTAGACTTTTTTTTTCTTTGCAAAATCTAATTTTCTGTCTGCTTCTTTCCTATCTCTTTTTCTTTTCCTAGTATTAATAAGTGTGAAAAAAGAAATTTGAAAAAACTCTTTTATTTTTATATTTTTGGATCTCTTAAAGTGAAAAAAAGAAGAATAATCATTCCAACTTTTTTAATTTTAATTATATATATAAGGGTAAATATATTTAAAATTTTTTTTATCATACTAGTTAAATTAACGATGGAGTAAAATGCTTAGAAAATAATGTTAGGAATTAAAGTGATTATATCACTATAATTTAAAGGAATAAAGTAGTAATAACAATGTAGTAATGCTATAGAATAAAAGGGTATTTTTGTCCAACATTTCTTAACATGTTGAGTTGAATTACTTATAGGGGTGAAGTAACTAAAAGATAACGTTAGGGGATAAACTGATAGTAGTGATATAGTTGAAACGGGTAAAGTGATAATAACCCTCAAACTTATTCTCAAGTTGTGCACTCAAATTATGTCTTAGCATGAGAAAGGCGTAAGATGTTGGGAATTACGTTGGGAAGATGACAATAAATGGATTTTGGAACCATAATGGATTACAAGTTTGTGAGAGGTTAAATTGCTTAATTTTAAACTTGAGGGCCTAAAAGGCTTTACTGAAAATTCGAGGGACTATTTTAGCCATTCTTCCCACTTCCCACTTTGGTAACAATTTTAATAGAAAACCAGAATGTCCATATTCCAGGCTTTTCTTTTGTCTGTTTTTAATTCCAAAATAAAAGAACGTAAAACATCAATTGCCAATATGAAATTTGTTAAGATAAAATTTTCTTCGTAAATTTCCAAGGTTTATGGTTAATCTTGCATGTATTGTTGCGCTTCTTTTGATTAAGATATAGTATGAAATAAAACATATATCTGCTGTTAAAAAAAACACAGAACAAAGTTAGTCATCTACTAATGTGGACTATAAATGGCTCTAGCCCATCATCTAAATTATGTTAACGCAAAAAAAAAAAAGAAAAAAAAAATGAAATTTACCTTTTTTTAAAAAAATCTTACCTGATTTTCATATTGTAAATTAATTTTGCACATATGATTTATCACAAAGAACAGAAGTAACAACAACAACAACCCATAAAGGGTAGAAATGAAGACAACTACCTCAAATATGGTGATAGAACTTTTTGCTTGTTATAATCTCACCAATTTATAAGTTTTAAATCCCAATCCTCTTACTTTATGCTTATTAAGTTAGGGTGTGTTTGATAAAACTGAAAGGTGAAACCTAAAGTCTGAAATCTAAAACCTGAATCTGTTAAATTATTGAATTGTTAAATAATAAAATTCTAACATTTGAATGTATTTTGCATTAAGTTTTGAAGTGAACAACTTATCACTTATTTTTTAGAATAAGTTTTTCCTATACAATTTAAACCCATTTAATTAATTAAAAAATTTTATTTTTGACTATCAAATACATTTGAATATATTAATATTCGAATCTATGAAATTTAAATACTGAATTAGATTATCAAATGGAGTCTAAGTTAACAAATTCATTATATTCCAAGATGTATGACCTGGTCTCACCTTACTAACAAGTAATTACTTGGTTTACTTGTACGAAATTCTAGTGATCTAACCAGTGTAAGAGGAAAGGTACAATACCAGATTTCATGATCTAACCTGTCATTGATAATTCTGCTAATAGGTTTGACTTTCATAATCTATACTGGAGACTTGTAAATAATAGTACATCCTGTTATTTATATCGTGCATTTTGCGAGTTTTGAACTTGGGTCAAATCTAACCATCAAAAGTTCGAGATAGTTGCACTGGTTTAACTTTCTTAGCAGTTGTTTGGTAAAAGTTCAGCAATCACTATTACTATTACTAGCATTAATTATTTAATAGTAATGAGTTTTATTGAAATTCACAGACTGTTTGGTAACTGAATTTTAGACACAAGTTTTTACATTTTTTTCCTTTTTCTTCTAAATTTTCTTCACTCTCTCAGTTTTCTTCTAGCATTTTGTAACTTTTTATTTTAATTAAAAATATGAATTACCTACTTGAGAAAACCTTGATTTCTTAATAAAAAGTAGTTAATCACAAAACCCATAGAACATGTTTATAATACCCATCAACTCTTTGTGATTAACCCTGACCAAACAGTAAGCATCACTATAATTAACTTTGAAACCCATTTCTTAGTAGAGAATCCACTTATCAAACGCGTACTTAGTTTAGAGACACAATAGTTGAATAAATATGTTGCTTCTCTGGAGTTCCAAAATGTGTGTCTGAGGCATGAAGAATTTTAGACTCATAGACATCATAAGTTTGAACTAATGCTAAGATGTACGGTTTAGCATATTTGCTAAACCACATCAGATTATGGAGCAAAAGTAGTTTAAGAAGTCTCAAAATTACTCCCTTCCTTCTATAAAGATAGGTTTACTTCCATTTTCACACAGATTAAAAAATATAAGTTAGTGTAGTTAATACAATCATTTTTGTTTAGTACATTCCTCATATGCACTTCAATTAATACTAATTCTAGTGTTGTATTTGTTACTCCTAAAATAGTTCACCAATTGAACAGTATATTTGTTGATAAAAATATACATTAAATATGGGCATGGTAGTAAAATTGGTAAACTAACTACCCTTATAAAAAGAAAATAGATCTATAATTTGGAACAATCATAAAAGAAAAGTGATCCTATCTTTATGAGACAGAGGAGAGAGTATAAGACAAAATGCCTAAAAATTAAGGGAAAGATGATGAGCGATATGATTTAATTTCTAAGCTTTCTCTTTAATTGACTTGTTGCAGTAAGAAGGCCTTAAAATCATACGTATAACCAACCACTCTTGAGTCTGTGGCAAGCAAACTAGCAAAAGTACACTTCAGCCTTGAAAAGTTTAGGAAATCCATCTTGGTCCAGGTTCTTGTCTTTTTCTGATTATTTGATGTCAACAATTGCAAATTTCTTCATAGATTTGTGTGAGGTCTTTGCTGTTACAATTTAATACTAGTACTTAAAGTTTTGGTGATTGGGTTCAAATTATATTAATTTTCAAACGGAGACGCCGCAAATTCTCTACCTTTTCAGGATTAGAAGAGTCGAACACAATCTTCCAAGCAAAAAGAAATTCAAGAAAACTTTAATGAACTGTTATTCATGTGATTGCAAATTTGTAAATGTCTAGGGGTTTCACCCTTGTCACCTGCAGGTGACCGAGAACGATAACCATCAGATAAAGTTATGCTTAATCCCACTAAATTTAAGAGGGAATGAAAAAAAAATAAAATTTTGTTGACAAAGGAACCGTAGCTGTTACCCGAGATTGCATACTGGGTAAGCCTCATGCCCGTGCAATAGCCAAAATTGGTAAAAGGTAAGGGTTTGTTCGAGTACTTATTGGACATTCGTTAAGATATATTTCATATGTGAAAATTTTTAAAATATAAAATTATTTAGATAAAATATATAAATACAAAGGAAGTATTAATTATTAATATGTGAATATGCATAGCAGATTTGATGGGATTTAAGTGTGTTAACGGATATTCAATGGTCACCCGATACATACCATTAACAAATTGCTTTAAGTACTTTGGGTAATGCCGTCACTACCTCAGTTCGTGATACTCCAGAATAATCCATGCTAACAATAAATTTAATTTGATTACTTAAATGATATATTTCTTCCATCCCACTTTGATAGATTTGTTTTCTTTTTTTATTCTTTCTAAATTATAGTTCACCTTCTAATTAAAGAATGGTTTTTTTTAATGGGTACGCAATTTCACATAATCTATCATCTATATATGCATATTAGTAATTATTACCCTCCATTGCATTTATATACTTTCCATCTTTAATCTTTTCTATCCTTCGCTGTATTTATTTACTTTTTCTAATTAATCTTACATTTCAAAAATATGATATATAAAATATATTTTAATGAGTGTCCATTAGGCCGACCTTTGAAGAATATAGTTAACTTTTAAATTTTTTAATATATACTTATTTAATATACTTCTTTATTAAAATCAAATAGGAAATCTATCTTGGTCCAGGTTCTTGAATGGTACAATATACCATCATTATTGTTGTTGTAATTAATGTAAAAGTATAGTTATTAGTGATACTCCTAATATTAATGTAAGAACATTTTATAAAAACATTAGGTTAGATTTACTTTTTCAACAAACTTAACTAATTTTTTTAAAACTGTATGAGAAAAAAACAAGATTATCTAAGTGAGACGGATGGATTATTAATTATGTTGGGACTAGGCCGCTAGGGAGTTCGGCTTGTAACTAAATTTAGTTAAGCGTTAGGCATCGTGGTGCGTTTGGGCTTTGACCATAGATACACGAACGGATTGTGTATATTATAAAAATGAGATCCAACGTCATTAGAGAATATAAAGAATCTGGCATAGGACCTACCTTTTTTTTTTTTGTATTTTTCTTTTCTTGGTGGGGAGCTGTGGTTAAGGATGATCTGCTATCTTATTAAACTAATTGTTACATCATTACACATTGGTTTACGTTATGTCAAAAATATTAATTTTTTTTTCAATGTAGATTTGTGTTGAAAAGACAACTATTTTCATTTGTTGTTAGTTTTCAAAAAATGGCATTTTTGGTTCATAATAGAGATGACAATTGAGGCGGGTAACTGCATGTATCCGCCCTAGTAGGGGTTATGGGATGGGGGTTGGGCAGGGGGGTTTCCCTCCCTATTAAAAAACAGAGTGGGAGGCGGGGAGTATAATTAATTATGTGTGTGTGTCTATATATATATATATAATTAGTTATAAACAAATTATTAGTTATAAGTATTATATAATGTATATTAGTATTATAACATTAACAATTATACATGTTTACTAGTAGAAATTATTATTTAGCTATATTAAATTTACTAATATATTTATCTTAAATTTCTAATGGCAATTGAAGACTGAAGACTTGATGACTAAAGACATGTTTTGGTAGATTGATTCTTAAAATTCAAAAGTAATGACTACTTTATCTCATTATATTGGATTATATTCAAAATAGTTTTTGTTTGATTGTTCTTATTGTTTCAATTGTAAAATTACAATGAATAATGAATAACTTAATTATGTGTTTGTATTTTAAGAACTTAATTTTTAACAAAAATTTGATTACAATACAATTACATGACGAATTTTTATTAACCTCTATGTATGCCTTTGCGGGGGAAGCATAGCGGGGTGGAGGTGAGAGAGACTAGTGGGCAGCGGGGCGGGCCCCGTCCCGTTGCCATTCCTAGCCCATAATGTTTGCGATGTGGGCCAAGCTGTATTTCGGCCAAGACGAATGCGGTCATCGAAGTATTCAATTTTGACAAAAGAAGACTAATGTTTAATCGCTAACAAATGTAGTTCCCAATGTTGGACTGGAAGTGCCTTGTGTAATTGTACAGCAGACAAGTAGTATTTTGCGTGATGGAGAAAAGATGTCGTAGTGGTTTTTTCCTTTCCTCCCTACCATTGTGTACGTGCCTTGTTGCTTTGATCAATAAAAGCTCTTAGTATTTGCCCAATTAAAAAATGTAGTTCCTAATGTACTCAATTTTGTCTAAATTGGTCATTGATGTTGCATTTGAATATAATTAAGTTGATAAAAGAAAAGTATAAAATGTACATAAAAATCCATAATAATCATAGTGAAATTACAAGAATTTACATAAAAAGTGTACAAATTCATGAAAATGTATAATAAGTGTTTTTTTTCTCAACACAGAGAGTATCCCAACTTTTTGCTGGACTAATCTCCCTGCGCTTGTGTAACCAGACCCCCAAGGATACACAAGCGGTAGAGAGGTGATTCGAACACACGATTTCGAAACCTAATTAGGCTATTCCGAAACCATCCGACCCAATCCAAGGAGCGAAAATGTACAATAAGTGTAAAAGTAAAGATTGGATAAATAAGGAGACTAAATTAGACTTTTCAAATTTAGTGCCATAACAAACTGGATTGTAACCCGTGCACTTGCACCGTCAGCTTAGTTTATGGCAATTATGAAAACATTTAATGTTTATCTAGTTTAGAGTATTTAATACTTTTAGCAAATTGGCATTAAAAGGAGGGGAAAAAAAGAAATTCATAATATTTCCTTAGATCTAATCTAAAGAAAGAAAAGCAGAGATGTTGTAAAACTAATAAAATAAACTAATATAATATCAAGTGAAATATTGGAGAAATTGGAGAGAAATGGAGAGTGATTTTCTTATTATATCAACCAGTACAAAAGTCATCTCAAAGGGTGCCAATGTACCTCTATTTATAGGTACTACAAGATTAAAAATACATTAATCCTATTAAACACCCACTACTACAAGAACATGAAGAAACTTATGAAACGGTTTCTCCACTACATGAACATCATTATGGATCGTAACTTCTATACATAATGTAGCCATAAATCATGAATTAATCCTCTTGAGAATACAAAGAGACATCCACACTTTTAGTTGTTTAATAACACTCCCCCTTGGATGTCCATTATACAAAAAATATGTCTCGTTAAAATCTTATTAGAGTAAAACCCATCGGGACAAAAACTCTAATGAAGGAAAAAGAGTACAGTATTCCTGTGTATCAATTTCTCCCCCTGATACAAATATCATTTGAGATCTTTTAATCGTCGCATACCAATACTCTTCACCAATTTCTCAAATGTTGCAGTTGGCAATGCCTTGATAAATAAATCCGTCAAATTATTATCTGATCGGATTTGTTGCACATCAATTTCACCATTCTTTTGCAAATCATGAGTAAAAAAGAATTTTGGTGAAATGTGTTTCGTCCTATTTCCTTTAATATATTCTCCTTTCAATTGGGCTATACAAGCTGCATTATCTTCATATAATATAGTTGGAGGATTTTCTTTTTCGGAAGATAACCCACAACTCTTCTGGATGTAATTGGTCATTGACCTTAACCAAACACATTCTCGACTGACTTCATGAATTGCTATTATTTCAGCATGATTAGATGAAGTAGCAGCTAATGATTGTTTTGTAGATCGCCAAGAAATAATTGTACCTCCATATGTAAATAGATAACCAGTCTGAGATCTTGCTTTATGCGGGTCAGATAAATACCCAGCATCAGCATAACCAACCAATCCAGATTTGAATTTATTTGAATAAAATAAATCAAGATCAATTGTTCCTTGGAGATAGCGAAAAATATGTTTAATACCATTCCAATGTCGTCTTGTAGGTGAGGAACTAAACCTTGCTAATAAATTCACTGCAAATGATATATCAGGTCTTGTACAATTAGCAAGATACATCAGTGCCACCAATTGCACTGAGATATGGTACTTCAGGACCAAGTATCTCTTCATTTTCCTCTAGTGGTCTAAAAGGATCCTTATTAGGATCTAATGATCTGACGACCATTGAGGTACTTAATGTATGTGCCTTATCCATATAAATCGCTTTTAATACCTTCCGGGTATAAGCAGTTTGGTGGACAAAAATTTCACCTTCCAAATGCTCAATTTGTAAACCAAGGCAGAATTTGTCTTTCCAAAATCTTTGATCTCAAATTCTTTCTTCAAATATTCAGCACTATTTTGAATCTCTTCAAGGGTTCCAATCAAATTTAGATCATCAACATATACAGCAATTATCACAAAATTTGATCCATTTTTCTTGATAAAAACACATGGACATATTGGATCATTGGTAGAACCTTCTTTAGTTAAACATTCATTGAGGCGGTTATACCACATACGTCCAGATTGTTTGAACCCATACAAAAAACTTTTGTAATTTAATAGAATAAATATTTTTAGAATTTGATTTACATGCTTCAGGCATGTTGAATTTTTCGGAGATTTTCATATAAATATTATTTTCAAGATTTCCATATAGATATGCAGTAACGACGTCCATTAGACGCATATCCAATTTTTTATGTACTGTAAAACTCATAAGATATCTAAATGTGATAGCATCCACTACAGGTGAATACGTTTCATCATAATCAAATCCAGGCCTTTGTGAAAATCCTTGAACTACAAGTCTTGCTTTATATCTCACAATTTCATTTTTCTCATTTCTTTTTCTCACAAATACCCATTTATATCCTATTGGCTTTACACCTTCAGGTATTTGGACTACAGGCCCAAAAACTTTTCTTTTAGCCAGTGAATCCAATTCAGATTGGATCGCATCTTTTCATTTTGGCCAATCATCTCTACGTCGACATTCATCAACCGATCTAGGCTCATGATCTTCGTCCTCTTCCATAATATCAAGTGCTACATTATATGTAAAAATACTATCAATAATTATTTCTTTTCGGTTCCAACTTTTTCTTGAAATGACAAAATTTATTGAATTTTCTATAATTTCATTTTCTTCAAGAATTGACTCTTTTAGGAGCGACCTCTTCAGGAGGTTGAATTTTGTCACTAATTGTTGATTCATCTACTCCTCTTTTCTTTCGAGAATTTTTATCTTTGGAACCAAGAGATCTCCCACGCTTCAGGCGTGTTTTAGATTCATTAGCACTTGTAATTGTCCTTCAGGAATATCGATTTTAATCGGAGCATTTTCAGCAGGAATATGTGATTTAGTAACTCTTCTGGAGTCATTAAATGCATCCGGTAATTGATTTGTAATTTTTTGCAAATGTATGATCTTTTGAACTTCTAGTTCACATTTTTTAGTACGAGAATCAAGAAAATTCAATGATATTTTCCAAGTAATTTCCTTTCTCGATTGATTTTTATCTCCCCCTAATGTCGGAAAATATGATTCATCAAAATGACAATCTGAAAATCTCGCAGTAAATAAATCACCTGTTAATGGTTCCATATATTTAATAATTGAAGGTGATTCATATCCGACATATATCCCCAATCTTCTTTGGGGGCCCAATTTACGACGTTGGGGCGGTGCAATTGGAACATAAACCGCACAACCAAATATTCGTAAATTAGAAATATTGGACTCATAACTAAAAGTTAATTGTAGGGGAGAATAAGTATGATAACTTGTCGGCCCTAATTCTCACAAGTGTTGCAGCATGTAAAATAGCATGTCCCGAAGCAGATGAAGGAAGTTTAAACCTCATCAACAATAGTCTAGCAATTAATTGTAACCGTTTGATAAATGATTCCGCTAAACCATTTTGTGTGTGAACATAAACTACAGGATGCTTAACAGTTATTCCAATGGACATACAATATTCGTCAAAAGCATGTGACGAATATTCACCAGCATTATCTAGACGAATTTTCTTTATTGGATAATTTGGAAATTGTGCTCGCAATTTAATTA
The DNA here is from genome assembly GCA_023065735.1 of Coffea humblotiana. Lineage (NCBI taxonomy): Eukaryota > Viridiplantae > Streptophyta > Magnoliopsida > Gentianales > Rubiaceae > Coffea > Coffea humblotiana. The sequence continues at coordinate 15,414,927 of CM041210.1, read as the reverse complement.
TTTGAGCAAGCAATCTCGCAAACGCCAGGTTGCGAGTAGATAATAAACATACATGTGACCATCTAGTTGATGCATCAATTAGCACCATAAAATATCGAAATGGTCCACATAGTGGATCTACAAGCCCACATATATCACCATGAATTCGTTCTAGAAATGCAGGGGATTCTGTCCCAACTTTAACTTGTGATGGTCTAATAATTAATTTTCCTTGAGAACAAACAACATAAGAGAATTCATTGGCTCTTAATACTTTTTTATTTTTCAATGAGTGGCCATGTGAATTCTCAATTATTCGTCTCATCATTATAGATCCGGGATATCCGAGACGATCATGCCAAACCACAAAATCATTAGGGAGAGTAGACTTCTGGTCTACTAGGTGATGAATTTCAATTGCACTAATTTGTGCATAATATAGTCCAGAAGAAAAAAAAGGTAATTTTTCTACTACGCATTTTTGCCCAGAAATGATACTTGTGATTAATAAAAATTCACCATTTGTCTCAATCATTGTTTCGATCTGATATCCATTTTCGCGGATATCTTTAAAACTTAATAAGTTTCTTCGAAACTTGGGAGAGAATAGTGCATTATTTACGATAATTTTAGTCCCTTCAGGGAGAAATATAGTGGTTCTTCCGGAGCCTTCAATCAATTTTGCACTATCACTAATGGTATTAACGTTTGTCTCTCCCATTTTCAAACAAGAAAAATATTTTTTATTTTTCAATATGGTGTGCGTAGTAGCACTATCAATGAGACAAATGTCATCATCACCATTATTTAATCCCAAATATTTGGCATCCATTTCTTCTTCAGGAAGAAAATTTCAAACAAAAATAAATATTAATAAAGATGCGAAAATAGATATTAAATAGAAAGAAAATTACATGAAAAATATAAAGTATCATAAAATATCTAAATAATCATGGGGTATTTATTGACATCTTTAGGATGCTCAAAAAAATCAGCAACATCGAGGTGTGTCATATCAGTATCATCACCATCATCATAATCATTCTTTTGATCAATGAAATTTGTCTCAACACCTTTGTCTTTCTTTTTCAATGATGCTTGATAGAGGTCAACAAGATGCTCAACTGTACGACAGGTACGGGACCAATGACCTTCCATACCACATTGATAGCATTTTTCTTCATAAACTTTCTTTTCTCCATTTTTCTGATCGTAGTTATTTTTCCTCTTTTGGGAAACATTTTGTTGTTTGCCACTATTATAAATTTCACGGGGCACAAATTTACTACGATCACGTCCACGCCCACGGCCACGTCCACGGCCACCTCTACGACCACGTCCACGACCTCGACCAAAATTGTGAAATTTGGTCGCATTCGCTTTAGGGAATGGACTTGCACCAGTTGGTCGGGACTCATGATTTTTCAGCAATAATTCATTATTTTGTTCAACCAAGAGAAGACATGCAATAAATTCAGAATATTTTTTAAATCCTTTCTCTCGATATTGCTGCTGCAGCAGCATGTTAGAGACATGAAAAGTAGAAAATGTCTTTTCTAACATATCTTCATCAGTGACTTTTTCGCCATATAATGCTAATTGAGAAGTAATTCTGAACATGCCTGAATTATATTCATTGACAGATTTAAAATCTTGCAGCCGTAAGTGAAGCCAATCATATCGGGCTTTTGAAAGAACGACCAATTTCAGGTGGTTGAATCTTTCTTTCAACTCTCGCCAAAGGACAAGAGGATCTTTAATAGTAAGATACTCTATTTTAATCCTTCATCTAAATGATGACGAAGGAAAATCATAGCTTTGGCACGGTCTTGGTTTGAGGATTCATTTTTTTCCACAATAGTATTGCCAAGACCCATTGCCTCAAGGTGAATTTCAACATCCAACACCCATGATAAATAATTTTTTCCAGAAATATCAAGAGGTACGAACTCTTGTTTTGTAAGATTAGCCATAAGAAATTGAAATAAGTTTTGAGTTAGAAATTTACCTCAGAAGAAACTTGAAGAAATTTGGACAGAATTTCGACAAAATCTTGTGCTTCACATTTGTTCAAGGTAGAGCTTCCGTCTTCACCTTTTGCTCAAAAGTAGAGACTCGTGCTGATAACGTGTTGTAAAACTAATAAAATAAACTAATATAATATCAAGTGAAATATTGGAGAAATTGGAGAGAAATGGAGAGTGATTTTCTTATTATATCAACTAGTACAAAAGTCATCTCAAAGGGTGCCAATGTAACTCTATTTATAGGTACTACAAGATTAAAGATACATTAATCCTATTAAACACCCACTACTACAAGAACATGAAGAAACTTATGAAACGGTTTCTCCACTACATGAACATCATTATGGATTGTAACTTGTATACATAATGTAGCCATAAATCATGAATTAATTCTCTTGAGAATACAAAGAGACATCCATACTTTTAGTTGTTTCATAACAAGAGAAATATGGTAAAAACTCGATTTGGGAATACAACATTCCAGAACATATATATGCATGATAGGATACATACACAAGTAAATTATATTATTGGATAAGAAAATTTTGAAAACATGGGTTAAAAGATATTGAGGTACATAGCTATACATCGGCACAACTTAATTATAATATATGAAAAATATTACAAAAAGAATTATAATACCTAACAAACAAATAAACCATGACTATTCTAGTTATTCTGCATAAAATGGTCTTCAACCATGGTATAAGTTAGAAAACGTCCATAAATAGAAACAAAACGTTCCTGAAATTATATTTATCTTTGCTGGCTAGACGATAACCCTGCAATTGACTGGATTATTTGATACTTTTTTTTGGGGCAAATCCCGGGGTCAGGATACTGGATTATTTGATACAAATAACTTATGTAAATTATGTAAAAACTAACACATATTGAATGGGCTAATCGTGGGACAGTCATTTGAAACAATTACCACATTTGAAACATCCTTCTGCAACACAAAATGAGGAAAGTCAATGAAACTTGCAAACTGGAGGTCTCTTGGAAAAGCTAAAGTCTCAATAAAAACAACATCATAAAAACTCTTAATTTTCCCTACCATAAATAATATATGAACAGCATCATAGGTACATTTTATTTCTCTACCATAAATGGTTGAACTGCCAGCAATTGAACCTGAAGTACCATTTAATCTTGAGCATGTAATTGACAATGCCTCATTAACATCAATCTTCAGAGAACATGTTTAGAAGGTGTTGGGATGCAGATGCGAATTAAACCACTATTGAGACATCAATTACAGAATAATTCAATGACAAATGAGTCACACAAAATTTAATATGATTTGACTCTATCATTAAACCTACATCCATAGAAAGAAACTCGTTCTTTATTATGAAAAGAACACTCTATACAAGAATACAGCTTGAATTCAAATCCAATTCTTATATGCTATCTCTCATTTCTCAATAACCCTCTCTCACTCCATATATAAGGATATATATTGTCTTTGTGTGCCATTTAGTAGTATGCCAAGCCCCACTTATTTATAATCTATATTACTTGGCCAACACCCAAGTAATAACAAAAAATAACTACTAATTCCTAATTTTATACAAAATAGGAATTTCTAATTCCTAAACTCATACAAAAGGGAAATTCTTTGGCTACTATTTCAAGCAATTAAAACAATTAGAAAACTAATTACTTCGATACAAAATAAGGAGCCTGCCTAAAAGAAATTAAGCCAATTTTCTAATAAAAAGTCTCCATTTTCCAAAAATTTTTGACAACTTGCAATTCTTGACACCTCCAAAACAATTAAAAGCGAACTAAAATCCATAGAACAACTAAAAATGAATCCAAATAATTCAAGAGCTCACCTAAAAGTGCGACCAAACTTGCATCTTCAACCAACCACACATAAGACATCAGATTTCATAAGTTCTTTTGAGTTTAACACTTTATACTCCCTCTATCCCACTTTGGTATTTTAATTTTTTCTCACACAATTTTTTAAAAAATTAGATAACCTAGTTGAAAAAGTAAATCTAACACAATGTTTTCTTAAATATCCTTATATTAATATTGGAAGTATCACTAATCACTATATTTTTACATTAATTATAATAGCAATAATGATAGTACATTGCACCATTCAAAACATATATCAAAGCAATTATTAGTAGAAAAATTGGTTGTATTAAATAAGGTAGGTTGTATTTACTAATAATGAAGTATATTAAATAAGGGTATTTTAGAAAAGTTATTTTCAATTGGAAGGTGAATTATAATTTGAGACGGATGAAAAAAGAAAACAAAACTGTAAAATGGGATAGACGGAATATAAACAAAGGAGCAGTAAAGCAATATGAAGAAGTACTTGATTCAATGGGTGCTATACCAATTTTTCACTTTGCACCTTAAATTTTAATTTTGGACACTTTGCACTCTAAATTCTCAATTTTAGTTGTTTTGTATCCTAAATTCTCAAATTTGTCCCAATTAAATCCAATAAATGACAAAGTTAACAAAGTTAACGAGATAAAGAGTAGCATAAATTAATGACGATGTACAGTTTTATTCTAGTTGCAGTCCCTTGGCTCCTTTTGACCACTTTCAACATATTGTCCTTGATTTGTATGGCCACAATCATTAATATTGTTAACAAAATTAACAAGCCAAATGTTGGCTTGTCAAATGGGCCATTTGAGTTGGGTTTTAATAAACTCAAACTCGACTCATATAGTTAGCACCACTTTCGAATTTCATACTATGAGTTTCATGTTAATAAATATGAAACTCATACTTGACTCATAAAATATTTGGGCTGTGAGCCTAATTTTGGTTTAATCCAATCTTACTTATTACACCTTAATTTTCTTAATATAATTATTATAACTATTAAGTTCTAAAGCTAATTTAACATTCACATGACCACAATGTTAAAACTATACACAAATTAATATCAATTCATTAAAAAGTATATGAACTAAGAATTTTTCAACAATAACATATATAATTGGTTCAAAGTACATGGAAAATAGTAATAAAACATGATCAACAGTCAATACATCTTCAAAAATCCTCAATTTATTCATACTATGATTTGTCCTTAATAATCTTTTGACATAATTTTGTATATTTAACATTTCTTATATATATTAATGTATTTTATAAAGTATTAGTATTTCCTATATATATATATCAAAATATGAATACATTTATATAATTATATATATATATATATAATGCAGATTAAAGGTCTGAACCTATATCGGGTTTGAGTCTAATAAGGTCCAAGTTCAACTCACATTTAATTTGGGGCTAATATTTAGGTCCAAAGTCAACCCAACTCAATGAAAGGCTAGACTCATATGGCTTTTTTTCGGACCGAATTCGAGTTGGCCCAACCGCATCGACAATCCTAACCAAATGATGGCGCAAATTAATGATAATGTGTTATTTTCTTCTTGGGAGAGAGATAAGTTGAGTGATATTGGAGAAGGGAGTGTAAGCGAGAGATCTTGGGTTCGAGACCTCCCATTTACAGTAATTTTTTTTGTATTATTTTCTTCTAATTGTTATACCTTATACTTAATTTTCTTCTAATTTACTTTTGATCATTTTGCACACATTGCCATTGATTTTTATGATCCTTTATGCCATCAATTTTACTAACATTGTCATTGATTAGACTTAAATGAGATGAAATTGAGAGTTTATGGTGTAAAGTGGGCAATTAATACAAGTTTGAAGTTGTAAAATGGAATCAGTCTTAAATTAATCCCTGAACTTAAAAAAAATGAAGATTTGCTGCTACCTGATTCATGACTTTTGAGGATTGCATTAGTTAGCCTTGTCAATTGTCATGCACAGATTTCAGCTTTGACATGTCCCACTTATCTTGCACATCGATCTTGCTTCCATTGCCACACCATAAAAAAGATAAAGATGGCACAGCAAGGAGTTAACTAATTAACTGAACTAATGTAAATTGGAAGAATTTACTCATGCAATGTACAGTTCCTGATTAAAAGGTTAGATATTCAAATGCAATATTTTTGACCCAAAATAAAACCTACATGGAGAAAAATGATCCATAATATAAAATAGAATAATTAAAACAATTAAAAAGGCATGAAGAAAAGTAGGGACTTACCATGCATTCATACAGCCAACAAAATACCATGTAAAAGCATTGCAGTCTCAAAAATCATCTTATAAAACCAAAAAACCTAAAAAGTTGGGTATAAATTTCTAACACCTATGGTAAAGTTAAAAAACTGAGGCATCAAAAGAACCACTTTTAAATCACTATAAAGAGGCAAAAAGTTTCTCAAAAAAGAAAAAAGGAAAAAGAATTATGCAGAAATCAGTAGATGAACCAAATAGTCCTTCAAATGATCGCTATCGTTAACTACCAATAGAATTTATAAGCATGGGAAAAGGATTTTAAATTCGATGATAAGGATAATCATAAATGGGGAAAAGGATTTTCTGATTTTGATAAAGATAATCTTATATCTGAATTTAACTTGAAGAAGATTACGATAGATAACAAGCATAAACCAATTACTCCTTTAGTTCCAAAACTTGGGATGTCTTTTGGGAATTGCACTTCTATGTACAGTAACTAGTGGGGCTCAAGTTTTCAGTTTCTTCCGGTCTTGCCCTTAGTTTGAATATATGAACTTGCTGATGGGACTAGGGATGCATGCGAGCCGAGCTCCTCGCGAGCAGCTCAGTCAATGACTTGGCTCAAATGTTTTTCATGAATAACAAGTGAAATTTCCAACAAAATTGAGAGTTTCTCTCTTGGCTTTTCATGACCTCCTTTTAAATATTTTAGAGGTTCTCTTGAGTGTTCAGCTTTGGATTATCAATCAAGAAACGTACTTAATTGTGGCACCGTTCTACCAAATCTTGGTTCCTTAACTCGTTAGGTTGCGGGTTGAGATAATATCAAGAAATTCACACATCGTGGGTTAGATTGGATCATAGGTTTTCTACTATCAAGCTTGAATATTACCATCACAACTTTAGCTACTTAATCAAACGACTAAGCAAATGACTCTACTGACTAGCTTGCTCGACCACTTGAATCAAAGTGACACTTGAATATTCTTCTTGATTAAGATCTTCAACCATCTTAGAACCTTCAATTGATTCACGAACAACACGAACAAATGTGTTTAAGTTGATCTTTAAGCTTTTTTACTCGCGCTGTATTAATCGGTCCAACTGGAACTTGATCATTGCTCGAACCACTTGGCACTTGATCGCCAACGTCTCCATTTATGAGACATGTAACTTATTGGAACTTGTTCATTTGTGAGACATGTAACTTATTATGCATTATTGTGGAGCATGTTTGTATTTTGGAGATTTTCTCTTTCATTTGTTGTGTTGTGCATTCATTTATTTGCATGGAGTGTACAAATTGCTTGCTTTGAATTACTATTCACAGGAAAGTGTGAACAGGCTGTTCGGACGGAGGAAACAATTTTTCTCCCGTTTGTTGAGTCAAAGAGCTCGACAATAATCACATTACTTAACTTGATAAGGCTCGAGGATCAAGTAGAGTGAAAACTTTTACAAGCATTTCTTCAAGTCAACTTGAGTCCAAGTTTTCTTTCTCGATTGAGCTCGAACTCGAACTTGAGCTCGAGTCGAGTATAGTAATATTAGTGTCTGAGTTGAACTCGAGCACAACACTATTCGTGTTTGGCTCGCGTGTATTGCTACAACTCATAGAAGTCGTAGCAATGGATGACTGAAGTGATGTGCCACAGTGGACCAATACAATTGTTTAGTGTATTCCAAGAATCTTGCCATTATTAATTGAAGGGTGTAAATAAAAATCAGTTGGTAACAGTGGTTTGACTATTCAATTGTAACTTAAATTTTGGAACAGTGAGAAAGTGAAACTATGACATTAATAATGGGATAAAGGGAGCATAACTTTTGAGTTATAAAATAAGAGAATGTCCAGGGGCGAAAGATGTCTGTCTGTGGCTCAAAAGTCATAATTAGTTTAAAAGGATAGATTCTTCTTGTTTCAAATAAATTCTAATTGTAGAAGAAGATAAAAGTTGGAGATTTTGAAAAGAAATTACAAATTAAAAGATGAGGTGATTTTTTAAACATAGGATATAAAAGAAGAGATGATTAGGTGGGTAAGATATTTTCAAAGATTGAGAATTTGGAAAGTTTTGAAAGAAGGTTAGCCTCCGTCCGAAATAACCCAATTCAACACAAATATAACTCAAAACTAATCATCTCAATCTTGTACTTGTTAGGGTTTAGGAAAATGATGAGTTGGAATAAAAAAATAAAGAAGAGTTTCAGTTGATATTCTATGTTTACAACCAACAAGATTCTTTTTTGTTAAAAAAGAAAATAAAAAATTTTGAGTTATTAGTTTTAATTGATTTTGAGTTATCAGACTTTGTTATTGGCTTACTTGAAGAGCGAGTAAACTTGTCAATCGAGTTTAAGGGACAGAGGGGATAGAGGCTAATTTCAAGACAAAATATTTGAAGCAGCTTTCGATAGTAGTTGTAATTGCTATTCTAGAGTGCCAACCAAATGGGTGGTTATAGTTTGAATGACTCATTCTTACCAATTTCTAGGCTATGGAAATTAGGTCATGTGCTAGTAACTAATTATCTAAAAAAAATTTAAAAATGAATAAATTATTGCTAGCCATAAATATTACAAGATCACTAATTACTCGTATGCTTATCCTATGAGTAATTAGTCTTTAATATTTTTTTGCCAATTGAACTTTTGTATTTCTAGGCTAAAAACTAATTACTAATGTGATCATCATGTGAGTAATCATTCGTCTTATTTTTTATGCCTTTGTTAAATGGCAATTTAGGAAATTAAAATCAATGGAGAAAATCGTAAAAGATTTAGACATACCATTTACTCTCCATTAGATGGTCAGTGCTGTGCGGGTCATGATCGTGCATTGGGTGAAAGTGTTCTTCTGCAAGAGCATGCTCTGATCAAGAGGGAGGTTGTCCCATCTTTTCCTGCAAAGATGACTATCTTGGGAGGCAAGTAAGTTTACCTTGTTGCTGCTACTTTAATGCCAGTGATAAGTGTTTATTATATATGTTTTTAAGTAGCATTATTTGTTTATTTTTGGTATAAATAAAGATTTTTAAAGTGTAACTTGCTCTCTAAACTTCTAAATTTTGTGAGTTTCATTTGAGCAAATTAATGTGCAATTTTGGTTATAATTGTAGGATTTGAAACATGATATAAGCATTGGATCAAGACACATTCGTTTAAGCACCACTAGTGCATGATTCAACAATAAATTGGAAAGAAAATATAGAGCATCACAGGCAAGTATTATTGGTGAAAGGCATGAACAAGAACATGGTTACCTTGGTTATAATCTTAGTATTGAATTGGAGCAGAAAAAAAACAAGAAAACATCCTGAAGAGAAAACGCACCCTCAGAATATGCGAGCTCAGGTCGCGTATTCTCACTTGTTTCTCTGCGACTTTTTCTGCAACTTACCCTACATTCACACCCCCTTCCAGCTCAATTCCACCAAAGAATTTCGGCTGTACATGTTCAAGAATTTTTAAGAAAGTGTAAAGGAACCTTTATGTCATATCATTAAGCAATTTTTGACTCTTTTAATACTATATAAGTCAGAATCATTAAAAGAGAGCATAGAGAGAGGTGCAAGAATACACCATAAAAATGTAACTCTTACACTTTCTCAGTTTTAGATAATATAGTATAGTACAGTTTAGATAGGAATGTGTGTTATCCACTCTTGTATATTGGTTAGATTAGAATGAAGATAGAGATGAAGGAGGGGTTGAAGCTCATGTGACAAGGGTTATCTCTTCTCCAACTTTTTATCTTTTGTATTGGGTTCTTATGTATCGTTAATATGCAAGTTTTGAATTTGTGTTTCAATATGTGTTTCTAAAGTTTATGTCTTGCGTTTTGGTTGAACTTTTTGTGATTGTATTGTGTTGATTTCTTGGTTATTTGATGTTATTATTTTGAGTAAGTTATTTAGCACTTTTGTTCCTATAAATCATGATTAATTTGGTACCACTAATTGTGATTATCTAAAGGTGTTGTTCCTTCAATGAAAATTGGGATTTAACACTAGTTCAAGAAGTGTTAAACCTATGGAGTACACTCACGATAGTAGGTGTGCACCTTTGTGCCTTTTGTGATTTCTTTCATGTAATTTCATAGAGGTAATTAACTTATAACTAATTTCATAACCACGAGAGTAGGTATAGATTAGTTATAAGTATAGTTGATTCACTATGAGAGTAGATTTCACATGCATGAGGAAATTTCGTCATAGCTAGCCAAGATATTAGTATTCAATGATTCAAGAATTGCATTTGCATGAGTAGTTAGGGATATCATGGCCTAAGGAGCTTTTATTTTCTATTTTCTTACAAAATTTAGCTTAGTTTTGTTTCCTTTAATTGTTGATTGTCTAAATAATAGAGAAGTTTTAGTAGTGTTCGTAATTGATATTTTTCCTTATGGGTTCGACCCTTAATATCCTATATTCAATCACAATCTATATACTTGTAGAAAATTGCATGTATGGTATTTAAGAATTTATAAATATAAAATTTGATTGTGGAATGAGTTTAATTTTTATATTCATACCCCGCGCTCGTCAAGTTTTTGGCGCCATTGTCAGGAAAGATTTGGTTCAATAATGATGCTAAGAATAACTTTATTAATTTAGATTTTTATTTGCTTTTCTTGTATTTGTTGTGTCAAGAGTCTTGTATGTTATGTTAGTGCCTTATTGAGTCATTTGTTTTGTATTTAGTGTTTTGTTTTTTATTTGTGTCTTTTAAACTATTTTTCTTGACTAATCTTGCTTTTGAAAATGTTTGAAAGCATTTTTAGGTCATAAGGAGGATAGTAAACAAAAGTGGATACAAGCTTGAGAGAAGGAAGTTCAGCAATGGACTACACTTGTCAAAACCACTACAATGGAGTTAACCAAGGGATGTCCGAAAATAAGTCTTTTGAAGATGGTTTAAGGAGCTTGAAGGCTAAACTCGATTATATAATATTAAAAGTTCAATTGGACACCATTACAAATATATTTGAACAAAAGAGAAATGTTAATGCTTTCAATTCTTATCATGTGATTTTTGACTTGTGTGGAGGTTATTATGCTACTCATATATGTAGGCAAGTACAAATTGAGCTTTATTATGATGAATTTAGGCATCACAATCCTTGTTTTGATCAAAAGGGTCCTAATTGGGGTAATTCTTATGCTTATGATTGTGATAATTAAAGTAAATATAGTGATTCTTCATGTTTTTATGGTTACCAACCCGAATTTGTCCAATATGAATCTAAGCCATCTTGGAAATTAGTAATAGAAAAGTTAGCTAATGCATCTTCACCTTGGGAATTAGAAAGTAAAACATTAGCTAATGACACTAAACCATCTTGGGTGCTAGCCATAGAAAAATATTCTAATCAATTTGATTTATATATAGAAAGGCTAGCTAATGTAACCTTCGGCCATTTTGATAGGGTTTAGGAAAGGATAGACGAATTAACTTCTCACTTTAGCAGAATTCAAGATCAATTACATGTTTTGTGTGAAGTTATTTCTTCTAATTATATGCAAAATGACCCTAGCATGAATGGTAGGAATGTTATATGTGAAAATTGATTGCATTTTGATGAAAATGATGCATCTAATGTGAGTTTCAATTAAAAAAATATCCATTTCACATGATAATGCCTTTGGAATGAAGTTTGAACCTCAAGAGGCAAGTATGAATGATTCATATATAACAAATGTTTTTAAACCCGGACCGGAGAGTGAACCGGAAAACCTTTCGATTCACAGTTTGACTGGTTCAACCCCGGTTCAAAGGTTTAATAATTTTTTATTCATTTTAGTATTAAAAATTTTGAATAAAACTAAAATATTTATTTTAGAAAATAAATACTTAATAAAAAACGGTTGAACCTCCGATTTTTACCGGTTCAACCGGTTCTTGATCGGGTCAATTAATTCTTTGGCTTTGTAATTGAACCGGACCGGAGACATGACTGGTTCGTGGTTCGACCGGTCGAACCGGCCGGTCTGGTCTTGAGGATTGTGTTAAAAGTGTAGGTTCCAAGGTCATAATCACCCAAAAGGGTTATATAGATGTTCCTTTGGACAAATTTCAAGTGGTGTTCCTACAAGATACTCTCCATAAAACACTTGAGATAGGTAAGCTACTTCCATCTCTCTTATCATTAGAACATGTGGCTTTTGCTATTGAGACACCATTTGGTGATCTATCATGTCCTAAAATAGTGGATTACTCATTAACAAAGCCTCCTTGAAAAATGAGGATAAATAGTCAAGCTAATGACCATAAAGAAGCGCTAATTGGGAGACAACCCAATATTTTGGTGTTTTGTTTCAATTTAGTGTGATTTTAGGATTTTGTTAAGTTTGATGTTGTTTTGTTATATTTGTTTTGTACGAATGGGGATTAGAAGCAAATGTGACCAAATGAGGTGAAAAAGCAAATTTCGTCAAGGATCTCAACCCCTCGATTTGAGTAAAAGTTGTTTTGATTTATTAAAAAGGGTTAAAATGCATGTTTTGATCATTTTACATGTGGGCGCATTGATTATTTTAACAAAAGAATGATTTAGAATGCATTTTGAGCAATTGGGGTAAGGTGTGTAATTATTGAAAATTCAAAAGTTCTTCAGAAAAATTGCAGGTCACAAAAACATGACCCCTGAAAATGCAGCTAAAGCCCACGTTTTCCCTAGGTCGCGTATTCTGTTATGCAGAATTAACGAAGAAAAAGCGGGCTCAAAACACAGGCTCAAGGTCGCATTTTTGGCCCACGTATTCAGGCCCTTGTTTTAAAAGAAGAAAACGCAAGCTTATTTCTTTCTTTCTTCTTTTTTTTTCTCTTCCACCTCATGTTTTCCTCACACACTCACACCTAAAACATACACCACTCATAAAACACCACTTTTTACCATTTAATCTTCAAACAACCTTCACCAAATCTCTCCGCACATCCTCTAGAGTGGATTTCATTATTTAAAATTTTTCAAACACAACTCAAGCTTTGGATTCAAGCTTTAAACGAGTTAGGGTATCACATTCTTTAATTTTGCAAATATTTGCACCTTATGCATCATTGAACATCACCAAACCACCTTGAGGTAACAAATCTTCACCCAACTTTGTCACTTGAATTTTGCCATGGTTGAATTATTTCTATTTTTAGACAATTTTGAATTTCTTTAACATCTGAAGTTTGGTATATTTATTTGAGCTTATTGATGTTATTGGTGATTGTTAGTGATCAATAAATCGTCAAGTTTGAGTTTATTGTATTTATTTGGCGAATTTTTGCTAATTTTATGCTTAATTTGGCTTGATAACAAACTTGCATATTAAATGGCCACTGTAGCATTTTAATTAGCTTTGTGGGAGTTCATGATATTCATTTGAGTATTCTAAATTACCTAAATATATGAGAAGGTACATTGGTTGAATTATTAGGTAATTTTAGAAGATGAGGTGAAGTGAAAAAATGGCCTTAATGGACAAAATTCATAAATGCACTTATGATCTTGGTGGTCCAATGGGTTTTAGCATTTTATGAATACTCAAAAGGTCATTTTTACTATGATTTGGTGTGTTGCCTCTATTTTGGAAAAATTTCACACCTAAGCAATTTTGGGGAATTGATCATTGATGACAAAATGTATAAATAGAACTTACTTTGTTTATGGTTTTGGGATATTTTGTGAAAGTAGCTTAGCTTTGCTTGGATATTAATGCATGTACTTGTTTTGCAAAATTAGCTAATTTCATGTTTTTATACCTTGAACATTGTGTTGGTTCCGCTTACTTACCCCTATTCCCTTTTCCCTTGATTTACATGTTTACTTCTTGATCCTTGCAAGTTTTTACCACTATTAGTTGGATTTTCATTACATAGCATGGATCTAGATAGCGCAAGTCATAAGACGAGTATTTTCTCTTACTCTTTATTTATTTTCCCTTTCTCACATGGAAGACAATGTGAAATTTAAGTGTGGGGAAGGGAAATAATTGGCTTGCTATTTTATGTCATGCGATGATATGTTGTGGACTTAAATGCATTAGAAATGTTGTAATTGTATTTGGAAAAATTGCCATGTGAAAAATTTTCCTAAAATTGGGTTTGTTGGTAGGGAGTTTCGTTCAATTTTAAGGGAAAACTCTATCAAAAATTTTTTTGACTTTTTCTAAAATTTCACTATGGTCCAAAAATTCTTCCAATTTTTTCAATTTTATTTTAAAAGGGCCACTTTGATCCAACCCTAAGTGCACTAATTCTTCCATTTATTAAAACTTTATATGTATTTTGAAAATTTTAATTCTCTTTTGACTTGGAAATGGTTATTATGCAATTAGAATTTTTGCATTTTAGAAAATATATCTGGTAAAGTAGAGAGAATTATGCCTATAATTTTGCATGTTTAATGAGATTTCTCTTCTTTACTTAATTTTGCAAGTAAGTAATGGATATGGTCAATAAAAAGTTATACTCTTCCTTTGATTATTCTTATGTATTTGCTAAGAGGAAATACCTATTTATTGTCTTTTACTTTTTAAAAGAAAAGGGGGAGATAAAAGTAAAGACGAGGATAAGAGTTTTTGTTTTATTTCAATGGTTCTTGTACCGAGTAACCGGGGTTGGCATATACAATTGTCGACATTCGCGTAAAAAGGTACTTGAATTAAGAGTATACATAGTAACTTGAATAAGTGAAATATTGAGTAATCGGGGACCTTCACCTAAAAGTATCGATCTTCGTGTCGAAAAACATTTTCACTATTTGCGTCAAAATTAGTATGAATAATCCCTCTTAATTGTGAAATTTGAGAAAAAGATAATTGTGGGAGGAGGATAGTTATGAATTGACTAAGTGATTTGCTTGCTTGTAAAATTAAGTTAGGGATGAGAGATAAATTTAACTTGTTGAAATCACGATATAATTATCTTTCCTTTACTTGATATTATGAGTATTCAGTGCAAATTGAATGATTGTATAATGATTGTTTGCCAAGTCATGAGAAATTAAATTCGAGAAAGTGCATGTAGTATTTCACCTCTTGAATCATTGTAGTTGATTATGTGTTAATTGACTGATAACAAGCAATGGTTCAAGTGTGGGGGAGTTTGATAAGTGTTTATTATATATGTTTTTACGTAGCATTATACGTTTATTTTTGGTATAAATAAAGATTTTTAAGGTGTAAATTACTCTCTAAGTCTCTAAATTTTGCGAGTTTCGTTTGAGCAGATTAATGTGCAATTTTGGTTTTAATTGCAGGATTTGAGACATGATATAAGCGTTGGATCAAGACAAATTCATATAAGCGCTACTAGTGCATGATTTAACAACAAATTGGAAAGAAAATAGAGCATCACATGCAAGCATTATCGGTGAACAGCATGAACAAGAACATGTTTACCTTGGTCGTAATCTTAGTATTGAATTGGAGTAGAAAAGAAACAAGAAAATATGCCTGAAGAGAAAACGCACCCTCAAAATACGGGAGCTCAGGTCGCGTATTCAGAGGTCATGTATTCTCCGATGTTTCTCTGCAACTTGCCCTACATTCACACCTCTTTCCAGCTTAATTCCAGTAAAGAATTTCGGCTGTACATGCTCAAGAATCCTTAGGGAAGTGTAAAGGAAACTTTATGTTATATCATTAAGCACTTTTTGACTCTCTTAACTCTATATACATGTGAGAACCATTGAAAGAGAGCATAGAGAAAGGTGCAAGAATACACTACAAAAATGTAACTCTTACACTTTCTTAGTTTTAGATAGTATAGTATAGTATAGTATAGTTTAGGTAGGAATGTGTGTTATTCACTCTTGTATATTGGCTAGATTAGGATGAAAATGGAGATGAAGAAGAAAGGGTTGAATCTCATATGACAAGGATTATCTCTTCTCCAACTCTGTTTTTTTTTTTTGTATTGGATTCTTAAGTATGGTTAATATGCAAATCTTGGATTTGTGTTTCAATATGTGTTTATAAAATTTATGTCTTGGGTTTTGGTTGAACTTTCTATGATTGTATTGTGTTGATTTCTTGGCTATTTAATATTATTATTTTGAGTAAGTTATTTTGCACTTTTGTTCCTATAAATCATGATTAATTTGGTACCATCAATTGTGATGATCTAAAAGTATTTTTTTTTCAATGAAAATTGGGATTTAATACTAGTTCAAGAAGTGCTAAACCTATGGAGTACACTCACGATAGTAGATGTGCACCTTTATGCCTATAGTGATTCATTTCATCTAATTTCATAGAGATAATTAACTTATAACTAATTTCATAACTACGAGAGTATGTATGGATTAGTTATAAAGAATAGTTGATTCACTACGAGAGTAGGTTACACATGCATGAGGAAATTACGTTATAATTAGCCAAGATAGTAGTATTCAATGATTCAAGAATTGCATTTGCATGAGTAGTTACGGATATCATGGCCTAAGGAGCTTTCAATTGCTATTTTCTTACAAAATTTAGTTTAATTTTGTTTCTTTTAATTTGTTGATTGTCTAAATAATAGAAAAGTTTTAGTAGTGCTGGTAATTGACATTTTTTCTTATGAGTTCGATTCTTAATACCATATACTCAATCAAGATCTGTATATTTACAGAAAATCACGTGTGGAGTATTTAGAAATTTATATACATACCCCGCGCTCGTCAGCCAAAAACCATGTATGGCAAACAAATGCCTGAGTTCTGCCAGTGGGGAAATATGATGCTTTTGAAATAAGTGAAACTGAGGTATTCATCTTAACCAAGAGAGCAGCAACTATGTATGGGCAAACAAATGCCGGGGTTCTGCCGGAGGGAAGATTTGGTGCTTTTGAAATAAGTGACACTGAGATATTCATCTTAACCAAGAGGGCAGCAACGATGTACGGGCAGACAAATGCCTGGGCTCTGCCAGAGGTGAAATATGGTGCTTATGAAATAAGTGACACTGAGGTATTCATCTTAACCAGGAGGGCAGCGCTTAATTTGGCGAATCAAAGATTGTCGTGTGTGCCACAGCAACCAACCTGTTATGTTGAATTAGCAAGCCAAGATATTATTGGGCTACCATTGAGATCTCCATTAGCTTTCAATAACATTACATACGTTTTGCCAATTCTTTCCGTTCTCACTGATAATGGTACTGGGATTGTTACCAGTATGCCTAGTGATTCACCCAATGATTAGATGGCACTCCAGGACTTGAAGTCAAAACCAGATTTGAGAGCTAAGTATGGGGTAAAGGATGAGTGGGTTTTGCCTTTTTTAGAAAATATCCATAATCAACCGTCCGGATATTTGGAGACAAGTCTGCTGAGCGAAGAAAAAAAAAAAAAAGAGTCAGAATGAGAGAGAAAAGCTAGATGAGGCCATGGCAATAATCTACAGCGGTGGTCTCTACGAGGTAACTAGGATTATGATATAGGGGATTATGATATAGGGGATTATGCTGGAATGAAAGTACAGGAAGCAATCATTCTGATCAGGAACAAGCTCCTCTAGAGGAACCCGGGACCGGAACGGTTCCACTGGAACTGTTTAGTGCATTTTTTTGGGGCACTGTTTAGTGCATTTCAACAAAATGTAAGTAAGTTTGTTAGAATGTAAATTAAGTTGAATACAATGTAAACTTGGTACAATTTTTTGTGGGGATACTTTATAATTTAAGCTCCACATTCTTTTCTTGGTCAATCAAGACGGCGAACCTTCCGAAATGGTTGTAACTGCAATAGTTTCTGTCCCGAATTCTATCAATAGTAACGAAGCAGTGGTCTACCGCGAGTCAGAAACAAAGTTCAGGTTAATATGGATATTTTAGATCATGTTATATAACATGAATTTAAATTTGAACTTCAAATTATACACATGTGACATACATTCAAAACTGTCAGTATAAAAAAATCACTATACTGTCAATGTATAAAAAAGTTAATCCACAAAAATTTGGCTGGATATATACATTTTCCAAAAGGAGCAAGGAAACGAGTTTTGTTAACCTTGTTTGATTTAGTGCCAAGAGTTTGCTTGTTAGTTATTTCACGCTTTTACTCTTAAGAAGACGCCACTTGGCCTTAAAATTGGGTTGTAATAAAGCAACAAAATTACAAAACGAAAAATAAAATAAGATATGACAAAATAATGAAAATCATACTTCAAAACGGCTTAGAGTCAGCCTTAGAACCAAAAAAAAAAAAAAAAGGCAAAGACAAACAAACAAACAAACAAACAAACAAAAATAATTGTGGAAACTTGATTGATAGCATTTGTTTCCAGAAGAGTTAAGAATCTCCTGTGATACCAATCATTAAAATTAAACAAAATTACTACTATTAATCATGTGATCTTGTGGGCTATATTGGTTCTTCTTAAATATAAATAAAACTGGTCCTTTGGATGCTAATATTTTTAAAATATAAGTCTACCGACAACTTCTTCGAATTTTGTTGTGACTATTGTATAGATATTTTCTAATAATTTTGATAATCTCCATGAATTGTGATGGAAAAGGACTTTTAGTTCACTTTTACTATGCATGTTCTTGACTGTTTAAGGAAGGCAGGAAGGAACATAGGATTAAAGCAATCATTTGACTCCAATAATTACTTGCTGCTAATGTAATTGTCATTGGAGACCGAAAGCCTTTAAGAGAAGTACACAAAATACATAAGCGCTTGGAATTAGGAATTAGGGCACATAATTGAATCTAACACTGAAAATTTTCATTTCGAGCACTCGAAAATCAACAAAACAAAAATAAATAATTAAATAAAACACACCCCCCCCCCCCCCCCGGCATGTACATCGAATGGAGATGCGATTAAACTTGATTATAAATTTAGTAGACAATATTTTTTAAAATTTGTTTCTTTACTTTTTATGGGATCTTCGAGTGTTTACCTTTCAGGTATGGAACATTTTTTATGATTCTTTCTAGTAGTCCTTCATAACATTACTCTCTCTTTTTTTATCGGACTGAATAATATTTTCCATCAACATCAAACTAATTTTGAGGTCTCGAGAAACCTAAACTGCAATCAATTAAACAAGTCAGTCATACAAGTCCCCATGGATTTCGTATTCTGCTTGCCTGCATACATATTTGTACTTCTAGTGTATGCAGTGAAAAACTAGGCTACTACCAGTGGGGGAGGGGGATGGTGGGTAAGGGTGGCAATGGCCATAGAAATGGGCATTGCTGGACAAGGTAAACAAAAGTGCTAGCGAACAGCTATTTGTTCAATCTTTCTAAAGCTAATAGGTTATGACAAGAAGTGCTAACCAACAGCTAATAGGTTTTGACAAGAAGAAAAAGGACACAGCAAAAGCTTGGTTTTGTATCTTCTATCACACTTTTGTCATGCCTCAAATCCTCAAAAGCTTGGTTTTGTATCTTCTATCACACTTTTCACGTGAGAAAAATCATATTTAACATTTTAAAAAATATAGATGTATAAACACCGCCTATCTCAAACTGCTTAAATGAAGAAATCCTTAACGTGCCCTTGACTTCATCTCTAATCTATAACCAATGATATATATATACCTTAATTAGTTCATTTGTCCTATTTTTAAAGTTCTCATTTCTATCTTGGATACCCCTCAAAAACATGTTTGAACCTTTTATACAAAGTATTTGATAAGTTTCCTAAAATGAAAGATTTTCCTTTTTAGAAAGTTTCCTAATTTAGCAATTATCCTTTTTTAGAAATTGCCATAATTTGGTTATCCATGAAATAAGCGTTATTTTTTTTTCATTTATTTATTTATTCATTTATTTGTTGAAACGGTCCAGTTAAGATTGGGCTGGATTTGAGTTCAGACTTGACCCTAGAGTTACGTTCATCCATATAATAGGATTCTTTTTATTTAAACTTGAGCTGGGAGATTAATTTGGGCTTTTAAAAACATTCTTAGATTTATTTGTGCAGAACTGATTAATGTAATAAGTTTGGACTTGTTTAAACAATGACTACCATAGTTTGGTCATTTCTTAAAAATTTTGGCCATGACAAGGATGATCCATTTCTTGAAAATGGCTAGCTAGGAAATTCAAATTTTAGTAAAACCATTAGAAAACCTAGACCTTGAATTATGAAATCAATTTATTATTTGGCCATCGTGTAAATAGCTTGAATAATTCGTGTTTATAACTCACTATAGGTTATGTCTTAATTTTAGTCACAAGGGTCTTTCACCTAACTAATTAACGTGGAATACATTTGGAGACTTCTTATCTTGTCTATAAAGTTTGTGAAATTGGATTGACAAAGAAAATATTAAAGAATGATAACGTTTATTGTGAGCCAATTACAATTATTTCAAAACAAAGACTTACATTACATTCACAAATCCCTCAACTTCTTCTTCCAATGCCCAATAAACTACTAGTATCCAACAACAAGATTGCTCCCTTCTCCTCTAAAATTCTAGCCCAACCAAATTTTTTCCCTTTTCTTTTAATTTTTTTTTCACAAAATCCCAGTGTAGTCAAAATGGATTCTAGACCATGGTCCAACCAAACAATATATAAAGAAATCTCTGTTAAAGCTTCCCCAAACAACAATAATTGAGTGCATGGTCACGGTCTTAAGTATTCAATCCAAAAGTAGATATGCTCTTATGCATGTAAAGGTGAATAACTCAAACCTTAGGCTTTGATTCATACGTGGACAAACTAAGGAAGCAGACTCCTTTTTATTTTTCCCTTAAATGCTTTAGTCTTTTTTTTTTTTTTTTTTTGGGGGGGGGAATTGATCACTTACTCAATTCCTCATTATCCCTTCTGTCCCTTTTAAGTAAATTCTTAATTATTGTATTTTCTATAGCAATTCACGATAACTATCAAGCCTTAAGCTACCAAAAATTACTTCTAAAGCTATGTTCGATAACCTCAAAAATATACCAAAGTCCAGACATATTATAGGGGGACTTTCTATGCAAAATTTTATACAAACAAATAAGGTCTTAAAATGAAGTACTTCGTGGGTATAAACTCATACTCGTTCCCATTGAGACAGTCAGTTCCTTCTCCTCATGGTATCTCCTTCCCTTCTAACCTTCTAATGTTTTTCTTTCTCTTCCAAGCCCGCCATTCTCAACACTCTCTTTTTAGGAGAATGAAATTGTCCAAGGAGGGAAGCTCACTCGTATTAACCAAAAGTAGTGATTGCTCCAATGTTTTTACTCTCACCATTGCCCACAAGAAGAGTGTATTAATACCAATCACTATGAATGACATGAACATGAGAGTGAACTCCAAATATCACTAGTAGTACTTGTAGTAGTTCGGTTGAAGTTTTCTAGTAAATAGTTGTAGTGGTTGGGTTGAATATCTATTATACATAATAACTGAAAAAAGTCAAAATAGTTAGTTTTAGATAACATGAGTATTGTGTAGTCCTCGTTGGGCCCCCATAGACCCAGTTGAATCCCCCCTAAAATAGATTAAAGTAGGAGTAAATATAGAATAGACTGTTAACGACTGTCAAAAAAAAAGATAACATGAGTATTATGGTTAACTTCCACTTAATCACTCATCCCACAACTCCTATATTATTTCATGTTTTTGTGGTAAAGCTTCCTAACTGTTTTACATTTCTTTTGTTTTCTTAATAGACAGAAATTAATCAGTGAAACTGATAAGTCAGAAACCATTTCTCAACCTCTACTCTATCACAGACGTTGGTTACTTGAGATTATGGAATATGACTTATCAAATAGCTTCCCATTAGTTGCACTAAACTTGGTAGTTTAGATAAGATTGAAGTTTGTTAGGTTATCCCATATTTATTTATTGACAATATACTACTATGGAGGATTTTTTTTTGTCTTAGAGCTAATTCTGGATTATAGCTAGAGATTTCACACACGACTTCAATCAAATGCCAATTGCACAATAAAATGGTGGCTCATTTATTGTCAACACAAGTACGAATGAAACTCACAGAAAAGAGAGAAAAAAAAAAAGGAAGACGAGATCAAATTATTGTTTTATTACATCATTCTTCAACGAATTACTTGCATCTAAGATGTTTTAGGGAAAAAGTGTTGCTGAGCTTACAAAGAACATTACAACAATTAAAAAGAAAATGATGGCAAAACTAGAACATACGAAGTTTCCTACATTGTTATTACAACGTACAAAACAATTGAAGGCATATGAACAACTAAATCAGCTTAACCGTGTGGGTTCTTTCTTGTAAGCACGAATATTGATTTCTAAGAATGAAGAAACCTGTCAAACACAGGACGCTTGTTAACTGAAAAACAACCAAATCAAGCTGATTCTACGTTTTTAATATTTTCGGTTTATTTGTGAAGAGGTTTGCAAAAAATCATTGTTTCTCATGGGTTGCAGTCTGATCAAGAAACCTGACTCATTTCACTTTTTCGGTTCAACAGTTTTCAGCTTTGAGAAGCTGATTCCCTGCTTAACATTATTAACTCATCCAAAACCAACAGCAGTACAAATACAATCTACTCATAAACATGAAGACCCACCCACATAAGAGGCAAACTAACTGAAATAGTGTCACTGATGAGAAGCAGAAGCAATAAACAGATTCAGAAAAATGAGAAGCAACTATCCGTGCAATAAAAAAAAAAGGAAGATATTAGGTCTAATTTAAGCGTTTTGAATAAGAAAGGTTTTCTGTTGTTGCTGTAAACTACAGTAAGTCGCTGTTGTTTCACCAAAAATAGTTCAGAGCTACAATAAAATTCAGAATTCAATAATTTGAGACAGGGAGTGAAAAGCTGAAAGGAATTTGCTATAAAAAATCATGAGATCGATCTTACTGTTAACTCACAAAGATGAGAGCAACTGAGGTAAGGTTCCAGAAATATTCTTCAGAGGTTTTATTAGATATGGATAAGTACTTCCGTGAATCTGAACTCCAACACTGAAAATCCTGAATGTACAACTATCCCAGAGTTTCCAACGCCTTGCAAGTTCAATCAGAAAGTCTCTGCAAAAAAAGAAAAGATTAAATCATGCAAATAGAAGGCATACACACAATACATGAACAAACTAGGAAGAGGTATATACTTCTAGTAACAGAAAGTAGGGGTTTCTTTTGTAGCAAATAAGCAAATCCAATGTAGGGATGCGACATTTAGATTGAATTTGAGACACCAACCACAATGGGACTACATTCCACACAACAAAATTGTCCTAACTTGACATATACAGTGACCAAGCTATGGTTTGAAGCAACAAAACAACCAAAGATCAAATCAGCTTTGCATTTGATTCTCAGGTACAGTTACAAACATATTGTCCTGTGTTATATCACAGGTAAAGCATTCCTGAAAAACAAGCCAGAACAGGATTGAGCTCTTATAATCTAGAGCGGCAAAGAGTATGTTAAATACAGGTTGTGCGCTAGCAAACGATTGATTCACTTGAACAATACAAGAAATGAGAATGTTACATGAACCCAAAAGGCAATTTATGTTAATCTTATGACTGATATGACTAAACTTCAAGTAAGAGAAAAGAACAGATTGTGACAGGGAACTTTCCTCCATTTTCAGCGAAGCTAACATTGATGGATATGTTCACAATCATAGTGGATCGGTGGCCGTCAGAGAAGTGGTCAGGGATGAGACGGGTGTGTGAATTAAAGGTCTTTCTCAAAAGTTATGAAATTGATCTATCAATCTGGCAGGATTGTGGGTAATCAAAAAGGGCCTTCAGTTGGTATGGGAGTTGGGCTTCAGATATTAAGCCAAGGTAAGCATAGATGGCATCCAGCTGCTGCCATCATAAAAATTGTAGTACTAGGAACAGAAGGTAAGCTTCACATAGGACATTTTCATCATCAAGCTTCATATTTTTGATATACCTCCTGATGAGGTGAGACAGTTTTTAGTTTAGTTATGCATAGTAGGGAAGTGGCTCTCCAAAGATCAGAATCATAGTGGTTCACTATTGCTACCATATAACCCAGAAAAAGAATGCTATCATTTTGCTACAGTAAGAAATCTTGCTCTTAACTAGAATTGATAAATCAGCATGGAGAAAAGTAACTCCGCGAGCAGAGATTATTGTCATCATTGTTGAGAAATAAAAGTTATCCATGTGGGTAATCAATATAAGCATCTAACTATTGTAGGAAACTCAAAAGAATGAGATCATGATCCGACTTTCTGATAAACAGTCATTTCTTAAAATAACTCAGCAAGACGAGAATTCTGGTAATGTCCACCTCCAAGCCATTAAAATATCAGGAGACAAAACAGTCAAGTAAACAGAAACACACACACACAATATGTAAATAACTGCATGTACAAATGAAAATATTTCAAGTTCCTCAGGTAAATAATAGAATTTTTCAGTATTCAATATTTCCATAAATGTGTCTGAGATTTATTATGCAATTTATGGTACAGAAGACCAGACCACGTTTGCTAGCTTGCACAAACAAAACTCAAGTGAACAATAAAAAGTGTATCACATTACAGTTTGTGCTAAGCATCAGGAAAATAATACACATCTCAAGCTGTAGAATCTCTTTCATTTAACTCTTTTGTGTGAATGTGATAACTTACATGCTAGCTCAGCGATCAAATACATTATATTATTGTGCCTAGGTATATATGTACCCTTATACAGAAAGGATTAAAGCCAATAGAGATCAAAACCTCACTGGCCCAGTTACATTCCAAAACTCGCGTAATTTCCAACTGCCATTACATAAAGATAGTAGAATATATGCCAAGTTTAGAGACAAGGAAGCCAATAGCCTAACGTATAACTTGTGGAGTAGAGTGCCTCATGAATGAAACAAAGGTATATGTTATTCTTAGGCATAATAAAAGATCCAATAACAACTAAGGTATATGTTATTCTTAGGCGTAATAAAAGATCCAATAACAACTAAAACAACAATGTCTTGTTTTGCAGCAGCCAAATAAAATTGGATTGAAGAAGTCTAGGAGGAAATTCTTTTGTAATAAAAACCTGAGGCATTTCATTAATGATTGTAATGGAATATCAGTTGTGAGCAGGACAAAATTAAGTGACATAAGGACAACTAGATGTATTATATTTCAAATATATTAAGGTAAACATATTTTTGAAACACAATGTGGTCTAAATCCTTATGCCATGGCGTTATCAACTGTATCTTATATTTGCCACAATTCAAGAGCTAAACTTTTACGATTGTGAAACATGACAATGGAGAACAGAAAATGACTAAAGTCAGAACGTTTTACAGCACAAGAATGAGGTACAAATGTAAAAATTGAGAAACCAACATGCTATTATACATTGCAGCTTCTTGGTGCTGCATGACATCTATGTAAAAGATATCAAGAAAGAGAGACTCTTGGGTAGAACACCAAAGGCTCTTCTGAAATTAGTACAACTATCACACAACTATGTTAATGAATTTGGAGCAGGCCCCATATTTGCCATAAACATTTTTCATTTTGTCTTCATTTTTCTCTGGTCACTTTCAGACGTAATTTGAATCATCTAGTAAAATAATATCAGATATTTTTTATTTTTTTTTATCAGCATCAAAATAAAACATTTGATACAAGAAAATTTTGCTGATAGTGAATAATTTAAGATCATGCATTTATTTCTTTCACACCTACTCTATATTGATTTGAAAATTTTTGTTTTTAAAATTCTGATTTGAATAATGTAACTTATTTGTTGAGAGAAAGATGCTGATTGTATAACCAGTATTCCTCAATGTTTTTAAACCTGGAGCATTAACTGAACCGGATGAGCTTCCGGTTCACAGTCCAAACCAGTTCAAACCGGTTCAAATGTTTTTCTTTTTTTATTCTTTTATTTATTATGTAAATTAAATGACTTTAATTTAAAAAAAAAAAAAAAATTTAGTATGAACCGGTTCAAAAGTCTGGCTTTTTACCGATTTTGACCCACTCGATAAGTTCTTAACCAGGTTGGACTGGTTCAATTGATTTTCTGGGTTGACCAATGAACTGGACCGGTGCCATGGCTGGTTTGTGGTTCGACCAGTCAAAATGGTTGGTCTGGTCTGGTTATCAAAACACTAGTATTCCTGGTTGTTTTTAGCAGTTTATGATCCATTTAGGCTTCAAACTTAATCACCATGAAATATTTTTTGCCTGTTAAGACTCTTCTTTGTTATCATCTTTAATGCAAAAGTACATATTTTAACTAAAATCTTGTAGAAAAAGGGGAAGTGGGCATCCATCTGGGACATCACTTAAGGAGGAGAGGGGGCAAGATATTTTTATAAAGGACAGGGGACAACAGATGGTATTCATGCCACACTTCCACTTCCATATCTATCACTCATAAAGGAAATTTTGAGGTAGATATGTCTACAAATCAGAAATCTCGCTTGTTCTTGCATTTATTTTGGTAACATATCCAGCTCACAAGAGCAAGTGAATGCGACCGACTGCATAGATCAACAGTTATGTCATGCTAGTCCCGTTGCGCTGAGACAGTTGTCTAAAGGGGAGCTATACAATATAAAGCTTCAGCTAACTTGGCAGAAACAATCTCAATTTTTGCTGGGCAAAAGTTAATGACAGTCACCTACATGTTTATCCATCCTCTTTCTTTTTCTTTCTTAAAACATAGATGTGTATATGTAACCTAGTCTCAGAAACACAAAAGATTGAACACTGATATCAAACAACTTGGATAGGTAGATAACGATGTTAGACCCTGTTCTTGCAGATACATCAAGCTAGCTAACTGACTTCAAATTTTGATTTTGTCATATAGAACAACTGACTCCTTTACATGCTGGACTAATTTCTTCAATGGGATTCTGACATGATCTTACTCTACTTGATTAACATCTTAAAATAGTGAACTAAAACAAGTTTTGGATGTATTTTCTTGACTCTTGTTTTTTTATTCCATTTATGTTCATCTTTGTGTGTTTTAGATACACAAAAGGCTGCAAGAATAGTTGACTTCCAACTACTGAAGAGAAGCAATGATGTGATCATTGTTGCAAACTGAAAGCCTATCTTGTGGCGTGCGAAGTAAAAGATCAAGGCACTTATACTTACATGACACCGACTTGTTATTCTATTAAGCATCAACCTGCAAGATGCCTCAGAGAACCTATTTTTCTTCAAAGACGGTGGTGGAGAAAATTATAAAGTGGTCATTTTCTAAGCAGAAGTAAGATGCTTGAGTCGAATTGAAATCAAGCCAATGCATGTATGAGTTGTGTTAATCATGTGCTAGATGTCTATCATTAAGAACAATTAACGCAAACCTTAGGAAAAAGCCGCTTGGATCTTCTTGGGAGACCTTTGCTACCATGACGCGTTGACCTTCTAAAAAAATTTTCCACCACAAATTCCAAAACCCTTGTCAAGATTGGATAGCATTGTCTGTTCTTTTATATCCTCCATCAGATATGGACATTTCTGCTTTTGTTTCCTGATTTACTGGTAAAAAATAATAATTAACAAAGCAAAACAGCAAAAATCTGTGCTTAGATGACTGTATCAAACAAATTCTGATAAAGGTTTTCCCAACAAGTTACTATTACCTTGAAGCTTCTATGTCATTAACGCTGCAGCTCCAGGCCTGAAAATGGCAAAATACTGCAGGTAACATTGACATGGACTATTGTAGAAAGCAACACAAAATAGAAGATCACAAATGCAAGTCAAAGATCCATAGCTAGTAACTTTCTGGTCAAATTGATGATATATTTTGTTAGCAAAAAACACAAAAAAAAAAGATGACAATCCACTAATCTCATGGAAGCAAAGCAAATTTCGATTCATTAACACAAGGTAATTTGCATATAATTCCATCACTGTGATGTTGATGATACATTCTTAGTTTGAGAGTTTCAGTATATTCATAAAACAACCTTTTTCTACAGACAACCACCACACATCTTGAGGGGTTAAGGTGGAAACAGGGCCCAGAGAATGGGAAGAAAAGCAAAAGATGGAATAAAACACCAGCAAACTATAGATCATAATATGTAGAACAATGAACTTGTATATGGATATGAAAGATGTCAAAACCCATGTGAAGTGTGATCCAAGCATGAAAGAGAAATAAGAATATATCGGTTACATAGGCAAGAATGAAAATTAACTTTCATGCATACATCCCATGCATATAAAATCAACAGGAATGACTAGAAAATTGAGACGCATGGCGCAAGATAGCTCAAGCAACAGAAATTAGAAGGATAGAAGAGGCTAATTAATCCTACAATCAAGGATGCTGTTTTCTTTTCCAGGCCTAGAAATAAGATGACGGGAAAGGAGGCAAAATTCCCAATCCATGCATACATAATCAGTATTGAACACTATAAGAGAAAGAATGAGCTTAAGATGGAATGAAATGAAAATAATGCAAGGACTTTTATGGCTCCTCTGGTCCTCAGTAACAGGTAGCTGCATAGCATGCCCTGGGTTGACAGGAAAAACCAAAGCAAAATATTGACAAACAGAAAGCTGAAACAAAACCAAACAGGGATTTTTTAGTAATAGTCTGAGTTTCAGATGCCATGAAAAATTTAAAAAAAAAAAAACCTGATACATAGATAATAAAAAGTAAGCAATCAAGAGTGCTGTATAAAAGCAGCACCTTATAAGAGTTCTATACCTGCCTCCAAATGGGAAGAAAAGAAAGAGGACAGAGAAGACAAAAGATTGCAGAAGAAACAAAGTTCTCAGAATGCAATAACTACAGAAGACCTTTCGAAATAGCTGTTGAAGCAGGACTAAGAAAATATTCGGTATCATTTCAGGAAAGTTTACTCTACAATAGTAATTGCAAAAAAAACATGTTACCTCTCCAACAACAGATGATGACTTGAAATGACCATTTTGGTCAATTTCAAGAGAATTCTCCAATACTTCCCCTTCCGTTTTGGTGCTTTCCACATTATATAAAGGATTTAGCAAGGGCTCATATATAAAAGGAGAACATGCTGCATCTTTCTGAAGGCCTGCATCTTCTGATGACTGCACGTCAGGCGTATTAATTGCTGAAGAAGCATCAAATAGATTTTCATGATTTGCTTCACTCCAATGGCTTTGTATGTCTGCAGTCTTGTAAGTTTTTATTCCAAAGCCTTGTACTTTGGCAATCCGTTGCATTTTCTGATCCATCTGCTGCTAAGCTTTCCACGAAACTGCAGGTTGATTTTGCCTGGGGAGTGCAAGAAGGTTCTATTACCTCACAGCTTGTACTTGAGGTCGTGTCAGAAACAACAACTAAATCAAGCTCGCAAAGAGTTGGATTTTCTTGTTTTTCCACAGCATCTGAAACCTCACGAACAATTTTACAGTCTTTCATTTGAGACATTTCCAGAGACCCATTTTCCCCATCTGGACAATTAATCACCAAATGTTCATTTTCTCTTTTCAGTGAATTTGGAGATGAGTCAATTTTCACATGATCAATTCCAGATGTGGTCTTTGAAGTTGTACTCCAAGTCAAAGAACTCTTTATCTGTTTACAGTTCTTTTGCAGGTATTCAAGCTCCTGACGAAAGCTTTGAAACTTGTTTCTCCTGGAAAGCTTGACACAAGCAGACTTCATTTTCATATCTCTTAGGTGAATCCAATGAGCTTGAACTGATATCAACAACAAGGTTGATCCCTTCTTGTGAGAAAACAGAAAACTCAAGAAAGCGAACTGTTGTAGACTTCACGGAAGAACCAGAGGCATTCTCCAGGAGATCTCCAGAGGTTCTATCCTGAATCTGAGGCATATCAGTAGTCGGACTTCCCTTCTGAAGCAAAATTTGTTATGCTCAAGGAGATAACCCTAAGATTTTGAAGCCACTCGTCTCAAAAAACATAAATTTACCTTCACAAATAGCCTCTTTCCTATTACTGCTTCAGCAGAAACAGTTTCAGATGTTGTAAGAAGACTATCCACTACCTTGTATGGTTCAAGTAAATATCTGCGACAAGAAAAGTAATCAGATACCTTGAAAGGACAATCCCAGTAATCTGATAAAAGGTAATTGAGTCTGTTTTGCTGCACAAGAAAGAAAGCGGGAAATCCAGTGCAGTAGACTCTTACCCCTGCAACACTGGAAAGAATCCAGCGGATTAGACCCTTAAATCAGAATATCTACAGTGGTTATGGAGCAAATCGCTACCATATTAATAATCAGGGACCTGACTGATGTCCCAAGGTTCACCTTAAAAAATCAATAGCATAACTTTGAACAACTTTTGTCTCTCACAGTGGTCGTTGATGGAGTTGACTTAAGGATACAGTTGATGTTATATCATGCGACAATATATGTAGAAACAAATTTATTTGGTAAATATTTTGCTCAATAATTTCAGCAGCACATTCTTTGAAGTGAAACATTGCGAAATGAATCATATTTCACTCTCCATAGTGCTTGAGAATAACCATTAAACAACTAATGCAAAGGAGTCCACCGCTTGTAAATTAAAAAATCTAGATCATCTTTGTTACTTTCTTTTAGACATTACAGCATCACCTGAATAACCCACAAGCTCTTTACACATTTTTAACTTGACAAATAACCAGACAACTCAAGCTATAATCTAAGGCAAACATTCCAACCGAAACAGAGATTTTGCTTAAGGAGCAACAGAAGCACTAAACCTAGGCATCTAGAGTTCCATTAATGCATGATTAATGAATAACTAGTCTTTCGAGTCATATCAAAGATGGAACCTGCTAATGTTATTTCAAGAATGAAATTTCAGTAAGATAGAGATTTGTGGTGAAATATTCTTCCTTTGACAATGGAAATGACCAAAGAAGAGTCCTTCATACTGTTGCCTTCAGAGGAAAACATAAACCATATCACTACCTAATAGCTTGTAACCTAGAAGTTACACTTTTTACTCCTTAAAGAGAAATTGAGAGATTGTTTTGGGGGTGGAATTTCTTTGTTCTGTATACAAGTAAGCAAAAAAGTAACAAGTAATCAAATGTCCATATCACCTTTTTGCTTCATCCATTATCACTTGTTTTTTGTCATTGTTCTGGCTTTTCGTTGGTTAAGCCATATAAGTATTAGATACTGTTTTAATAATGGTTAGTGGAGTATAACATTTGCATATTTGCAGGTAAACTCTATTCCTATGTCACTGTTAGAGTTGTCAAGCACTTCTCAACTGGATCAAGGGTCTCAACGACTACCAGTTATAATTGTCTGAGACAATTAGAAACTGCAACAACAAATATACACTCACTCTGTATGCAACCTCTGTTCATCCGCCAGTCCTACCGCGTTTCCACAATTACCCCAAGTTTCAATTTCCACTCAATTTTCACGCAGGAGGTTCTCAACCATCAACTGCTGGTGCAACTGCACCAGACAGTTGAGATAGTTCCTGAGAATCGACTCCCCACCTGAATGTTATTCTCATTGTACAGGAAAACACTTTAAAGACTTAGGATGATGTACACCAGTGAAAAAACAACCTCGATGCAAATCATCATAAACATAACCAACTGCTCTAAATCAAGGCTAACTGTGTCACCAAATTTAGTTAAGTTACAAATCACCCATAATTGGGATAGGAAAACAGAATTCTGTCACCTCTACATTCAGAGAATTAACTTACCGCCTATCAAGTTTCATATCTTTTCTAATGCTAGCTTTGAAAATTCAAATCTAGAGCAAGAAAAGGAACCACAATTCTAACATCATAATCTTACATAAATTTTCCAACCCGTTATTTTGTTCATTGGATGAAGGAACCTAAAATCCATATCTACAACAAATCTTGAATCAGAAGAAGTGGGCTCACTAAATCTTGAGCATTTCAAAATCCAAAACTTCAATATACTACCAACAAACAGCAAGTTCTAGATATTTTGTGTCGACTGAAAGGTAAAAACCCATGTCAATGAGATTCATAGATTCAGAAAAGACCTCAACGCAGAGACACTTTCTGAAAACAAAACCGCAAAAATTTAATCAAGAAACTGTATCATAATTCTTACAAGAACTGCAAACAGAGCTCGAGTTTTTCATATTTCTTTTTTGCTTCTTACCTTCTCTGCAGATAAGGACAGGGATGAGATAAAGCTAATGGGTGTCTTCACACTCTTGGGGTTGGACCGTTGGAGAGGAGGGGAGGGATGACTGAGCCTTCAGACCCCGCTTTTGAAAGTGCTGGTTTGAAGGCTTGCTAGGATGTAATAGTTATGTTCTAGGCTTCAAGTACTTATTTTTAGTTTTTTTTAATAATTTCTTTTGTTTTACTTTTTTGTTCATTTTGTTCTTCCAAAGATGACCGGTGTGAACAAGTTCAATTGAATCGAATATTGGTGTTCAAACTCGTTTATCCGTTTAAGCAAGTTTATATTTTATTCAAATTTAATTTATTTTTTTTATTTTATTAAGTCAAATTCAATTGAACTTTTGTTTAGTGAAGATCTAGTAGTTTGAATTTTATATAACGTAAATCTTATGTACATTGACAGTACATACACTATTATGATTGAATGCACAATACATGTGCAAAATTTGAATTTTAAATTTAAATTCGAATTATGTACTATATATCTAATAATAAAAATATATGCACTGTTACGTATATGAATGTAAAAAGTTGTTTCTGTGGAGCAAAGCTTCAATGGAGATTGAGGCTAAAAGCAAATACTAGATCTCGTTTCTATTTGATAGTAGTGTTAGTTGGCAAGCAAAATTTGAATGAGTTGCTGTTGGGTCTAACTAAATTCAAATATTGACTAATTTGACATGCCTCATAATATTTGAAGTTGTTGCGGAGGGCATTTTAGTTTGGCAAAGTATCCAAACTTAAGAAAGCAACTCCCACGATCCATAAAATTTGTTGAATGTATAATTTATGTACAGTGATCTTGGTAGGAAAGAGAATTTTTACTTTCTTTTATATCTTTTGT
The DNA here is from genome assembly GCA_023065735.1 of Coffea humblotiana. Classification (NCBI taxonomy): domain Eukaryota; kingdom Viridiplantae; phylum Streptophyta; class Magnoliopsida; order Gentianales; family Rubiaceae; genus Coffea; species Coffea humblotiana. The sequence goes on along the minus strand of CM041210.1, from coordinate 15,381,956 downwards.
GAGGGGCCATCTTTTATTTGATATATTGATAATTATAGGGAATAAGTGGTGGATCACATGAAATGTAAAAACAAAATTTCATTAAAAAAAATAAGTTAACTTCTCTTAGATAACAATTAATTTGGGACAAGAAAAATGACAAGTATAACAACTTTTATGGGACAGAAGCAGTACTTTTTGTGACACACTATTCAACAGGAACATCTGAAAATATACTAAAGATATACTATTGTAACGGGTTTGTTTGAATTGGACATTATTTACACTCTATTTACACACATTGGTTTGCTTATATAATCAACACATTTTTCAACCATTTTTTAACTCACATACATACATCAAAAAGTACTACAATAGTTTTTCAAAAATTATCCAAAATAATATTGCACGAAGAACGTTAATTTATCCTTGCATATTCTTGCACTCTTTTCACATAAATTTTTTTGGGTAGTTTGAGGTTTATTAACCTTACTTCTCCATTTACAAGTGTACAAAACCAACTATACACTAGTATTAAGGAGTATTCAGGTGACGATCCTACGAGAAAAGACAACCAGTTACCAAAATTTTTCAAATTATTTTATTGTCTAGACAACGAATTGCCAGAAAAGTTACAAAAAACAAGAAAACAAATTAGAAATAACAATCAAAATTAATTAAGATCAATTAATGCAAAGTTATCAATAAATAAGAACTTCTAGAAATTTGGCTTTCCTCAATTGTCTTAAAAAAAGATTTATCTTGGCCAATTAATTAATTCTTCTATGAAACTATGGTAAAAATCTCCTAATTTTATAATACCTGTTTTCACCACTATAATGACCATCTCTATAACAATTCTAAATCTGCTTTCACTATTTAATATAAATAGGATTGTAAATGTGTCGTGTCGCATCGTTTTTGTGTCATGTCACAATCGTGTTCGTGCCAGACAAGTATAGTTCCATAAATGATATATTAAACTTTCGTATCATGTTCATGTCATGACCTGTTTATTAATATGTCATGTTGTCTTTAACCCGTTTGGCCCATTTAATTTTTTAAATTGAAAATTACTAATGAAACATCTCAAAATCTTGAAAAACCATGAACTTAAAGCATCGACCTTAACCAAGTGTGTTACTTGAATCATAGTGCATGTAAATTCAAATTTTGATGTGCATAAATATAAATCATGATACTAATTAATTTTGTGTTATCTCTGCTTGACTTTACTTTGGAATTCTACGACATGTTAGTTTTTGTTCAATCATAGTCCAAAAGTCACAGAGAGAATAATATAGAACAGTCAACTACTTTATCCAATATTCAGGAGTTGTGCTTCAAATATTAAAGGCTCTTTCATATGAAAAAAAAAAAACTACTAACTACTTTTAGTCAAAACTATTGATTTATGGTCGAAAAATTTGACATGAATTCTCAAAGGTCCTAAGTCTTTAATCTTTTGATTCCAATACTCGAACAATAAGTTAAGTTCCTGGTAAATTTAGGAGATACTGTAAAGAAATTTAGCGTAAACAACAATTAGGCTTTTGGGTACTCTACTTAGAAAGGAATACACTATTTGCACAACAGGTTTAGGGGGAAATTAAAAAAATAAATTTGATATAAATAGCTATGCAAGGAATCCAATTCATGCTTCTTCTTTTTTGTTTAAAAGATCTTAATCTTGTCCAAAAAAAATTGGTATGAATTCTTAATTTTTAAATGGCTTCTGTTTTCTTTTTTTATTTGGCTCTAATACTTTGATTACAAGGAAACTTTTAAGAAGCGAATTTAAAGAAATTTGGTTCATGTATGGAAGAAAACCAAGTAATTTGTTTTTATTATTTAGTCCTATAGTTTTAGTTTTGGTGTATATTCTAGAGGTATCAAAAGAAATAAAATTCCCTAATAGAAATGGTACTTCAAATTACAAATGTGCCATGTTGTATGTCACATGTCGTGTTGTATGTTTCGGATTAACATATCAACCCATAAGTTTTAAAGGATTAATAACGTGTCATTCGTCAACAACGCATTTTTTTCATGTCATAATCGTGATTGACCTATTTTGGACACAAATTCTTTCATGTCATGTTTTGATCAGGTACTTTTTGAGTCTTGTTCATGTCGTTTTATCAGGTCTTGAATTACCACTCCTAAGTATAAGTTAAAGAGTCATTAAGAACTTGACATTATGCAAATTACGATTGACGTATTTCCTTATTTTTGTGAGTTAGACATAGAAGTTTATGCTTTTACCAACTAGCATTGATTAATAATTTTTCGTCTTTCAAACAATACCTTAAATGCTTTACAATTAAAGGACATTCTAATAACAAAGACGAAAACCAAAGACATGAAATAGCATGCACATAAGATTTATTGATTAACCATGAGTACATCATAAATTAAAGTATAATTGGTTACATCCTAACCCAAGGATCAAGTTATTTAGCTAGGCATAAAGAAAGCGATAGACTCAAATAACTTGATAATGAAGATAGAGTTTAATATAACGTTAAAGAAATAAAGAAAAGGATAAAAGCTGTTTAGCCATGCTTGGTGAAAATCTCCTTTCTTGTTCCTTACAATCTTCAACGTTACAAGCCAAAGGCTAAAGAAACTAATGTGGCCCCAGGGGCAGTCTAGCGATAAAGCGGACTCTTAGACTGAATGAGATCCTAATTTCGAATCTTTTATTAGATTTAAACCCCTTTGTCTAACCTGAATGCATCATGGGGGCTGTGGCGTATCCTCCGGTTTAGTATGTCAGTTTGGGTCTTAAGTGATTCGAGTCGGGGCATGTTCGGGTTACTAGAAAAAAATTTTAATGTGTTTGAAGCTAAAACTGCTCCCTAATTATGCGTGAAGCTGCCCAATCCATCTTCAATGACCCTACTTATAGTGACGGAAAAGCTGTCGTGAAACAAGAAACAAGAAACCCTGGATGCCTTGAACTTTCTTGCGCTACCTCTACAATCGGCTGGTCCAATTAGTATGATGCTTTATTTTGGCTCGAGTTGGTAAACAGCTCTCCATGTAAACTTCTGAGAGTTTTCATTTTACGTAACCAGTTTTGAGGGTCTTAATCTGTAAGCTGACTGGAACTTCTTTTAGCACATTTTTGCACTTTTCTTCTTGGTTTTCATGCATGGTCTTATCCCACTCTTTTTCAACTCAAATACATCATCAAACTTGCTCCAAAAATTATAAAAATCAAACATTGCATACCTGCACTAGTTTTTCCATTCTCACAAACTGCACTTAAACACAACAAAAACCCTAATTTGAGGAACTTTCACGCGCAAATACTCAACAAATGGACATAAACAACAATTCAAACACATGCAAATTGGGTACTAATTAATTCTCACATGCTTGAACTATTGTTTGTCCTCAAGTAATCAATTCTAACAACAATCCAAAAACACAAAAATAAACTCAAAATAATTTACTACTCAAGACAAAGGAATAGCCATTATAGTCATTTTAAAGCTCAGCCAAACACAATGAAGTACCAAATAAAACAAGCTAATTATACTCAATTTATGTAAGTCTAATTCCATGCATATTTCTCAATTCAATCATGTTTAATAATGTAGTCAATATTGTAGTTTAACGTATAACTTCATGGTTTGTTGGCAATCCGAGAAAACCTACACAGATTCATTGAATATTAAATCAATCAAATTCAATTTGTCATGGGATCTATGCATCCATTATCTCAATGATTGAGAATTAATGGCTAATCAATTGTATATGTATCATTCTTGTGATGATTTATTTGATCATGCAAGTTGTTACGAAATTGACTTAATTTCTTTTAGTCAAGATCCTTATTTGATGTGGGAAGTAACTAGTTTCCTAATTAGTTTCAGTTACTTGAAGTAGTAGTCAAGGAAATTCCTATTCGATTTAGGATTTAGATGTTATTTCCTATTCTGTATAAGTCTAGGAATTAGTATTGGTTTCCAATTGTTATTTGGTTTTTTGGCCAAGTAATATTCTCTATAAATAGGTAGATTGGCATTTTACAAAGACACACAAGAAAGCAGTGAGCAAGTTCTTAGTAGGTGAGAGGATTATACAAGAGTTGGGGCTTGGGAATCAAGTTGTAATCTTGTGGTATTTTTTCTTTCATACTAAGAACAAGTTTTCTCTCCATGGACGTAAGCTTGGTGATTAAGCCGAACCACGTTAATTCTTATGCGTTGTTCATCGTTCATGCTAGATATTGTTTTCTATTAAATTATTGGTTTTTTCTTTGTCTATTTCAAATAGTTGGCCTGATACCCTAACATAAGTATGTATCATACATATATTGTTAGTGTGATATTTGACCTTCATTTGGTTATGCTTATATATGACAACATAACTAATTATATCTTGCATGAATTATGGTCAGTATGCTTATGCCTTTTGACTTTGCATCTTGTATACTAAAATATCATAAAGGTTGAACTTTACTTTTGGGGCACTTTATGAGTTTTATTTAAATAATGCCTCTTGAAATTGTGATTAATAATTGGCATCAACAGTTTGTTTGTTTGGTGCACTTTCGCCTAATTATTTAAAGGTATAAATTGTCACATCTTTCAACTTTTTATTTTTGTCACCTATTTAGATGTTATCATAAAGATTTTTGCATCTTGTATTTAAGAGTAGCCACAACATCTTATATACTTGATGCTTAAAATTTTAATCACATAAATATCTAGTGATTAAATGAATAACATCTAATTAAATAAGCAATTTATTTGTTAAAATTATCACTTGGGCCACGGAAAGTGGTAGTTTTAATAAGATTAGTTGAAATAAGATGATAAATTTAATATTGTGTTAAGAGATTTTCCTAGGCCCACAGGTATGGAAAATTTCTACTTTTAGAAGCAGTAAGTGATTTACTTGCCTCTGTATTCTAAGTCCATTAAGCGCAAGGGGTCATCAACAGAAGAAGGATCAACATTTGAATCGCCCTCACAGGAATCCTCATTTCTTTTCCTCTTGTATAGTCTTTTAATACCATGGTGCCATCCACATTCACCTTTAGGACAAAGAATAAGATACTGTAGAGGATCAAAATAGCCATAGTAATGATTAATCCTATGGCTGGTATGTGAGTGAGTATAAACTTGGATATGAACACTCCTATCTACTGATCATTCTCATCTTCAATCCATATGGCAGCAACTTGCGAGGCAGATGGCAGATTATAGACACACTAGTCTAAACCAGGGTAACAATTAACCATGATTTTATAGCTATCAAGGTTGGGTATATCCCTGAGGTTTTTAAAGAATTTGGTGTAAGGATATATCCCTGAGGTTTATTCCTGAGGTATATCCTTGAGGTTTGGTGTAAGAATTGTTCAAAAGGATGCGCATAAGCAATTGTAAAGTGCTTTCGCATAACTTTTCACAGTTTCTAGTTCTTTTTGCTAATTCTTCATCAGTGTCAAAGAAGTAGAACTGGATTCCAGATGGTTTGTCACCTAGCTGTGTCAAAACATTGAGGAAGTGATAAAACCTGGCCTTGAACACGAAAGGTATAAACAACTTTCATATTTTTGATCAATTTTGGGTCATATCTCACAGCAAAGGACGTAAATCCCAAGTTATTATTATAGGTTCGAACATTATTTCTAAAGTGAGAGCTTTCTTCATCATTTTCAATAAACAAACGCTTAAGATCATAAGGCATCGGCAGAGCCACAATAGAGATCTCTCCGCCAGAGCAACAAAAGCTAGGAGGTTCCAAATAGAACATTTTAGCTCCACAGTGTTCACAATTAGCAGCATCTGGAAGGGTAATGGCTTCATGAGGGATTTCATCAAGTTGAAAAAGACCTTGTTAGTGACCTCTGCGAGGCCTCGCTACATTTAATTTCAAACTATAGTTGAGAAGTGCACTAAGTCGTGCCTCTATTAATCTAATCAATAACATAATCTAGAAAGCTATAGAAAGAGAAGGAGATATAAAAAGCCAATCCGGAGTATGCTTCCTCACACGTTCACGACAATCATGATTTTGACCAAAAGGTTGATCTTTAGATAGGAGGCAGAAGAACTATGTTGGCGCTTTTTTCCCCCTTGAAAATCACTTTTTTTAGCAGACTTGTTAGACTCTCTATCCTGAACAGAAGAGATTTCTGCAACTATATAAAGGAATAAGCTAAATAAAAAGGTCCAGGGGCATTTGAATGTGTACAGTCAATAGAGTGAGCAAAGTATGAAAGTTCCAGCCAAATAGAACTGAAAAATATATTTTTTTTGTCGAGGATCTAAGTGGACAAGGAAAAAAGAATTGACAATCACATGGAAAAAGCCAAAGGAATACATTCCTTGAGAAGTAGATGCTGGTGCAGAAGATTGCTTCTCAGAGACAAAAGTTTCTTTTTGCAAATATAATTCTTTATGGATATCATTCAAGACAAGTTGATTTTTCCAAAGTCCATGTAAGGATTAGGCAAAGGAGAGAACCTAACAACATTTTCAAAAAGTTCATTATCAGGTAAAATTTGTTTGTCAATGCAAAAGGGCTGCATGGTTCCATCAGACAGATGACGAAAGCTGCTTGTTTGGTCAATCAACATAAGAGGTTCAGAGCAAGCAGTTTTTGTTCCAGAACTTTGGCACTGAGGAAGAGGAGAATACAACTCTTTAGAATTCATAGAAAGATCAGTAAAAGGACAATATTCAATCACATGTTCAAAAAGATTGTGCATAGGTTAGATCTCTTTATCACAGTAAGGAGCTTCCAAAGAATTTGCTAGTTCATCAATCATTGTTACAGAGGCAGAGTTCCTATTTTTTGTGTTAAAAAGACGAAGATCGGCGTAGCTGTAAAAGAACAGGAGCCTAAGCTTTTCTTTTTCCCATGGAGGGATGTAGGTTGACAGCTCCTAAAATTAGCCGTATCAATGAACGGAAGTTCTGCCGGTCGCAAATTAAGGTTTACTTACTTGCACAGAACAACAATATGGAAGGATCAATCAGTGGAGATGAGAGCAAGGATGTTTTCAAAAGCAAGAAATGGACACAAAGAAAAAGGCCAGGAAAGGGCGACACTGATAGTACCTCCCAGCATACCTATTGTTGGTGCACAATGCATTTCCCTAGAAGAGGAAGCAGAACGACTGTGAAGATTAAAGGAAGCAAACTCATGAGATGACATGTATTGTAATGCTTCAGCAACAACACTGACATTATCGTGGCCGTTCTTAAAACCCCCACTTTCTAGCATTTGGCTATGCATAAAAGGTTGCTTTCCACTATCACACGGGACAGTGCGAGTTTCAGGAAAAGAAACACCTGTTTCCACATAACCAAGTGGAACCTTATGAATACGCGAGAGAAAGCGCTTTTCTTTTTTCTTGGCAACCCTATCTTCTCTTCGATAGCGCAGAAGCTCATTTTTTTTCTAAGCATGGCATTTCTGCGTACCTTTTGTGGCGAGTAGAACATCTACCCATTCACTTTAATTGTTCAAAGTGTACAACGTCAAAGGACTATATAAAAAAGGTAAAATTTTACCAATTAACAAAAAAAAAGGAACAGGTTTGTAAAATATTAATAAAATTAATAAGCAAGTAATGAGCCAGAAGGTAAGAAATTTAATAGTTAACAAATAAGTAGTAAACAAACGAAATAGATTTATAAAATAAATAACAAAAGCTAGTTCAGAGTGCAACGCACGGCTGCCTCCAATTTTTTTCCTTCAGGTGTAATAGCACAGGAATAGGAGCAGAATAACACCTTGTACATGCAGCAAACAAGAAATGGCAAGAAGCAAACTAGGTTCGACAATTCAAAAGTCAATGAAGCAAGACTAAAACAACATGCAACCAACAAGGTAGCAGAAAATACATGTAAAAGAGATGGAATCTAAATGGTAAAATATAAAAGAAAGGGGGAAGAGAGGAGAACCAGAAACATCAACCTGTTTGCCTGTAGAAAATCCACATAGTAGAATCGAAGAAGAGCAGGAGGTACCACAAGAAAAAGGATCATGCAAAAGCTAACAGGGAAAAGAAAGGAAAAAAGGAAAAAATAAACTTGTGTTAATAGTTTAAAAAGCAGTGAAAAAATTAAAGGGGCTAAACTGCATGAGAAAAGAAAGAAACTGATAAAGAAGAGAAATAACAAGGTAATAAGCTAATTATTATTTTTTCTAAAAAAAGCTCAACACATGCAGAGAGACTAAGTAAAATGATCTTGAAGCAGAACACTCACCAGCAACACAGTAGCAATAGCAACTCTGCAAGTTGAAACCAATGCAAAAAATTAGCAACGAGGAAAGTCTAAAAGAAGCAAGAGCATGTGAAAAAGCAAGCTCATAACGTACCTTTTTTCTTTCGAGCGAAAAAGTAAGAGCAAAAGATTAGAAGAAACAATGCAGTAGATGCACACTTACCACTGATCATGATGATATGTAGCCGAATTTCTGCTAGGAGAAACCAGGCAATATCAGTGTCCATTGTACAAAGGAAAAACACATGATTATCCCCGAACAGAGTAAGGCTAAAAAGTGACGTCTGGCAGGATTGCATAGTGACGGTTACGACATTTTTACAAACATGACCATGATAAAGAAACCAAAAAGAGAAACCACATTGAGAGAAAGAGCAAATTAAAAGACAAAGGCTGGGTAATATAGTAAAATAGAGCTCCCATCTTTCACATCAAATACAACAACTCCCCACCAAATGAAAGTAATCAAAAGAGGTGTCTGAGGATGCATTTGATTAAAATGCATAGAAAGTACATTTTAAAATCAAGCAAAGTAATGGGTAAGCGATAATTTTCTTAGCAAAGATGATATTAATAGAGCTACATTTTTTTTGAATGTTTAAAAACGTAGGCCAACAAATTAATTAATTGTTAACAAATAAAGATGAAGAGAAAAAACCAACAACTAAACATAATTTGTTGGACAATAGTAAAAAATGGAACGAGCAATTAATTAATTGCGAAAAATTGATAGGTAAACATAAGTTTTAGGACAAAAAAAAAAGGAGCCTTCTTTTGTTGACCCAACATATTGGTACTAATTAGCCAATAACTAATTGTTAACAATCAATTGTAAAAATTTGACAAGCAAACATAAGTTGCAGGGAAAAAAAAGTAAAATGAGAAATTTTTTTGGTTAATTTAAGCTGCTGGTATTAATCAGGCATTAATAAGAATTAACCGCAAAAAATTGACAACACCCGTTTGGCAAGTGAGTTTTTTGGGTGTTTGTCTAAAACTTTACTATAGATTACTGTAGAAGTTTTTAAAAAATTTTTTAAAGTGTGTAAATTTTTTAATATTTTGAAGTGTATAGTTTAAAAACTTTGAGAAATTTTTTGAGGTTACTGTAACTAAAGTTTTTAAAAAACTTGTAGCAGAAAAACTTGGCAAAAAACTCAAGTGCCAAATAGTCAAAAAGTGAAATTATTAATTAACTAATGAAGCATTAATGGCAAAACAGGGCATTCTTTCAATAACATCTGTAAAAAAAATTGATAATTAAATTTTTTTTTGACACAAAAAAAGTCTTTTTTTTGGCTAACAATTGCAAGGAATCGCTAATTAAATGTGATCCGTTGGATAACAAAGAAAAAGGCATTATGAAGTAGCTATTAACAACTAATTGCGAAGTATTGGTAATTAGATGCAATTTGGTGGAAGAGGAAAAAAGGCCATTTTTTTGTTAATGTGATCCGTTGGGGGAAAAAAGGGGTGGTCAAATTTTAGCGATCTGTTTAGCCAAAAAAAAAGAGGTCAAATTTTAGCACAATCCTACACGCATTTAGAGGGGGACTTGTTAGGCAATCAGAAGGTGAAATTATTAATTAACTAATGAAGTATTAATCGCAAAAGAGGGCATTTTTCGATAGCATCTGTAAAAAAAGGATAATTAAATGCGATTTTTTTTTGCAACAACAAAAAAAGTCATTTTTTTGTTAACAATTGCAAATAACTGCTAACCAAATGCGATCCGTTGGATGACAATTTGAAAAAAGGCATTATTAAGTTGCTACTAACAACTAATTGCAAAGGATTGGTAATTCGATGCGATTTGGTAGGAAAAAAAAAGCTCAATTTTTTGTTAATGTGATCCGTTGGGGAAAAAGGAAGAGGGGCAAATTTTAGCACAATACATGCATTCATAGGATGATTTGTTGGGCAATAAAAGGGCGAAATTATTAGCTAACTAACGAACCATTAATCGCAAAAGAGGACATTTTTTCGATAACAACCGTAAAAAAAAGTGATAATTAAATGTGGACATTGCATTCACATCTGACCAATCAAAACAATTCAATTTGACCAAAGTTAAAAAAAAAAAAAAACAATCCGTTGGGGGGAAAAAATAGAAGGGCCAAATTTCTTCACAATTGACCAATCATTAAATGGCAAGGAATCGCTAATTAAAACGCGATCAGTTGGATGACAAAAAAAAGGCATTATTAAGTAGCTATTAACAACTAATTGCAAAGTATTGGTAGTTAGATGCAATTTGGTGGAAGAGGAAAAAAGGCCATTTTTTGTTAACGTGATCCGTTGGGGTAGAAAAACAAGGTGGTCAAATTTTAGCGATCTGTTTGACCAAAAAAAAAAAAGAAGGCCAAATTTTAGTACAATTCTACACGCATTTAGAGGAGGACTTGTTAGGCAATCAGAAGGTGAAATTATTAATTAACTAATGAAGCATTAATCGCAAAAGAGGCATTTTTCGACAGCATTTGTAAAAAAAGGATAATTAAATGCGGTTTTCTTTTGCAACAACAAAAAAAGTCTTTTTTTTAACAGTTGCAAATAACTACTAACCAAATGGGATCCGTTGGATGACAATAAAAAAAAGGCATTATTAAGTTGCTACTAACAACTAATTGCAAAGGATTGGTAATTCGATGCGATTTGACGGGAAAAATAAACAAGCCCAATTTTTTTGTTAATGTGATCCGTTGGGGGAAAAAGGAGATGGGAAAATTTTAGTGCAATGCATGCATTCAGAGGATGATTTGTTGGGCAATAAAAGGGCGAAATTATTAGCTCACTAACGAACCATTAACCGCAAAAGAGGGGCATTTTTTCGATAACAATCGTAAAAAAAAAGTGATAATTAAATGTGACATTGCATTCACATCTGACCAATCAAAACAATTCAATTGACCAAAGTTAAAAAAAAATCTGTTGAGGATAAAAAAAGAAGGTCAAATTTCATCACAATTGACCAATCATTAATGGCAAGGAATCGCTAATTAAATGCGATCCGTTGGATGACAAAAAAAAGGCATTATTAAGTAACTATTAACAACTAATTGCAAAGTATTGGTAGTTAGATGCAATTTGGTGGAACAGAAAAAAAAGGCCATTTTTTTGCTAATGTGATCTGCTGGGGCAAAAAAAAAGGTGGCCAAATTTAAGCGATCCGTTCGGCCAAAAAAAAGAAGGTCAAATTTCAACACAATCCTACATGCATTTAGAGGAGGGCTTGTTAGGCAATCAGAAGGTAAAAATTATTAATTAACTAATGAAGCATTAATCGCAAAAGAGGGCATTTTTTCGATAGCATCTGTAAAACAATGATAATTAAATGCGGTTTTTTTTTTTTGCAACAATAAAAAAAGTCATTGTTTTTGTTAACAATTTGCAAATAACTGCTAACAAATGCGATTCGTTGGATGACAATAAAAAAAGGCATTATTAAGTAGCTACTAACAACTAATTGCAAAGGATTGGTAATTAGATGCGATTTGGTGGGAAAAAAAAACAAGCCGAATTTTTTGTTAATGTGAATCTGTTGGGGGAAAAAAGAGATGAGCAAATTTTAGCACAGTGCATGGCATTCAGAGGATGATTTGTTGGGCAATAAAAGGGCGAAATTATTGGCTAACTAACGAACCATTAATCGTAAAAGAGGGCATTTTTTCTGATAACAACCATAAAAAACGAACCATTAATCGTAAAAGAGGGCATTTTTTCGATAACAACCATAAAAAAGTGATAATTAAATGTGACATTGCATTCACATCTGACCAATCAAAACAATTCAATTGACCAAAGTAAAAAAAAAAATTCCCTGGGGAAAAAAAAAGAAGGCCAATTTCATCACAATTGACAAATCAAAACTCTCCACATTACCATTTTTCATGTGCAATTGAGAGGACAACCACCAATTGACGAATCAAAGAGACTACAACTCATTAAATTGGAATCAATTGGAGTACTACTACCAATAGGCTAATGGGAGAGCGCCACAGCAGCAAACAATTCAATTGGAGGCAATTGCATTCACACATAAACTATATATGTTAATAAATACGTGTTCAAAAAAGAATTTAAGATGGATTTGCCAAGAAAATTTATTGTACATATTGGTTAATAAATATTGCAAGAGAAATTTCATTGCACATAGACTATATATATTAATAAATACGTGTTCAAAAAAGAACTTAAGATGGATTTGATAAGAAATTTCGTTGTACATATTGGTTTAACAGAAGTTACTCTCGTTTTTCAACGAAAATTTGTGAGTCAATAAAATGAACAAGTCTCACAAAAGAGTCTTTTAAGTCAATAAGTATTAATTTAACAAAATTGCAAGTTTTATAAGTGGGTAATTCACGCGCATATTATCAATTCCAATAAACTCAATTACACTTTTACATGAACTTTTACCGTTAAATGCTTGTGAATGAATTTCATGTTCATGTACATGCAAAGGATATGTGTTTAGACTTGCTTTCCATGAAACTTCATTGTATGTACATGCAAAGGATATGTGTTTAGACTTACTTTCCATGAAACTTCATTGTATGTACGAAAGAAGTTACTTTCAAGTTTCATGATAAATTCCCAACCAACAAAAAAGAAAGAGACAACAAATCTTTTAAAGTCAAAAGTGTAGTCAACTCACGTTACAAGCTACCATACTTCTCGAAAATCTCACTCAACATCTAAGAATGGGTTGGAACTTGAGAGGAAATGAAAAAGAAATTTCATCGATTTCCCGAGCCATTTTCAAGTCGGTAACTTAAAGAAAAGAAGAAGTAAACTTCCAAAAAAAATTACCACAGTTAAGAATAGAGGAAACTTATGAAATTGCTTAGAACTTTCTTCAGGAGGACGGTTATAAAAACACGATTAACACCCTGCGCCAAACAGAGCCTCTTTTTGTCGTCTTCTTTTGGTCCTTGAAATCACAACAGTAGAGCATTACTCGTTCCTTTTTTTTCCCACCAAATCACAAAGTTTGTTTCTTTTTCTTATTCTTGAAGCCTTCCTTACACCATGGTCATTATTGGCAAAGATTATTGCAACAAAAATGCCCAGAAGAGATTGCAGTTGGTTTTTAGAGCCACATACTTTGTAGTTTCTTTATCCAAGAAAGCAGCTTCTACGAGTGCCCTAGTTTTTCGCCCCATCTTGCAACGTACTCAATCCTATTGTTGCGATCGATATTGATCCCAGTAATAGTCATCATCTTGATCATGAACCCTTTCTCGATGTTGACAAAAGCGTACTTGCTGACTTGGTTAAAGACAAAAACTTTGATGATCTGAGCAAATATGGAGGAACCAAGAAACTTGCAGCAATCCTTGAAACTGATGAAAAGAATGGTATTTCTGGAGACCAGGGCAGCATTCAGAAAAGGGTTGACGAGTTTGGTTCCAATACTTACAAGAAGGCACCTGTTAAAGGCTTTATGAGTTTTCCTTGTAGAAGCCTTTAAAGATTCCACAATTATCATACTTCTGTTGTGTGCGGCTCTATCTCTTAGCTTTGGAATCAAGCAGCATGGCATAAAAGAAGGGTGGTACGATGGAGGAAGTATAGTTGTTGCTGTTTGTGCTGGTTCTTGCAGTCTCTGCCATCAGCAACTTCAAACAGAGCAGGCAATTCTTGCAGCTTTCTAACGAGAATAGTAACATTGAGGTGGAAGTTGTGAGAGATGGGCGGAGGCAACACATATCAAATCTTCCATGTTGTTGTGGGGGATATTGTGTTCTTGAAGACTGGAGACCATATTCCTGCTGATGGTTTGTTCTTGGATGGCCATTCAATGAAGGTTGATGAATCTAGCATGACTGGAGAAAGCGACCAGGTTGAGATCGATGAGACCGAGAACCCTTTTTGCTGTCAGGAACAAAGGTCATGGATGGCTATGGGCACATGCTTGTTACATCTGTAGGCATGAAAACTACATGGGGTCAGATGATGAGCTCGATAACTCAGAACGTGAATGAACAGACACCGTTACAGGCCCGGCTAAACAAGCTGACATCTTACATTGGAAAAGTAGGATTATTCGTGGCTTTCCTCGTTCTAATGGTTCTGATGATACGTTACTTTACAGGACATACTTTTGATGAAAGTGGGAAAAAAGAGTTTATTAAAGGCCAGACCAATGCCAATCACATCATGAACGCTTCTGTTCGTATCATTGCCTTAGCAGTTACAATTGTTGTAGTTGCAATTCCAGAGGGTTGCCACTGGCTGTGACACTAACCCTCGCTTACTCAATGAAAAGAATGATGGCTGATCATTCCCTGGTCCGGAGGTTATCTGCTTGTGAAACAATGGGTTCTGCCACAACCATCTGCACTGACAAGACTGGCACTCTCACACTGAACCAGATGCAGGTCACTGAATTTTGGTTAGGCAAGGAGTCATGGAAGGAAAAAAAATCACTAGAAATCAGCCCAGATGTTACTGAATTGATAAAACAAGGTGTTGGCTTAAATACTACCGGAGAAGTACATGTATCACCCACTTCTGTTTGTCCAGAAATTTCTGGTAGCCCAACTGAGTCAGCTCTCCTTTCCTGGGCCATCTCCGACATGCAAGTGAACATCCAGCAAGTGAAGCATGCAAACGAAATTGTCCATGTAGAACCTTTCAATTCTGAGAAAAAAAGGAGCGGGATGTTGGTGAGGAGCAATAGTAATACAAGGACAACTCATGTGCACTGGAAGGGAGCAGCAGAGATGATTTTGGCTATGTGTTCAAATTATTATGTCAGAAGTGGTATGCTCATAGATATTGATGGCGAAGAGAAAAAGCAACTTGAAACAATAATCCAGGGCATGGCAGGCAGAAGCCTACGTTGCATTGCTTTTGCATGCAAAAGGCTTACAGAAGAAAGTCAACTAAAATGTCAACATCTTCCAGATACTGGACTGACATTGTTAGGGTTTGTGGGTTTGAAGGACCCTTGTCGACCAGAAGTCAAAGCTGCTGTAGAATCTTGCAGAAAAGCTGGAGTTACCATCAAAATGATCACTGGAGACAACATTTTCACAGCCCGGTCAATAGCATTGGATTGTGGAATTCTCAAATCCAACGAAGATCTGAACAATGCAATAGTTGAAGGTGCAACATTCAGAAATTACTCACCAGAAGAAAGAATGGAAAAAATTGATGGCATTTTGGTAATGGCAAGATCAACCCCCTTTGACAAGCTTCTGATGGTACAAAGTTTGAAGCAGAAAGGCCAGGTGGTAGCAGTCACAGGTGATGGAACCAACGATGCCCCTGCACTGAAAGAAGCAGATATTGGACTGTCTATGGGAATACAAGGCACGGAGGTGGCAAAGGAAAGCTCAGATATTGTGATCTTGGATGACAATTTCAATTCCGTGATAACAGTACTGAAGTGGGGCAGATGTGTATATTACAATATCCAAAAGTTTATCCAGTTTCAACTCACAGTGAATGTTGCAGCCCTGGTTATCAACTTCGTAGCCGCAATATCATCAGGTGCAGTCCCACTCACAGCTGTCCAGCTTCTTTGGGTGAATCTCATAATGGATACTCTAGGGGCCTTGGCTTTGGCAACTGAACAACCCACTGATGACCTCATGGATAAAAAACCTGTAGGTCGAAGTGAACCCCTTATAACCAATATCATGTGGAGAAATCTCATGGCTCAGGCTCTTTATCAGGTAACTGTCTTATTGGTGCTACAGTTTAGAGGAAGCTCAATCTTTGGTGTGAACAAGAAGGTTAAGGACACCATCATTTCAATAGCTTTGTCCTCTGCCAACTTTTCAACGAATTCAATGCAAGAAAGCTGGAGAGGAAGAACATATTTGAAGGAATACAGAAGAACAAACTATTCATTGGCATAGTAGGAATTACAGTGGTTCTTCAAGTGATTATGGTGGAGTTCTTGCAGAGGTTTGCGAACACTGAGAGACTGAACTGGGAACAATGGCTTGCATGCATTACGATTGCTGCATTATCATGGCCAATTGGTTGGCTAGTGAAATGCATCCCTGTTAGCAGAGAATAGCTTTCTTCTCGCTTTAATTTGGGGTAGACCTGCAGATTGAAACAGACATTCTGACTCAAAACGACACTTCAACCCTGAATCTATTAGAATTTGCAAGTATATTGGCAGCTTACTTTCCTAGTTTATTCTGTTCCCTATATTTTATTCTGTCCAGAACTCTTTGTCAAAATTTTTTCTTTATTGGTTACTTTTCTAAATTCATGCAAATTTACTCTTTAATTACTCTAATGACTCTTCAGTCTAAATTGCACCAGAAAATGCCATCCAACAGAACATATGATTGTCGATAACAATTCACCACGTTGCATTATGATTTTGAGAATATGTTCTCCATGGTTTCCCAGCACTTCATCTTTTTTAACTAGTTAACAAATTAAAGAATTAATTCCATAAAATACTTACGTGCAGAATCTTAAAATACTAAAATAGAAAAAAAGGAGGAAATGGGAAGTGAATATGAATCCTGAAACTTAGCAGATAGAGGCGTTATGTAGAACAAAAGCAAAAAAGAAGACAAGAAAAGAACTTCCTCCTATCTGCTAGAGTATGCGTAGAATTAGAGCTTTCTAAGTTTTTCTTCAACACTGAGGGATAGTACTTTAACTCAATAACAAAGGATAAAAGGGGTCAAATAATGGGTAAAGTCTAAAAAGTTGTAGCAACTTGATCTTTCTTCTTCACAAGTTATCAAATGTCATTTGCCACTTCAACTTTTTTCTGACCTTCTCCGGTGTCCCCCCACAAATATAATTTCAATTGACAATACTCAGAAGTACAGAAAGGGAGAGAGAGAGAATTTTAACATAATCATGAGCCAGAATTAGGGTAGAATCCAACAATTATTGGCCATTTGGTATTTCAGAAGAATTTGGATTAGTCATGTGCTTCACATCAAGTATTCATTACTGCTACAAGCAATGTCTGAATCATGATAGCATACAGAGTCTGATTGAAACCACTCTCCAGCATGTTAAACATGTCATACGATTTAGATCTCTGAAAATGATTAGGTATTTGGGTGGACATAAATGACTTCAAAGGAAAGAAAAGAGAACTTATAAAAGCATCTACCATTGATGAGAGATAGCACAACAACAAGGCAAGACGGCATGCCATAATATCTAAATGAAGTAAGAATTTAACAATTGACTTTCTCTCATTTGTAGTTAATGCATACGAAGTATATTATTAGTAGACAATTATCAGATAAAATTCATGAAATTGCATGGCCAATTGAACATATGTTGTCACCAACCATCTTAAAACACAAAAACCTTGAAACACATTGACTGGATGTGATAGAGGAGGGAAGGGGATAATAATACATAAACCTAGTGCTTCGCGAAGAAAATAAGTAAAAATCTATTTCTTACTTATAGCACCATGACCCTATGAATCCCTATTCACAAGGAATGACATGAACAATATTATTTCCGAGGAACTTTTGTTAGTTTGCCACCAAGATCAAAGACATATACTCAAGGTCAAAGCTCATCAATGAGTTTTATAGTCCCACAATATTCCGGTAGTTTCAGCAGAATTGACCACTAGTATGCAATCATAACTAGGAGCAATTAAATTTACAATATCTTTTTCAATAACATGTACAACATCTGATGGTGACTTATCCCATCTCACCTCGTTATTCCTTTGTTGTAGGCAAGTAACTTCCAGCACATTAAGTCATCCAGATATCCACAGAGTTAATTGAAGTATCCCATGCAAGTTAATCTCTTATTGACCAATTTGCATTTAATTAGTCATGTGGAACAAAATAGTATTTGGAATTATACAGCTAGGATTTACTATAAATAGGTAAAGAGATGGATTACTATAGATAGAATGGACAATCATATCAATCTTACAGCCAAAAATTAAGTTCAGTTTTCTTCTTCAGTAATTTAGCAAGAACCTCTAATGAAAAAAAGAATCTCATAATAAAAACTGAACAAACCATTTAGCTTCAAAATGAGAAGATAGAGAGACATCAACACATGAAAGAGGAAATCAACTCCAAATCATTAAAGAAGTTGATAGAATTCCTAGAAATTTGATAAAACAAGATTATAGGGTGAAAGAGGAGTAAGTAACACTGCAGTCGTCTAACTTCATCATATAATCTCAACATAGCAAAATGAAACTAAGATATCAGTTTTGGGTAATGTGATCAAATTTCATCATCAAACTCCCACAAGCAACTTCCTTTTCCTCATTGCTCAATGTGGGAGCAGAATATACTTGACCAGCATAATCATGTTGCTTTTCCTTCACAAGGTAATAGTGTTAATCAGTGCTACTAATCAGATAAACAATGTAGAATGAATACTCAAAAATCTCCCAGAGTAGAAGTTTTAGAGAGGAGACTTGAATTCATTTATTCCTTCCATTTCTTCTACATTTAATTTTATTGAAAAAGGCACATTCTTGGAGGAATACAAGACACAGAACTGAGTCTCAATACATTTACGAATGATCATTGGCATTAAATATCTGAAATGCAAGTTGCATCTAATAGCGAATGCTGTTAAAAGGGAAGGAGAGGTGGGGGGGGGGGGGGTTCTAAAAAGAGCTTGAAGGAAATGTAGAGTGAAAAACTATGAAAGTCATTATACTTTCAACCATTATAAATGAGGAATATTTGCCAAGTGCTAAAGTAGCATGTCAGGCTCCCGGGTTCAATCTTATGTTACAACTTACAACACCAATTATGTGACCAATTAATAGCTAGAGATATGATTCCAGATTGACGACTTGAATCTGCAATGTGGATGTGATGTTAGTGTAAAAATAATTCTACAAAAGGTTCGCCTTGTATCAATCTCTCAATACTTGTGCATCACATTTGTAATCATAAAAAATGAGCAAACTCTCTAACAGCAATCAGCCACCTTCCCATGTAAACAAAAATTACGCAAATTTCCTACACTTTGCCAAAAATGAAAGTGAGCCCTGGAACCACCAAAATCCAGAGTCAAGTGTCCCCTATCCAAATCGCAAACATAAGGATTGTTCAGTCTCATGTACCAGTAGAAGTTAATATCTGTATATGGGTACTTTAGCAGCGTTTTCATTTTTTCTTTTTCTGTTTAATAGTTCTGGACTCATCTCCTCCACAATCTAGCACCATTGTCTTCCTTTTTCTGAGGCAAAATCGCAAAATACTACACAGGAACCACCACTGCAAAAGATTCTTAAAAAATACATGTTTTTTTCACACTCCCTCTGTAAATTACAGAATCTAGATATCAGAGCAATACAAGAGCAAACAAGTTGTACTTGTGGTACCATAAACGCATGATAACACATATATTGAGAGACGGAAGATAGAACTGAAGTATGTGGTGTTTACTGTTTAGGATGAGATAAAACAAGGGAAGCGGGCCTAGTTGTCTGCATCCTAACATTTTGATTAAACAACAAACCGTCCCCACTATTAGTACTGAGAGCTTCATTTTTTCAGAAGCTCCGTCCCAAGTAATCGACACTTCCTCTGCTCCTCACCCCACCACTTGAGGCTTGTGGGGACAATTCCGATGACTTGAAGTAGTCCTAGCAGAAAGAACCCAAAAAAAAAAATAATAAAAATCAATCAATCAGAGAATCATTCTTTACCCGGGGGTTTTGAGCGCCAGGAGGAGTACAAATATAAATAAGCAAGCAGCCAAGGACCACGCCATTGTTGGACACTAAAAGGAGCTGAGGATCGGCTGAGGGTGTGGGGACTGATTATACCAAGAATAAGGGTGTCAATGGATCCTGCAAATTTTTTCGAGTTTGGGTTGAAAGATAATTCCTATATCATCCGGATCTAGATCCGATTATTCTAATAAAAAGGGTTAGATACGGAATATAAGATTCTGACCTATATTTGATCCCGATCCGAATAATATGTTAATAATTATAAAATATAAATATTTCTAAATACATGCTTTTACCAAATTAACAATTTAGTAATGACTTTGTAGATTGATTTGTGGTTAATTTTAAATTGATTATTGCAAATTATTTGTGATTTAGTTTTACAATTTGATTTGTTTAAGTTTGGAAATTGGATTTATGATTGGTTTTAGATTTAATTTTGAAATATTTAAATTTGAATCTTATAAACTTGAATCCGACCTAGACTCGATCAAGACTCGTCGTACCTGATTTCGAGATTCTAAAATCAAGACTCGATCAAGACTCACTAGTAGTTCCATTTTGTAGAAATAAAACTTTAAATGTACAATTATGCTTTCATGGAATACCCGTTCAAGATGATTTTCTTTTGTTTTGAGAGAAACGTGAAGCACCGAGTACCATCATCAAATTTGTCTTCTTTTATTACATAAAAAATGTTTATGAATTAATCTTCATGAAACATGTCTATGAATACACATTCAATCAAATATGAACGATAATTAATTTCAATTTGAATTTTATATATATATATATATATATATCATGCATTCAATTGTTATTGTATGTATGCATACTGTCAATGTATGTAAAATTAACTTGAAATTACTTAAAAAAGATTAACTCAAAAAAATTTCTTTTTAAAAAATTAATTCAAAATTTATTGGTTCAAGGGGAAGGAACAATATGAAATTTCATTAGCTACTTATTCAAGTGGTGGGGCTTGTCCATGCCTAATAATGGGCCCTCATGCTAACCCCTAAATTCAAGTATTCACAGATATCACGCTTTGGCCTTTGCCACCGATGCTCGGTCAGCAACTCTTCAAAAGTTTGTTTTGTTTGTGGTCTGGAGAGACAGATGTCGCTTTCATCTACAAGCTTCTTTACGCAAATCCCTGGCATGGGCTTCATTGCGCTTGTTTTCCGTAAAAGACTGATCCCCATGGACAAATTTCTCCAATCAATCATATAGCCTAATTTTGCCCAGGAAAGTATGGAAATGAATCTATGAACAGCCTTGGAACCATCAGGCAACAAAATCCGTTGGCAGCTAAGAACTTTGAATAGACAGACTATGACTTTCCTACGTTACTGTTGTGTAGGTCTTTAACCGGCAAGGGTCTCAACTAGCAGCTCCGTAGCTGTTGTCAGCACCTTCATCAAATTCAGCTGGTTGCTTCTACTGTGGAAAGTAGAGTGAACTCGGCACTGTGGGCAGAAGACGTGTTAACAAGACAACTCAGCGTCGACATCTTTCACATGCCAATTGGGGCCCAATTGAAATACGGCAATCGGCTGTAGGGTTGGCTTAACAAACTTGGCCTTGATGATGGATGGAACCTACAAATCCTGAGTGAATTAATGACGTTTTTGCGTTAAAACCTGAGTTTTGTTATTACTAACAAGTAACAAGGTGCTTAACATACTAGTCGGATTTCAGAATTACGATCCCGAGCTTAACATGCCATGTTGGTACCATATGGTTATGAAATTAGTTTCTTGTTAATTATTATTATAAGAAATATTTATAGTTGAAAAAGATTAAATTCTTGCATACTGAATAATAAATATTTTTAGGGAAAATCATTCAAAATATCTTTCATATTTCGTTACATAAATTTTTTCATCTTCTACTTTTAAAATATTAACTTTGTATTCCTTACAAATTCAATTTCACAAATTTTGATTCCAACTTAAGTTTCAACCACTTTTTAGTCTAAAATCACCATATGACTCATATGCAATAGTTTTTATAAATGTCAGATTTTACTTTTTTAGTGGCAAAAATAAATATGAATGGACAAAAATGAATATGGTTTCAAGTTAGATTTGGCTTGTTTAAGTGCAAAAATAATATGAATTTGAGCATTTGTTTAATTATAAATGGGATCTAACTTTTTTGCCTATAAAAAATGAACTTTCTTTTTACCCTCATAAAAACTACTTTTACTTTAACTATCTATAAGTATCCATGACTATTTTTACTTTTAACTATTTAAATATATGTTTTCAACATAACTACCTACAAATATTATAACTACTTACATAAAATTATTTTATGAAAAATATTTAAAAGATTAAAATTTGTTTTGATAATAAAAATGTTATTTAAAATATATGATCATAAATATTATATATTTTTTGATTGCACACACATTGGATGCGCATGAGCACTAGTTATAATAGAATACCTAAGAAAGTTTACTCGACAATAAATCATTGGGTGTTCAAAAAATGTCAAATCAATATGAACTTGATATACTTTAAACTATTAGATAAATAGATAGAAGACACACACTTCATGATAATGTAGAACAAATGGGACCTAAAATTAGATTAAAGTGAGTTAATGAATTTTGTAAATGCTAAACAAAAATGTCTTCCGAGTTTCCAAAGAATAAAGACGCCACTTTAAAATAATTGGGATATTGCATTGGGTCAAGAAGATCTTTTTCATTTACTTTATCATGTACTGCAATGTATAAATATTTATTATTATTTTGAATTGAAATATAATCAATGCATATTACGGATCAAAATGCTAGAATATGTTAATTTGAATGTGGTATTGTAATTGATATATATATATATATATATATATATCATTGCTTTGCATGTTTCAATGGATTTGCTATCATTAGACAATCCCATATCAATATCCATATCACAACAAAATTTTAAATTTAGCACTTACTTTTAAAAGTAAACTTTGATTTTTACTATAATTTGGTTATCATTATCATTAGATAATGTTAATATATTAAAAAAGTCTCAAATTTTGACACTATTTTACTAGTCAAATTTGTGATTTTATAGTCTGTCATGTCCAATACAACTAGTTGCAAAATTAGGACTTAAATTGATAACCATCTAGTTATTTCAATAGTTGAAAAGTTCAATCTTTGAAACATTTGCATTATGTGATTTATGTTTATGATTATTTTATCTACAATCTCAATTCTAGTTTCTTGGAGTACTATTTAATTATGTTTACGACTACTCCTCTGCAAATTCGATATCGATTTGAAAGTCACCATGTTACGTATAAGATTGCTTATCTAATTTCTAAATTTAAATTAAAATCTACCAGGTCAATAATGTCACGATTCTAGTTTCTTGAAATACTATTATGTTTCTAATAATTCTTCTAAAATTTTAATTTCAGTTAAAAAGCCACTATCTATGCAATATATAAAGTTAGAGGGATGGCAATTAGTGTAAACTTTTTTATGTCATTTTTTAAACTTTCAATTTTATCCTTAAAAAAAATTAATTTTTGCTTTAACTACTTAATCACATCTTGCCAATATAACTATGCATAACTACCCCAAATATTGTAATTACTAAATTACAATAACCTTATAGACCAAAATTTTTTAATAAATTTATAAAAATGTATTTATATAAAAATAAAATTTATGTAAAATAATTTTTTAATTATTTATGTATATAATTACTCATCTATGCCAACTAACAATTAAATTTAAACTATCATAATTTTTTGTCAAGTAAGCATTTACAAATAAAATTGGAGTACACATAGTTTTATTTCTGCGTATTCCAAGGATTATTGCATCTAACTAATTTTTCCTACTCTTCATGCTCTTTGCAACTTGTTTCCCACCAATTAGGCATGGGGGGCTACTCCCGAATTAATGACAATTTTTAGGTGCATACAAATGCCCATAAGTTGTTGAGGGGCATGCATGTTATTTCTCGAAAGTACAATGGATCTTGTGTAAAACTTCTTCTGCCCCGTTTCGGTCACTACTTTTAATAACTTTGCTTTGCCTAGGCCCACAGTAATGTGTTGTCCTAATTTCCTTTGCTCTTCCCACCATGCACAGCTGAGTCAGCTTTCCACCATAGATGAAACCAAATTCAGCTGACCTACTAACTTGGAAATCCAGTTGCTTCTGATGTTTCAAGCGGCGGCGATTATCAAAAGGGATAATTTCAGAAACCTCCCATGAGGTTTCTGACACTTTCACTGACACCCCCTGAGGTTCTCAAAATTTCACTGACCTCCCTTGATAGAAAATTGGGCCATTTTGTTGACATCATGAAGGCCAAAATTACAAATATATCCTATGAAGTTGGGTTTATTACTACCGTTTAGTTGGAGAAAAAGGCATCTAAAGTGATTAATTACGCTTAACAACAATAACACAAACTTGATGGCTAATACATGAATTAAAGCTGGATTAGGGAGTAAGGCGCCAATTGAGCTGCAGTATTGGTGCCATTTTTGTGCCTGCTGTGATTTGACAAGAAGATAACATATCACTTATATGTGATCTTATATGACATTCAGGATATAGGAAAAGAAACAGAGGAAATAAGAAGAACAAAAATTTGGAGGAAATTGTGATCAAACCAGTGGTCCTGATATGCATTGGAGTAGTAGCAGCAAAGTGAAGAATTAATTGTTGTTTTAAAATAGTTGCAAACACAGCAGTATAGGTACAAATTTCTTTGTTTCTTTAACTTTCCTTTACTGGTGTTGTTCCTTTAACTTTCCTTTACTAGTGTTGCTCGATTCCACCTCTAATTGTTGTCTAAATCTTGATATTGAACATTCATTTTGTTTGTTAAGTGGATTTTTGAGTTAATCATTGACACTTAACTCAAGCCATTGCATATAAATTAAATGATTCAGAGTAAAATACTCATAAATAGTTATTACTTTGTTCATGTAATAGAGGAAACCCATAAAGAGTTGATATGTTATGGGCAATTACTTTTTTTTTTTTACTTTCACGTATTTAATTTATGTTAAATACAAAACCTACTAGTTTTCCTTTCGTAAAAATATTAGTATATTACTTTTTAAATTTTACTTACAAACATTTATGTATTTAACATAAATTATGTGACTCAGAGTAAAATGCCTATAAATAGCTAGTATTCATATAATAGAAGAAACGCGTAAAGAGTTAGTAAAAGGTGGGTAATTTCTTTTTTTACTTTTACGTATTTAATTTATGTTAAATACAAAACCTACTAGTTTCCCTTTCGTAATAATATTAGTGCAACACTTTTTGAATTTCACTTATAAACATTTATGTATTTAATATAAATTAAATGATTCAAAGTAAAATGCTCATAAATAGCTAGTACTTTATTCATATAATGGAAGAAACTCGTAAAGAATTGGTATGTTATGGACAATTTTTTTTACTTTCAAATACTTCATTTATATTAAATACAAAACATGTTAGTTTTCCTTTCGTAAAAATATTTGTGTAACGGCTTTTGAATTTTATTTGCAAATATTTATGTATTTAACATAAATTAAATGATTCAGAATAAAATGCCCATAAAAACCTGGTACTTGGTTCATGTAATAGAGAAAAGCCATAAAGAGTTGGTACTTTCATCGAAGTTAGAAAATAATTTTGAGAGGTCAGTGAAATTTTGAGTTGGTGCTTTATATGCTTTATATAGAGAAAATAATAGAGAAAAACCATAAAGACTTGGTGCTTTATATGCTATTGCTACTGAATGTGCAAAAATGTGGTCGTTGCAATTTGCAGCTAGCCGTTGCAAAATCTGCCAAATAACTGTTGCATGGCACATCTGGTGCTTACAATTTTTTGTATTGCACTTACACCCCTCAACTTTAGTAATCATTCTAATCATTTATTCTTCTTTCAATCTTCTACTAATACAATAAGCAAAGGGGCAGCCATGGAATAAAAATACCTTCTCACATATGAAAATAATATTGTAATATGATTTGGACTGCATTGTTACCAAAAACTCAAAAGCAAGGGAGGTCAGTGAAATTTTGAGAGCCTCAGGGGGTGTCAGTGAAAGTCTCAGAAACCCCTGAGGTTTCTGAAATTATCCCTTATCAAAATCATCCCATCCTTCAAACTGTAAGAAACAAAATGGATTCATACATAAATTTGAATACAATGAGGGGATCTGAATCACATATGATTTGGAGAAGAAAAGGAACCTGGCGAAGAACATCCATTGTTACTTCTGTCCCATGAAGGTCCAGAATTGAAAATTGGCTACACATTTTAAATAGGGTACTAGGGAGGGATCTCAGTCCATTATTACTTGCATACAAAGCCTGCAATACAGAAAAAGATGGGAGTAAATATAGAGTGTCACTATCGCGGCAATTTAAGAAACATTGCACAACTTTTATAGTAAGGCAATCTACTGATACATCTGGAAGTTCTAAAAGCATCTACAAGCTTCACTGAACAAGGACAAATCCCAAATTCATAGACTTGAAAAAGATAAATTGCATTACTTGCCCTCTTTTTGGTGTAGTAGGGCTTGATGTTAGTATTTCGTATCTTACTTTTGCTTCCAATTTGAATTAAAGAGGGATACGAGAATAAAGAAATTCCAAGATAACAAAGGATAGTAGATAGACCTTCAAATCTTTTAAATTCCCAAATGTCTCTGGTAATTCTACCAGGAGATTTGATGAGCGATCAACCTGAAGAACAACAAATGACGAGATTCTGAGATAGGGAACTGTAAAAAACAAACATAGGAAACATGAAAAGCTTGAATGCCTGATCAGTAAGAGACAAAAGCTTTGCATCTCTCTCTCTCTCTCTCTCTCCATACTTCTTTGTTACTCGGGTTTGGCAAATGGCTTTATAGAATGTATATAGAAAATAAAAAATAAAAAGAGGAAAAATGAGAGAAAAACTGATAGAGACGAAGGAGACTTTTACCTCAACAAGAGAAATGCATTCCCCTATGCTTGCAGGAATATTATTTATCCTGCATTTAGCATTAAATATGTTCTTTAGAATTCAAAGTACTGAGTGGTATATTTATGCTTTCTGTTGGAACTTATCCTGTCTACTTTCTTTCGATATGGAAAAAATGCAAATGAAGTGTCAGAGTCAACCATCTAAGCTTAGGATATGAAGTTCGTAATCATCTAAAGAAAATATGAGACAACAAAACCAAAAATTATGGAAGGAAAGAAAAAATAGTTATCTCCATAAACTTCTTTACGAGTTATATTGCTTGAGTAAAAGAATAAAATTCAGATATTTCACAAGCAAATTATTTCACACATTACTTATTGTTCCCTGCTTTCAAGATTTGAAGATTTGTTAGAAGGCCTATTTCAGTTGGGAGACATGTCACCTTGCTATTTTCAACAAGAAGTTGCCTCAAAGATGTCAAAGCCCCGATGGCAGAAGGCAGCACTACTAAACTGATCATATTACATCGGAAACAAAAGAAAATAAGTGAATCTAATGAGCTGGATTGATGCAACTACATAATCGAGACTCATAGTTGCAGTACAACTACATGGAAAATAAACCAAAGCCTGTAATGTTATAATGCTACACTCAATATCACATAATATTATCAATGCCCAACTAGAGCACACATGCATGTCTGACCAAGAGGAAAACAGAATGGAAAGAAAAAGAAAAAAGTAACACAAGCACAACCACAATGACATACGTAAGTACTCTGGCAATGATAAATGATACTTACGCAATATTTGGAGGACATTAATAGATCAAAAATAGATTTCTTTCATATTGGATTTTACAGAAAACAAACACTCTGCACTACAAGTCAATTTCTGTATGGCTAGTGAAATTATCATCATAAAAGATATCACCAGTGCATGAGGGAGAGCTTCCAACACAGTAGTAAATTTGTCTTATATAGCATTTACTGGATACTAAGTCACTATTAGATAGCATGTAAACAACAAATTGCAAAGACCAAAATAGAAACCGGGGAAAGCATTGTCCCTTTGCCTTTTTTCCCCCCTTTTCTTGGAGAAGGGGGAGTGCATTTGGTCACGCTTCAGGAGAAGCAAGCACTCTGAGATCTGACACTACCAGCTTAAAAGCCTTGCAGCAGTCAAATTTTACAAGTAGATAGTGTGATAGTGCACTAGAAGATCCAAAGAATGGTCACCACCAATGCAAGTTACTTGTCACATACTATTAGAGTATAGGTAAACCAGCATATAATGTGAATAAAATCCACCTGATTTCTCGCAACAAAGGTCAGTTGCAGTACCTGTTTTGATTCAACGACAAAATGGTAAGAGACTTCAGTGAGGTTAACCCTTCCCAACTAATCAATTTATCTGATAAATCATTGGCATTAAGGAGCAGTTTCTACAGAATTAGATGAAGACAAAAGCAAAATTAGAACCATATTGAGGAGAAGTTCCTATAGCTTGTAAAGAACAACCACTGAAAGAGTTTTGTCTAACTTGCATGGAGTTCAAACAGGCAATTTTATCTAGAAGTTGTAGTAGCGAGTTGTGGCTGAGATCAAGGAGCGGAAGATCCACACATCCAGACTTCCTTAGGCATGGCCTTTCAGACACCAAAAATATATTAAGCATCATCTCAACCAAAAAAAACTAAAGATTCAGAGACGCGGAGCTCACAGAACTATATAGTAGATTATTAAAAAAAAACCATAAGATAATCCATGAACTATAAGTGTGAGAATGCTAACTCAGAACATATCACTATGCATCCACCATAATAAGCAGCACATTGGAATAGCTACATTAGATATCTCTGAAAACTAAGCAAATAGGAAAGAGGGTACGATTTAATTTACTCAACACTTATCGTGTTTTTCCTCTTCACCATTAGGACAAGGTCTACTGATTTAGCTTGGTACCTATAGAGGAAAAAACAACAAACTCGTTCACTCTTACTGAATACAATCAAGTAGAAAATCGGACAGATTCGACATAAATCCCAAAAGATTTGGAAGGACCACTAATTACTTACTGTTCTTGAAAATAGGTCACAAACATCAAGGAACACGAATCATTTTAAGTACCTAATCATCAAGAAAAGCAAGAGTAGCAGTAGCAGTAGTGCTAGCTTAATTTAACAACAAGAAAGACTGTTCTTGAACAGAATGGGCGAAAGTGCAGCAAATAAACAAACTGGTGATGCCAATTATTAATCACAATTTCAAGAGGCATGGAGTTATTTAAATAAAACTCATAAAGTGCCCCAAAAGCAAAGTTCAACCATTATGATATTTTAGTATACAAGATGCAAAGTCAAAAGGCATAAGTATACTAATCATAATTCATGCAAGATATAATTAGTTATATTGTCATATATAAGCATAACCAAATGAAGGTCAAATATCATACTAAAAATATATGTATGATACATATTTGCATGACCAAATAAATCATCACAAGAATGATACATATACATGGGATTAGCCATTAGTTCTCAATCATTAAGATAATGGATACATAGATCCCATGACAAATTGAATTTGATTCATTTAATATTCAATTAATCTATGTAGTTTTTTTCAGATTGCCAACAAACCATGAAATTATATGTTAAACAGCACGGTTAGAGGGTGGTTCTGATACCACATATTCAATCCAAATAAGTAAAAATAAGTTGTACTAAGCAGCGAAAATTTAAATGATTTAGCTCCCGCTATTATTGTTGAATAGAGATTAATCCTTACAACTCCTTGTTTTCTTGCCTTGTTCTTGTCTATGTTGACAAAGAAACTATACAGATGTGTAAAAGAAGAGAAAAGTAGAAGGAGAATTCAGAGTAAGGATCTTCTAATCTATGCCTCACCAAAAAGTGTACAATTGATGGAATACCACAGGTTATTTATAAGTTAGGCTAGGGACCCTTACTAGCAAATACAAAAAATCCTAGGGTTTCCTTCCATCAAGGAAATCTTGCCAAAATTCAGCACTGATAAACATTTTCTGACTAATTGATTGATTAACTAATTGAATAAAATATCAATTAACAGTAGATATCAATTAATCATTAACAAATAGAAGATATTAATTAATTATTGACAAAATATCAATCAATTAATTAGGATATCAATCACCAATCATTATTTAATGGAAGATACTAATGAGTTATTAACAAAATATCAATCGATCAATTAGAATATCAATCACTTTAGAATCAATTGTGTGAGTTATAATTGCCTCTAAAGGAGGCAAGTCTTACAAATATAGCCAACAAATTTGACAACTCATCATGCAATTAACCCTCTTAGCCATATACATTAAAGAGAAAGAATAGGAGAGTTCAAATTATACTACTTTTGTAATTCAACTATACCATTGAGACATTTGTCTTTTGATTTGAAGGCAAACATTTCTCGATCAATGTCCTGATTAATCAACAACTCTCAATTCTAATTGTTTGACTTCTTATAATCAAGGCATTTTTTACGTGAAAAGTTTCAATTGAAAACCCCCAATTACTAAAGTACTAATATCATAAGAGTAATGCTTGCAAGCTCTTATTCTCACTCTTTTTTTGCTTCTTTTTTTTGCCTTTTTTACTTTTTAAAATTTTCTTGAAATTTTCATTCTTTTTCTTTCTTTTTCAACAAGAGGCATAACCAAGAAAATCTCATCCTATTTCTTCTTTTTCAGGATATGAACAAAGAATGCAATTACAAGAAAAGCTTCATATTTTATTCCATATATTAACCAAATCACCTTGCATGAGCATATCAACTCCATGAATTCATCAAACTATGCAAAAATTTGAGCATAAATACAATTTATAATTGTGCCACTTTCCTTAGTCAAAACTATAAAAATTGAGCATAATAACCATCACAAATTCTTAACAACACATGCAACAATTAAAACAAATATAAAAAACATATAGACCAAAACAAAGAAATTATGAATGTTATAATTATTTCCACTTGATTGATGTGTTGTTCATGTGTTTTTGTGGTTATGCACATGTGTTTTAGTGTGCTTTTATTTTAGTTTTAGTTGAATAAACCTACATTTGCTTCTTTTTATGATTAAGTGGTTAAAGTGAGAAAAGTTGCATTTGTATGGAACTTAATGATAAAAACTTCTTCTTTATAGGTTTTAGTGATTAAATCATCAACTGGAGTAAAGTGAGAAGATATTTATATGATTCTTGATTATTTGAAGTTATTTCAGCTGAACACGAAAGGCAAAAAATTCAAAGGGATAAAATGCAATCAAGAAACAAAGATGAAAATGATTGACAAAAATGATATATTTCAATATTTTGGCTATAACTTAATTTACAGACATTGGATGTAGATGATTTTTAGTTCATTTTTAAGGGTAAGAGCAAGGACTACAATTCTTATGAGACATTGAAATCTAGTTCTACCGATTTCATATTCAAAAACCCCAAATTACCAAAGAACTTTTCAGTTAATGTGATTGGAAATAGTCTTCTGAACAATCCGGGGTATTTTGGATGTATATCAGTTCCAAAAACTTCAAGCGACTTGATTCTTGATCTATTTGAAAGTTAATGCAATTGGCTACAACTTTTGTGCTTTTGTACAAGAGCTGATTCAGTTTCTTTTAGAGAGATATTCTCACTTCAAATTAGTAGCAAGAGGCTATCAGGCGCAGAACAAAATTCCTTCAGAGCCGGCCTTGTCGTTGGTTGTAATCTGATCATGATCCCTAGCAGAATTAGAGCTATCAGGTACTAAACAAAAATTACACAGGGCTGAATATACTGCTGAACAGTGAAGCGATTAGGAAAAACCCTAGTCACCTTAACTCTTTTTTCCACCTTTTTCCTCTACCTTTCTTGCAGCCTCATACCCTCTCTATATAACTAGAAGTGTAGCGAATTTACAAACAACTTAGAATGCACAATGTAACCCATAAAACACTCTCTAGTTTTCTTTCTTTCTTAGTTTCTTTTCTTAGATTTCTTGTTTTAGAATAGGATTTGTATTTGGCTAGATATGGACGAAGATCAAGAAGTGGAGAAGACAATTTAGAGACTCAATTGTGGTGGGGGTTTTCTTACTTCAATTCTTTATTTCATGTATTTTAAATTCATTTCCTAAGTTGTGATACAATCATGTTTTTTTTTTCTAATTTTCATTCCTTGGACTTGGATGAATCTCTATTTCTTGGATGAATTAGTTAGGTTATTTGTGTTATTCTTTGAGCAATATAATTTATGCTTTTGTGGCTGATGTTTGCAATCATGTGGTCATTAATTGTGAACCATTTTAAGATGTTGGATGACGAACTGATGTTACTATTCAATACTAGTTGTGAAAGCATAAAATTTCAGTTGTAGATTCACAAAAGAAGAAATATATTATTGTGGTTTGTTGCAAATAATTTTATAGATTCTAATGAACTTGTAATTAATTTTATCCCAGTGATTGCTATAAGTATGGTAGATAGGTTGGCGAAAGCGAGTATTTCATACATTAGGAAATTACTCTATTTCTTGGCCATATGAAGTTTAACTAACTAGATTGTTTCATTAGCATAAGTTGGAAGGAAATCTAGTGTCCTAGGCGATTTTAAATTGTACTTTTTAATTTCTTTTGTTATATGTTTGTAGTTTAGATTTATTTAATGTATTTGTGATAATCTAAATAATAGAGTTTGACTAGCATTGGTAATTGGTTAATCTTTTCTATGGAATCAATAATCGAATTCTCCCTATATTTGTATACGACTTGTATACTTGTAGTAGTGGAAGTTTGAGTTTCATTAAAAATTTGGCATTACCACTCTCCCGCATTTTTTTTGATACATAAAAGTTTTGGATGGGTTCGGCTTTGGTCACTTCCATGAGTCAGGGCATACCTTCAAAACTACAGGTCGCTTATAGAGGTTTTTACAAATCGCCCTATCAATATAGCTCCATATCGGCAACAAAATTTGAACACAAGAGTTTTTATGAGGAAGTGACCTATACTTGCCAACTAAACCAACTTTTTTTTTTGTTAGGCCATTGAACCGACTTATGTTGGGCTCCCGAATTTAAATTAAACATTGCCCTAAATATGAAAGAGATTAAATGACAAAATCAATACTCCACTTACTTAGAAAGTTAGATCGTACATATTTTTTAAAGATGCATAAAAAAGTTTTCCATAAACAGTGTTCTTTGTGCATTAAGTATTGCGTTTAATAGGCTGTTGCAACATATGAATATGGTTAAAACCCGTAAACATGGTAAATAGTTCATTAGAAGAAAAAATAGGAGTGAAACAAACAGATGAAATTAGGATGACAACTTCTACATAGAAGCTTGTGAAAAGTAGAGATTATACAAAGGCTGTTAAAATGTGCTCCTTAGAGAAGAGAGACAAAAACGAATTAAATCTACCAATTTAACATATGAAAACGACACTACGAGCCTACAAAATTAACTTTTATAAAGAAGAATAAAATATTTTTGCCAAACGATTAAATAGAAAAGCAGACCTATATAGGTACATGTAAGGTTGTAGTGGGGGGAAGAGAGCTATGCATATATCAGAGACCAAAAGTGTCTGAGTAACATGTTAAAATTAAGGAATCAAAACAATGGAAAATTCAATATTTCAACATTTTATAAATAATAATGAATGACCAATATTTTATAATAGTCAATATTGTAACTTTACTTAAAGTCATAATTTATTTATCTTACTTAGGCATAAGGGGCAAGATTAATGACTTTGACTAATATAATTAAAACTAAGAGATTAAATATTGGTAAAATCCAAAATCCAAAATCCAAAAGTATTAGAAGTAACAAAGAATGACCAAGAAAATTATAAGCGTAAGTAAATGAAAATTTGAAGGGAAATTCAAAAGCCCAAAGTTTCAAAAAATAATAATGTATGACCAAACATAATTGCAGGTGAAAAGAAATGGAAAAATTGAAAAGCTTGTGTTTACTTTTTAGGTATAATTTAGGATTCACACTGAGTAATTGGCTAAAACCAAGAGATTGAAAATGAAAAGAATTCAAAATGCCAAAGTTGCAAAAGTCAAAATAAATAAAAAGGCTGGATCATCTCATATATGAAGAAAATAAGCGGGTAGACTATCGAATTGAATGGATGGTTTTGGATATACAAAAATTATTTCAAATTTTGGGTACGTTTGAATTGTCTTTATTATAAAAAATTATTTTCTTACATTACAAACAGGTTATTCAATCACCTTTTTATTTTCTCAACTACTTTTTATCTCACATACATTATATTACAAAAAGTGTTACTGTAATTATTCTAAATAATATTTCAAATAATACTCTATCCAAATACACCAATTGTTACCAAAAAATGCAGAAAACATGTCCAGATAAAATATTGAACACGCCCACTTGGCAAAAATACAAGCTATCCACTTGCCTGAATGTGAAAGTGTCCAACTCACAACCTATCAAAATGAACAACATTATAATATATATACACTAAAGGAACCAGTTGGCCCTTCCAAAAACATAAGTCATTGGATAAGCATGTATAACAATTCTATTGGAAAAACAGGTACACAATGGCTATAAAGATAGCCTAATAACACCATAACTATCATTCATACATAGTTGTCAAGCTATTTTAGTTGCAATTACACACCTTCCAGTATAATTAGGTTTCAAGTAGAGATACATTAGCATGCTAATTGTCTATTTTAAAGTTCATTTTAATTACATAATATCATATATTAGGATCCATTAACTTCTAGTGATAGAGAGAGTGTTAATGGATTCTAATATGATGGCAAAAAATAGCAACATAGAAGTTCAAGAATACATATGATGAACAAAAGATGATATGAAGCTGCATAGTTTGCTTCACATTGCATAATCACATGGTTTCTTGAGCGACTCATAAGAGCAGATTTTGGAGAGGCTAGTTTGTTGTCTTTAGCATGGTTTTTCCCAGCAATCAAGGGAACAACCTCAGTCAAAATGATGGACAAAGCACAGGACTGGACGGTTATTAATTGCAGATGCAACTTTAGAAAAAAAGCTCAATACCTTCTATTTTTCAAATAAACTACTTAATTATAATTATATGAACTACATATATCTAACATATTGTAAAGTTTGAGAAATGCCATCATGTTTCTATTATGTAAAGGTCCCTGTTGATGTTAATAAAGCATATTTTTCTGATTTTGGATAAGTGGTTAAATGGGTTTCATTATAGGCTGAATTAAAAGGTCAATGCCGATACACTTGCTCGCAGCTTCTTCTCCTCCACAGGGGGTTTTCGTGGCCTTGGAGAAGTTATTTGCAGATTTCTTATGGGGGTCATTAGACTTTGGAACTAATTTTCACTGGATTCGGTGGGAGGATTTGTGTAGACCGCGAGAAGAGGGAGGTATTGGTTTGCAAAGTATGAAGGGAGTTTATGACTCTTTCTCAGTTAAGCTATGGTGGAAATTTCAATAACAGCAGTCGCTATGGGCAGAGTTCATGTCAAGGAAATATTGTGCCAAATTGCATCCGTGTTTGGCTGAGGAAAATTGGTGGAGTTCCCACACGTGGAGGAGAATGGTAGTAGTGTAGCAGGTAGGGGAGGACAACATTAGTTGCGTCGTCCAGCAAGGATTGATGAATTTTTGGCATGACAAACTGGATGGGTTCAGAGGCATTATGTAACAAAGTGGAGATCTTCCACAACCACTTGGTAGCTGATTTTGTCTATCGGGGGGTCTGGAATGTTACCATGCTTAATCAACATTTGGATGCAGGGCTGGTTGGGCGAGTACTGGCAGTTGTACCCCCATTCTTTCGGGGTACTGATAGGATGGTTTGGGCTTTGACAAGTTCTGACATCTTTTCCACGGCATCGACTATTCCCTAGTTCGACGGGTTAATAACAGGTCTTGGTTTTTTGCCTCTGTCTAGCAACAAGGTCTTCCAATTAAAATCTCTTTCTTTATATTGCGATTGCTGCAGGGCAGGCTTCCTATTATGGACCAACTGAAAAGATTTGGGGTAAGTGGCCCCTCTAGATGTTGGTGTTGCCAGGATCCTCGGGAAGAGAACTTGAATCATGTGTTTTGCTCAAGGGAAGGGGCAAGGTTAGTTTGGCGTCACTTTGAGATTGCTGCTAGAGAAATGGGGGAGGGGGTGCATACGGTGTATCATATGGTGGGGTTTTGGTGGTTGAGGGGAGGGAATAACATATTTTTGAAGTTTTTGAGTAGGATTGTCCCATTGGTGATTTGCTGGGAATTATGGAAGGCCAGGAATAGGGGGTGTTTGAAGGACAGAGGATGAGGATCAGGGAGACTGTGAATCAGATTGTCCAATTACTTTTTGAAATCTTTCAGGCACGATTCCCTAGGATGGGGTGGTCGGAATCTTCGTGGGAAGGGTTGCTTCAAGAGGTGGTTAACCGCCAAAAGAGGATGATCATTCAACAGGTTGACTGGATATCGCTGCAGGGAGGGTGGAAGTTAAATTCAGATGGGTGTTCTCGAGAGAACCCAGGATTGAGTGGAGGGGGTGGGCTAGTGCGGGATCGGCACGGGAATTTTGTATTTGGTTATTCGGAGCACTTTGGAACGTTGATTAGTTTGCATGCAGAGTTGCGAGCACTCCTGTTAGGCGTTAAATACTGTATTGCTCGAGGGTACCTGGAGTTACATTTAGAGGCAGATTCGCTTACACTCATTTGGATTGTTCAAAGGGCTAGTGGTTGTCCATGGCAGTTGCAGAGGGAGCTGGATGAGTTGCTTACGTTTAGACAACACTTTCATACGATTTTACATTGTTTCAGGGAAGCAAATTCACCGGCTGATCGGCTGGCAAATTATGGTGCCGACTCTAAGGCAGGACAGGTTTTTAATGGTTTTTCCGATCTTCCACGATTAGTCAAGGGGAATATTAGAATGGATAAGTTGAGATTCCCAACGTTTCGAAGACAGGTGGTTGGGTTTGTGTGATAGTATCTTCATCTAGTGTACCCATGATTTCTTCTTAATAAAATATCAATCTTTTCACTAAAAAAAACTGATAAAAATAAGATTGCATCATCAAACAGTACATGATAGCAGAACACATTTGCTAATCTCTAATTTTTATCCCGTATGAATTACTAACCAAAATGCTTTTGTGCAGGTGGATTCATATAGATTGTATAAAACTCTAGCAAAAAAACATAAGGAGCAACATGAACAAATTTAAAAACTAAAAGCAGTTTCCTATTCCACGTGAGAATAGTATTTTCCTTGGATTTGGTTCCTTGTTAAATATCAACAAGTAAACAAAGTTGCATTCGCTTACTATGTCCAGGTAGCACAAAAACTTTATTGGTTGGTTTCTTTGTTGGAGGTGAACCATGAAAAAATGTGATTGTATTGGCTAAAAGTTATGTAAAGCATGTCATGTCAGCATAAACTTTTTCCTTAAGAAAATGTTCATAAAATTTTTTTTCTCATTATAGTGTATAAGTTTGCAAGATAATCTGACAAATACTACAAGTAAATTATAGATGTTACTTTTCATTTTTTACTTAAAAAAGTTGATATTGATTCATACCAAAAGTTGAAGCAATGAACCATCTATCATATTACAAGTGTCGAAGGAGATGCAATACCAGGAGGCAAAGTTTTTAGGCTATGAGGTTTATTGCTCTATCTAATCATTTCTTTTTCCTTTTAAGAATTGCATCTTTTGTACAATCGCTTTTCCTCATGATTTGACCAAAATCAAATTGAGGAATCAGAGTCAATTATAATTTTCTTTGATCACATAATCCATGACAAAAACAGAAGACTATTTGACAAGGGTTTATTTTACGTATTTTTAAGTGCATTTTATTAGTTAATTTTGGTTTGATTATTTAGTTTTATAACTAAAATAACTAAGGTTTTGGTAAAAATCTACATTTTATGTTAAAGCGACTAACATTGCATTTCTAGTGCTTTTAATGGTAAAAACTTCATTTTCACGCAGTATTAATGATTCAATCACCAAAGGATGTCAATTGAGGAGAAAAGTGGATAATTGGTGATGAATTTAAGTGATAAAGAAGAAATGAAGTGAATTGAAGAATGCAAGTGAAAACAACTCTGACACATTTTCGTATTTCGACTATATCTGGAGCTACACACATCGGATTGAGGTGATGTTTATACCATTTTGAAGCTAAGATATATATCTACATTTGGTATGAAGATATCAAAATCCAATTTAGCCGTTTTCCTAGCCAAACAGTCGAAATACAGAAGCTTATCTGGATGGTCGAAAGTTGAAGCCCAGAATTGACCAGTCTATGGTATTTCAACCATATCTCCATCCACCGATGTCCAAATTAGATGATTCTTGAAGCATTGGAACGCTAATTCAAAAGGCTACAACTTTTGTGTTTTCTACAATAGCCAGTTCAGTGGCTATCATAGAGAAAATTACAGTTGAAGTGAGGTCAAAAGTGAAAACGTGTATAGCAGCCGAATTTCTGAAATCTGCTCAACCATTTTTCTCATCTTCACACTACTTTCCAACTAGAGTTGGAGAGAAAACATAGGCTGCACATGCTTTAGAAGATATAAGGAAGAGGTATAGCCAAAGTTCCAAGTCAAAGAAGCCATTGTTTTTTACCATCTTAACACAAGGAAATTTGGAGAATCATAACAGAAAATTTTGACCAGTGGAAAAGGAGCTTTTCATCAGTTTATATGCAGAGACATTTGGGAGGTCTGAATATCATACGGGAGAAGCTTGGAGTCTGCAGAAATATAGTTTTTCCATTCTCTTAGTGCTAGGTTAGTCTAGTATAGAGTAGTAGTTCATCCTTCTTGTTTATTAGCTAGGCAAAGATGAAGAAGGAGATGAAGAAGGCAAGGAAAGAGCTCATGTGACAAGGGTTACATTCCTTTCTAATTCTTTATCTTTTGTACTTGGATTCCAAGTTTAGTTAATATACAAGTTCTGGATTTTATGTTATCTATGTGTTTCTAAAGTTTATGCCTTGGGTTTTGGTTGAACTTTCTATGATTGTTAGTGTCTATTATTTGGCTATTTGATACCATTATTTTGAGCAAGTTATTTAGCACTTTAGCTATTTAAATCATAATTAATTTGGTACCATTAATTGTGATAATCTAAGGTGTTGTTTCTGCAATGAAAATTGAGAATTAACACTGGTTCAATAAGTGTTAAACATAGGGAGTACACTCACGAAAGTAGAGGTGCACCTATGTGGTTTTAGTGATTAATTTCTGTAATTTCATTGAAGAAATGAACTTGTAACTAATTTCATAACCATGAGAATATGTATGGATTAGTTATGAGTATAATTGATTCACTACAAAAGTAGGATTCATATGTATAAGGAAATTACACCATAACTAGCCAAGATAGTAGTTCTCAATGATCCAAATATAGTACTTGCATGAGTAGTTAGCGATATCACAACTTAAGGAGTTTTCATTTGTTATTTTCTTGCATAAGTTCAGTAGGATTTACTTGTTATAATTAATTGATAGTCTAAATAATAGAGAAACTTTAGTAACACCGGTAATTGTTCACTCTTTCTCGTGGGATTGACCTGATACACGCCCTAAACTACTAGTTGACCTGTATACTTGCAGTGAAACGGGTGTAAATCGAATATTTTAACTTGTACGTATAAGAAAACCCCGTCACTATTATCCAAAGGTTTCCAGATAACCAACATTCATGCTTATCATATCAAGGCTTTTACTTTTCTAGTAGAAAGAAAATTATCAATTACATCATGTAGCTCTATTCTACTATTTATACACTTTTTTGTTAGGTGCTGTATTTTTTTCTTTTCTTATCAGCAATATAGAAGTAGACTAAATAATCATGCAAAAAGCAAATACATGGCAATTAATATGATCAATGCTTGAATCTTTTTAAAGTGAGACATGGAGCTTGTAGTATAATCGACAACAGAACAAAATCAAAATATCCTTGAGACAAAAAAAAGGCAACACAGAATTCGGTTTCTTAGACAAACTTAAGAATAGAAGATACCAACTTCCTGGAGCAAAAGATACACACCAAACAAAGCAGCCAACTTCAATTGAAGAAACAGGTTGACATTTTGTAAGCACATGCAAAAGAAATGGAAAATAGTGTATGAAAAGGTAAAAAAAAAAAATCTATCAATGAAAAAGAAAAACTGAAGAATGATAGTAGCAGTGTCAGACACCATTTTCATAACAAAATCCATAAAACTTATTATTTAATTATCATCTAGAAGTATGAAAATACCCTTCAAGTAAAGTAAGTACATTGTGAGATTAAAATCAACCAAATTAATAAATGATGGTCTTATAACCCTCAGTATGTTGAAGTTGAATTTTATTTCGATAATGTCCATTTGAGAGTTAACATAAGTAAATATCAACCAGTTGTAACCTTCTAGACAAAAAAAAAAGACACTATATTGGAAAGAAAACCAAAGACAATCGCGGCAAGTAAGATGAGTAGAATGACTTAATTCTAAAGTCGAGAAGCTACTTCAAAAGTAATTATCTTGTTTATCTTTCAGATTCATGAATGAAATCCATTGTATATACAAATGTTAATACTTTTGTATTACCCATGATGTCAAGGATGTTTTCTTTACTTCTTCGTTTTCACCAATTTTAATTCTTTACTAAGTTGGAGTATACACAGAAAGCAACAACCCAAAACAAAGGTTTCAAAGATATTGGTTCTAATGAAACACTTCCAGCTCACAAATATTGCGGATCGAGACATAATTCCCAATTAGCTCTTCCATCACTGCAGGGCCATTCATTACCAAAATGATATTTAGCCAAATCTAGAAATCTCTTATCTGATTTTCTTTCCTATATCAGGAACCTATTGTTATGAAGTATATCTGTACAATGAACAATGCCAATCAATAAAGAAGAAAATCTAAGACATTTTTTATGCATATTTATCTGAACATTGATACCAGTGTTAACTCTTTATTTACCCAAATTTTCTTGCTTCGACTAGATGCAATCATATTGCACCACATGGAACTTAAAAATCTTCTTTTTCAATGTAGTACATAAAGTCTCTCACACGGGTTCAGAGTTTTAGATTAATCTCACATTATCTACCCCAGAATTTGCATAAAAAGTTCCTATTTCTTTTTTATTACCAGTTCGTTAGGATATTGGATCATTATAAGTCTAGTAATCACACCAAAGTGCGGCTATTTTTTTAATAAATGTTTTTCAAATTAGTACAGATCACAGTTTGATAAATCGAATAATGTGTTATTCTAATATGTAGTATTTGATAAATGTTTTACATCAATCAACCAAGAGGAACACTTAACCAAAAATCCATGTTTTCAATTTCTCTACCACATATGACTACATATATATATATTTTTTTAAAAAATAGAAACTAACCTTCTAATGAAAAGAACCTTTATCCAAAGCTTTTCCCCATGTAGCAAAAGCCTCAATTTTAAAAAAGAATACAGCAACAAAATTGTTAATAGCCGTATATCTCCATGCTTGCTTCTTACTTATTTGCTATTATTATTATGTGTGAAAATCAAATTTAATAAAGTAAGAAAAATTTCTTATCAAATAAAAGCAGCTAGGGACAGAAAAAGCAACTCCTCTCCAAATGGAAATTCTTCAAATAAAGGAGTACCACTTATATGCATACTTCCCTTTTTTTCCTCTCCTAACCCGTAAAACCTAAATGACTGCCTACTCTTTTTCTATCACATCAAATCCCTCAAAGTAAAATTTAGAATGATGGTACTTGTGAAAAAATTGGATGGCTGCAAAACCAAATCTAGTACAAAGGAAACAAATCAGATGGCTGACCATTTTTGTGGGAAAAAATCCCTGAATATTGGCCAAAAATGAGACGCATAATCTATAAGGAATTTCAAGACTTCCATGTTTTCAAGTATAATTGGCATGTGAGGAAGTCATTTCTACTACAAGGACTGAAAACAATTTGTTGGTGTTGTCAAGCAAAGAAGAAGAAGAAGAAGAAGGGGAGATATTAGGTCCATTAAAGGAGAAGCAATAACATGTCCTGTTAACTGTATATAACCTAATGGGCCACACAAACAATTTATAAATTCCTTTGGGCCTCTTAGGATAACAAAAACATGAAACCCAACAAATAGACAAAATTCCTTCTTAAAAAACCAGCATATGCTAAATGTCAAATAAGCAGCGAACCACTTGTCAAGAGGAAGAGTAGCTACAGTAAGTCATCCTTCCTTTTTATTATACTTGAGGGATATACACACAGACAGACATGTATATGCATTTATGTATGTATGTGTGTGTGTGTGTGTATGTGTATGTGTGTGTGTATGTACACATACACACATCTACACACATATTTAAATAGCATTAGTTTACTATGCTGAAGATCACAAGTTGTAAAAGAATAATACTTCTTATTTCATTTATATTATTTCTTTGTACTCCTTGTCCACCTCCTTATTTTGTTGATGTTTTAATAAAATAGCAAGGTTAGCATCCCTTCCTTGTATATGGATTTGCCATTAAAAAAAAATCCACACACATACAACAAACATTTGCAATCTCCAAATGTTATTATCCTACTCAATAACTAGGTTTTTTTAAGATTTATTCAACGATCATGAACAATTTTCAAAATGTAACAAAAAACTTTATGATTATTCTACTTGGTATCTGGATTTATAAATCTTGCTTTCTCAATATATAAATAGTGATCCCTAAACATGTGTAATGCACAATTTTTCTTGTCTTTCTCTTCTTAGCTAGTAATATGTTGTGTAAAGTTTTAACTTCGTTCTTTCCCATTCCATATGCGATGCATCATCCACCTTTCATGGTGGTAATAATGTAGAAGAGAACGAGTGCGACCTAGTAGCTGTGATGCCACACGTAGGTTTTAATTTGCAATTATAGGTTTCAGTATGGACAAAATTGTGGTGGTAAATTTAGTATAACCAATAGTAAATTTTTGCATGAAATAAGTAAGTTTCGTAATCTATGTAAGTTCCTCTTTAAATAAAAAATCTTACTAGGTATTTAGTGTAAATTACCACTTTTTCTCCAAAAGTTTCATTTTTTTTTTTTATAAAACTTTACTTTTCCAAGCAAATCACATGACTTAATTGAATTTTATCGCTTTTTTAGAAAAAACACTTACTACATCATTAACAAATATTACTAACGTTCAAGTAAAGATTACCATTTTTACTACAAGTCATAATTTTTGCTTGAAAAGTAGTAAGATTTTACTAAGTTTTGCTTAAAAAGTACTACTTTTCCAAGCAAAACTAATGACTTGATTAACAAATTTTACTATGGTTTCATGCAATACATATCAATTTTTAAGTAGCATATAACTATGTAGTCAGAGTAGATTATTTTATATTCAAAATTTGGTATTTGGTAATTTAATTTGATGGTGGATTTGAAATTTTGATTTTGGTTTAATGGATTAACTAGATTCAAGATCTTTTTCATGATGTGTGTGTCTATATATATATATAATCTTCTATACAGTGATAGTATATACACTTTCACCGTTGGGTGCATGACACATAATTCGAATTTGAATTTGAAACCCAAATTTTGCATATGTGTCGTGCATCCAACCATGATATTTTAAAGTAAAATATAACTATGTAGTCAGAGTAGATTATTTTATATTTACAATTTGGTAATTGATAATTTAATTTGATGGTGGATTTGAAATTTTGATTTTGGTTTAACAGATTAACTAGACTCAAGATCTTTTTCATGATGGTTGTGTCTATATATATATATATATATATAATCTTCTATACAGTGACAGTATACACTTTTACCATTGGATGCATGATACATAATCCGAATTTGAATTTGAAACCCAAATTTTGCATATATGTCGTGCATCTAACCATGATAGTGTATACACTGTCAGTGTATATAAAATTTACTATATATATATGTATGTATGTATAAAGTTGTTGTAGGCATGTGTTGCAACTTAACATGGATACAAATATATTATTGTAATTAAAGTTTAACTTTCAAACTATAATTTCTTGTGTATTTTAGTTTGTAAATATGCGTAAATCGATATTCATATGCTAATCATCATGCATGCAGACACATAGAAAAACAATTTCAATATTCCATAAAATAAAATTGTTAACTAATTTTGTATTTAACTCTCTTCCAATCAAAAATTTTTTTTTAGAATTTCTGTAATTTTCATCGATCAAGAAAGATAGCACACACGAGTTTACAACCAGTTCACAAAGCAAAGATTTATATATAGGGAAAACCATTGATAACAAGGAAGAAAAATAGGCCATAAAAATAGAATCCCGTGCATTTAGTTCTGCGGCCAAAGCTTGATTGCTTGGTGTTCCACTGACATTCTTCCAACCAAAAATAATTCCCTTCAAATCACTTAGCACCTGATGATACACCAAATCTAGGGGCATCCAAATTCCTTGGAACAATCTGTTTGTACGGTGCCAAATAAAGTATATTGTAACAGGAAAAGTTGTTCTCTTGACTATGTTAGAAAACGAAGATCTAGAGCAATTACGAATCATCCAATTTAGTTCCATATCCCATTCTGAAGCAACCCTATAAACTAAGCATTTTATTTGAACAGACTCCCAAATAAAAGTAGCATTTTCTTTGGATTTCGGGCTTTTGGGTTTCACCTCATATTAAAAGGCTCAAATTCATTTCATACTATTATATGAGATTTGGACTCAAATCAGTCTTGGCCCAAACTCATAATTAAATACATAATTATATATACTACATATTTTATAATTATAAACTAATATAAATTTATATATAAATTATTAACATTCTAGTGCATAA
This sequence comes from Coffea humblotiana, assembly GCA_023065735.1. NCBI lineage: Eukaryota > Viridiplantae > Streptophyta > Magnoliopsida > Gentianales > Rubiaceae > Coffea > Coffea humblotiana. Next base: position 15,337,202 of record CM041210.1, on the reverse strand, counting down.
TATGTATAATTATAAATTATAGATATTGTTATATATATTTTACATATATAATGGTTTTAATCAAATTTAAGTCTAATATGACCTAAGGTCGGCTCACATTTAGTTCAGTTCTAATATTTAGATCCAAACTCTGTCCGTCCCAATTAAAGTTTAGATTCAATGAACTTTTTCTGGGTTGAACTCGGGTTGGCTCAACCTCGTTGACTGTCCTAACTTTGACCAGCTCAAGTTCCTCATGACTCAATTGTCTCTCACTTGGCCATAACAATTCCTCACCTCTGATAATAGAAGCCACTTTTGCTTGTTCAGAACTAGCAAAAAGTCTAATACTCCTAGGAGAAAATGACTGTAGCTAAGGTCCTTTTGGATGCCACCAGTCAAACCATAGGTAAGTACTTTGTCCATCACCCACAACCATTTGAATGCAAGTCCTAGCAATATTTCTGAGCTTTAACAAATTTACTCCAATGCCCTAAGATGCTAGATGAACTTTATATAGACTAAAAACTTTTTCCTTTAGTAGATAGTTGTGAACCCATTGGATCCATGATGACTCCTTCCTATGATATATGTTCCAAATGTGCCTTAGCATCAAAGCTTTGTTCTAGGTTTACACTTTTAAAACTGAATTCTCCCCCCTTAAGTGGTTTACACATCTCATGCCAACAGGCTTTTGCTCCAGTGTGCTTAAGTTCTGTCCAGAACAAAAAATAGCACATCTCATGCCAACAAGCTTTTGCTCCAGTGTGCTTAAGTTCTGTCCAGAACAAAAAATAGCACTCAAAATGCTCTCCAGCTTCTGAATGAACATCTTAGGAAGCATAAAAAATGCTCCTTCATTAAACAAAGAGGCTGTTCAACACTGACTTGATTGAGACAAGTCTTCCATCATATGAGAGTTTCTTAGTAATCCTGCTTCTGATCCTGATGAAAAGTTTGTCCACTATAGGCTGATAGTTAGTTGCACTCAGTCTGGTAGATATCAATAGGGTCCCCGAGTACTTAACTGGGAGTTGGCCCACTGATACCAATTCTCATGCTTAACAATACTCCTTGTTCTTCAGATACTTCTACTAGAAACATCTCTCTGACTTGGAAAGCTTTGGTTGAAGACCAGCCATATCAGCGAATTCCTGCAACGTCTACTCTATTACTTGACGAAATCTATTGTTAGCTTTAGCCAAAATAAACAAATCAGCTGCAAAAGGATATGTTGGAGAGCTGTATTTCTGCCATCTAGGATGCCTAAAAAAAATTCCATAGGATTGATGTTAGAATAAAAAAAGCTGACATAACAATGAAAAACAAGTGGATAAGGGATCCCCATGTGAGGACTCAAAAAAATTATTTTATATTTTCTTATATTTTTCCCTTATTTTGAATAAGCTAATTATTGTTCCTTTTACATAAATCACAGTTTTGTAGCAAAGTCTTCTACCTCCTTTTCATGCCAGGCCGGAAGAAATATGCTTTAGTCCTCTTGTAGGTACCCCAGATTTCCTGAGTGTCCTCCAACTGTTGACATGTGCATACAGGCAATGAGTTGTTGCCTGAGTGAAGTAGAGGCCCTTACATATATCCTACCCTTGTACCTGATGACTCCACAATTGTAAGAATATTCAGGCATTTCTGTGCCATTGATGGCTAATGCAGTAAGCAGCTCCTTAACTTTAGGGTCCTTCTCATAGCTTTCAGCTAAGTCAGTGATCTATGTTGGTTTTACTATGGATATGGCACCGAGTTCCTGAGTGTCCCTTCCCCTTCTGGAAAGTGCATCTGCTACTACATTCTCTTTTCCTTGCTTGAACTGAATCTCATAATCATATCCCATCAATTTGGTTAACCACTTCTGCTGCAGTGGAGTCCAGATTTTCTGCTCCAGCAAGTATTTTAGGCTGTGATGATCAGTTCTAATGATGAAGTGAGACCCCCAATAAGTAATGCCTCCACCTGTTAACAGCAAAAATCAAGGCCAGCAACTCCTTTTTGTAGATAGAGAACGCCTGATTTCTTGCATCTAATGCCTGGCTCATATAAGCTATGGGCTATCCTTGCTGCATAATAACAGCTACAATAGTTTGATTGCTGGCATCTGTCTCCAACACAAAAGGTTTTGAGAAATCTGGTAATGCTACTACGGGTGTGTTGCTCATAGCCTGTTTGAGTTCCTAAATGCAGCACTAGCTCATTTGTTCCAGACAAAGCCATCCTTCTTTAAAAGATCAGTGAGGGGTTGGACTATGGATCCATAATTCTTGACAAACCTCTTGTAGTATCCAGTCAAGCCTAGGAACCCTCTTAAGGCCTTAACATCAGTAAGGTTCTGGTCCACTTCACCATGCACTCCACCTTGGAAGGATCAGCTCTTACCTCTTCACCAGTAACCACGTGCCCTAAATATTCTATTTGATTTTGTCCAAAAAAGCATTTAGCGAGCTTAGCAAAGAGGGTATGAGATCTTACGGTTTCCAAGACCTGTCTAAGGTAGAGGATATGGGTGTCCATGTCTGGGCTATTTACAAGGTTATCATCAAAAAAGACCAAGACAAATTTTCTGAGAAAATCTTCGAACACTGAATTCATAAAGAGTCTGGAATGTAGTTGGAGCATTGGTAAGCCTAAATGGCATTACTAGAAATTCATAGAGTCCACAGTGAGTTTTGAAAGCTATTTTAGGAATGTCCAGAGAGTTCATGCAATCTGGTGATGACTAGATCAGATCAATTTTGGAGAAGACTTTAGCTCCATGGAGTTCATCTAGTATGTCATCTACAATGGGAATGGGAAATTTATCTTTAATGGTTAGGGAGTTGAGTTGCTTGTAGTCTATGCAAAATCTCTAACTACCATCTTTTTTTTTAACCAATAGGACAGGTGAGACAAAGGGACTGTGACAAGGTTGGATAATGCCATTGTGCAACATCTCCTTGACTTGTTTTTCTATCTCAGTTTTCTGGACATGGGGATATCTATAAGGGGCCAATTTGAATGGTTTTGCATCAGTTTTCAAGGGAATTTAATGGTCAAATGATCTTTTTGGGGGTAATTGCTTAGACTCACTGAACACATCCTGGAACTCAATCAACAAAGGTCCTAGAATATTTGGAGTTGTGTTTACCTGTGACTAAGCAGTGTTGATCGTGTAGGCCTGCACTGCTTGCTTGAGTTTCTTTCTCATGTATCTGTGGGCCACCTCTCCCTTAGTCATCCTAGTTTTTGCAGTGCCCTTATCCCCTTGCAATGTCACCAGTTTTTGTAGTGCCCTTATCCCCTCGCAATGTCACCAGTTCACCATCCCTATCGAATGAGACCTGCAATTGCCTAAAGTCAAATGTTAGGGGGCTGTAAGCCTTCATCCAGTCCACCCCTATGATTAGATCTTAGGGTTCCAAATCTAAGAGGTACACATTGTGGCAAAACTTCTGTCCTTGCATACTCCATTGGAAGCTGGGTATCCACTGACTGCAACAAAGCTCCTAACCATCTGCAATTCTGACCTTGAAAGGTTTGTGTTGCTTGATAAGCTCCTGCCACCTCTGTGCAACTGACTTCTTAAGGAAACAATTAGAACTTCCTCCATCCAACAGAATAGAAATTTCAGAGTCTCTAGCCTTGCCTAGCAACTTAATGGTGCTAGAGAGCAGATTCCTTGTGAGTGAATGTAAGGATAATTCAACCTCCTGTTTGTCACCACTTCCCACATATTCTATCACCTTTTCTTCATCTACATTGTCCTCTAGATCAGTAGCAATAATCATGTGTACCCCTTGGTTCTTACACATATGGCTTGGTCCAAACTTGGCCCCATACTTAAAGCACAAATGGTTGTCTTTTCCTGTATTGAAACTCAGTGGGGGTGATTTTCTTGTATTGCTGAGAAATATTACCTTGCTTCTTGGAGTCTCCCTCGCTGGCTGTTGCTGCATTGACCACAGAAGATCTGTGTGTAGACATTCCTCCATTGGAACTCATTTGTGAAAAAGGAAAGAGCCTGTTAGCTACCTTGTTCTTCCTGAAAATAACCTCCAGTGCTTTCCTGCCATCTTGCAACCTCGAAAGCTTCTTGCAAGGTCTGAGGTTTATGCATTTTGACAAGAGCCTTGAGTTCCTCCTGTAATCCACTCAAATAGCTGGAAACAAAATAGCTCTCACTCAGACCAGGATTTTTGAGGAGCAGCACTATGGTCCTCAACTCCTCAAACCTCTCCTGATAAGCCATTATGTGGAGGATTGCTACAGTTTGTTAAATTCCTCTACCCCATCCTTATCACTTAGGTCTCCAAATCTGCGACTCACTCCTTCCTTGAGCTCCTCCCAAACCAACGTCCTTTTATCTCTTTTGAAGCTTTGGAACCAGACATTGGCTCTCCCTTCCAAAGGCATTTCTGCAATCAACAGCTTCTGCAAATCCAATATGCCATACAAATCGAAGAAGGTCTCGCATTTTTGAATCCAGTCCCTCACCAGCTCTCCTGAGAACCTAGGGAACTCTAGCTTGGTATCCCAGGGATGAAGGCATTTTGTTCTCCTCTATCCTGATGCATCTGTCCTTGCCTGGAGTTGCCTTGCAGGGAACTTGTGGGGGTGGCTAGGATTCCTCATTCGTTTTGTGGATTCCTGTTGTTCCCTCCAATCTGAGCAGAAATGCTGGCTACGAGAGCCTTTAATTTTGTGGAGTTAGCCATCATCTTCTCCTCCATGGATTTCAGAGCCTCGCTGGTAGAGTCCATGAACGTCTGCAATTTAGCTTCCCTGCTTCCTGACCTACTCCTCGATTGTTTTGAGAAATATGCCTTCTGCCATGGCTGTGAATCAAGCTCCCGAATCCAAGGATCGGAAGCTCTGATACCACCATAATGAGAGTTAGAGAGAGAAGAAGAGAAAAGAAGACTTGAGGAAGAAGAAAAATGAGATTTTATTCAAATGCCAAAGTCTGCCTTTCTCCTCCGGATCCATGTGCTTTTATACAGCTCAAATGACAACTAGCTGCATGCAAATGATGACTAACTGCATGCAGACTCAGCATAACAGACTAACTAACAGGAATATTCCCTCTAACAAACTCAACGGATTGCATTTCATATTTCACAAAATAAGTGCTGAGCTAGTCATTACAGTGGCTAGGAGGCAAACACTGAACTTGACATCTTTAGACCTTAATTGGTTAGTGAGTGTCTCCAATTACATGAATCGAACTTGCTATTTGAATACAATACTTTCTTATTGTGATTGGATAGTACTTGACTTGTTTGATTGGACAAGGCGTGTACTTTATCACACTTGCCCTAACTTGACTATGTATTGTACACTATTTACAAGTGAATTGATATGTATGTGTATGACTTGATAACTACCTGGGATTCCAAATCCCTATTCGTTAGTTGGTGAAATCGAGCCGGCAAGGGTTTGGTCGAGAAGATTGGCGAACCATAGGTACGGATTACTATTTTTCCACTATTTATTGTGCAATCCACTGGATGTAGTTCACTGGATTTGGTATACTCGAATATTACCACCACTATTATCATTGAAGTTCGGGTCCGGTAGGTGGTTTAATTGTTGACGGAGATTGGAATTAAGTGGTGCTCTACCAGACTTGTTACTGTACTTCTAGAGTTGACGGAATGTCAACTGATCCTTGACAAGCTGCTGCCGAATTAACTAGCAAGAGCAAACTGTATCCTTATACATGAAAGCATTGATTGCCTAATTGACTTGTTACTTGAAGTGTTAATGTTTACTCTCATGAACTTTTACTCCCTTTTACTTTGAGATTTCAAGTTATATATAATTGCCAACTTGCTACTTGGTTTGCATGGTGTCTTGGAATCTTACTGAGATTTAACTCACCCATTAGTTTGTTTTCCTATAGGGATGAGAGAAAGGGCGTGTGATTGAGAGAAGGTTGAGATTTTGTCTAGACCCCCTTGACTTTGTATAGTGCTAGTGTTCTTCTAGAGTTAGTAACTCAGTTTGAAACTTGAATCTTTTGTTACATTTTGGGTCTATTTGGATATTCGAAGTAATCAAATGTCTATATGTTAAGTTTGAATGTAACTGCTCCCCTTGCTCTTGAAGTTATGACTTGTGTTTCTAAGGGTTGTAAGTGAATCCTAACGAGAGATAGGCAGACGGTCCGCTAAACCCTGAGAGACACCCTAGGGGGAGGTGGGATCGTCACACCCCATGCTTGAGGCCTTTCTTACTACCAAAATAACCCACTAACAACCCAGTCAGGTCGATAGAAGGCCTTGCTGTGGTAACACATTTCTGCAACTAGATAATGAAAAAGGAAGGAAAATTCATTACCCTCAGAAGAGTGAATAAAAAATCCTATCGTATTGTGTCATATACCTTCCTAATGCCTACTTTAAGAGCACATCTAGCTTTTCCTCCTTTACTATGGTAGTTCCTTGCTAGCTCAAGCATTAATAGTACATTGTCTACTATGCTTCTTCCTTTTAAAAAAGCATTCTGCCTTAAAAATAAGCCCAACCAGTACCCTTCAATCTATTTCTCAGCACCCTGGAGTATACTTTGTACAAGACATTACAACAGGCAATAGGCTTGTACTCCATATCCACTGGCAATGCAACCTTCGGTACCAGAGTAAGATTAGTACAATTCAACCCATAACCCATAGTACAAGCAGAAAAACAATACTTGACAACATTTACAACATCTTGTCCCACAAGAGTCCAATTCTTCTTGAAGATTAGTACTATTCAACCCTTTGACCAGAGAATAATGTCTGGTAGTAATAAACTGCTTTACCTTTCGCATCCTCATAATTTGTCAATTTAACACCCTCAGAATTGGTTAACGTAAGAATCTTTTTATGAGCATGGTGAAGTTTCAACATTCAGTGGAAGAAAGCAGTATCTAAATCCCCTTCCTGCAACCATTTGACTCTGGCTTTTTCTTTATAAAAACTCTCCTCTACTTGAACAAGTTCATATATTTGCATAGATGATTTTCAGCCTCTTTTAGCATTCTATCGTCACAGTCACAAGCTGTTGCTGGAGACTATCGAACTCCTCTCTTGCTTTCTAAGTTCTTAGAGAGATATTACTGTAATGGTTCTTCTCCATACTCTTCAATTTAGCTTGCAATAGTCTAAGCTTTCTATAGATGACAGTCATAGGATCTCCTCCAACATTAGAATGCCACACATTTTGCTAAAATATTAGAAAAATTTTCGTGCCTCATCCAGAATTTGTGAAATTTAAAAAGGTTTAGGACCTATATTGTAATCATCTTTAATATAGACAAAGATAGTTTGCAATGATCAGAAACGGTAGGATCTAGGAATTTAGCTTCCACATGAGGAAAAGCAGCATGCCATTCATCATTGCACATTATCCTGTCCAACTTACAACATATTCTGTCCTCTCACTCTTGCTTATTGCACCAAATTAAATGATATCCTTTGGCTGGTAAGCATCAATATTAGGCATATTAAGGCAGTCTCTAAATTCAGACATTGCAGGAGCATCATATCAAGCCCCTCCCAACTTTTCATTACGATACATTATGATACCAAGATCACCCATCAAAAGTTAGGTTACAGCACCAATCGTAGATTTTATTCACCGGAAATGATGCCATAAGAATCTTCTACTGTCCATCTCATTAGTTAGTTCGATATACGAAGGTTAAACATATTTTGTGCTCCAAATTTGCATACTCAACACAACAACTAATAGCCTGACTATGAGTTCGAATGCGACTAATAGTCGTTCTTCATCTTTCAAAGACATTGCAGGAGCATCATATCAAGCCCCTCCCAACTTTCATTACGATACATTATGATACCAAGATCACCCATCAAAAGCTAGGTTACAGCGCCAATCACAGATTTTATTCACCGAAAATGATGCCATAAGAATCTTCTACTGTCCATCTCATTAGTTAGTTCGATATACGAAGGTTAAACATATTTTGTGCTCCAAATTTGCATTCTCAACACAATAACTAATAGCCTGACTATGAGTTCGAATGCGACTAATAGTCGTTCTTCATCTTTCAAACAGAACCATATCCTACCTACTCTACCAGGAGTAGTATTATGAATACATGTCCATGTTGGACAAATATTTGTATAAACTTGAGCAAAGTTATTAAGTCTAACTTTTGTTTCAATAATAACTAAGATGGACAATTTACTATTACTAATTAACTTCCTCACTTCTGTTGTTTCAAGGGGGGTCATTAAGTCCCTGACATTCCACACAGCAATATTCATATTAAAGATTGGGAGACTTACCCCCACCTCCTCCTCAACTTTGTGCTTCACCCCTTTTTGTTGCAGCCTTAATGACCTCTTTAGCTTTGCACCCTGATAGCCTAAAAATTCAGTTTTCCATAGTTTCTAGCAGCAAGCTCTATTGCATTCTCAACACTACATACAGTTGATTTAGTATTGTCCCCATCGGTGTTCACTTCCTTGCCATGCTCTACAAGACCCTCAGCATTTGCTAATAGCCGAAAAAAATCTCTCAAAACCACTAGCAGAGGTGATGCTAGAGGGGGAAAATCACTAATTGAAATAATAGCAGTATCGGTTTTGACTGGATCAGATGCTAATTCCAAAACAAAGTCAGCAAACTTCTCCTGAGTCACATCATTTCTTCCTTGAACCTTTTCCACTGTGGATTTTGCAGGATTTATGGCATCAGATGCCGGTGTTTGTTTAGGGACTCAGGTAGGAGTAACCTTAGGTTTCAAGGGACCGAACTTGTTAACATGCCCAAATTTACTGCATCCCTCACACCAAGGAGGAAGCCATTCATATAAAACCTGCTGAGAATCAGTTTTACCACTCATTCAAAAGGTATAGAATCAGAAGTTTATGATCAAGTTTGAGTTCAACACATATTCGAGCATAGGATAAACGCTCCTGTTTAGTTGTCGTTTAGTGCATCGGACTAACTTTCCTTTTTTTTTTCTTTTGTCTTCTCAATTAGCCAAACCCTTTTTTCATTTCACCACTGTCTTTCCTATCCTAGTTTTAGTAAAATCGGATTACTTTTTTTTGTTGGTTCAAATCACTTTAACTCATTCTATTTCTTGTAATAATCACTTACAATTCTTATTCTTTTTAATTTTCATTTTGAATAATTGATTCATCGTATAATTTGATACTCATATATGCATTAAGTCGAACTTTCAAAGTTTGGGAGAACGAAAAATCTTCACACAGAAATTAATAACTAATACCAGTGAATAATAAATCAATTTCTTCTTCTTCTTGTCTTGTCATGATGCTGATTTCATTCACAAAAGTTATTCTTTAGTAACTTGAAAATAAAATATATCGAATTCTTTCTCTATGTTTGTGCATGGACAATGAGAATGCAGAATTCGATTTATAGCGCTTTTGATCAGTCAATCAAACCATTTAAATACATAGTGATCAATAGATGTATAACAACATATCAATAAGGTTAAACCAAAAACTATACCTATGCAAATAATTGTAACAAAAGGGAAGTAGAATTACATCTATTGAATATATGCCAAAAAAGAAAGAAAAGGATAAGAAAGGGCAGAATAGTTACTTCAATTAACATAGAAATGTATAAAGACATTTTGTCATGTTCTTAAATGATAATATTAACCAAGTTAGACGATCGATAATTTAGAGTACAAATTGTTGATAAAATCATCTTAAGAGAGCAAAGTAAGGGTATGATTGAGTCACTACTTGAGATCGACTCGAGTTAAAAAGTTTTGACTTGAACTTGAGCTCGAACTCGTCGAACTCTTGAAAGTTGGGCATGAGCTCGATCTCAATTTTATTTTGCATTACTCGAGTTCGAGCTCGAGCTCGTGCTCATTGAGCCAAATCGATCTTATTTCAAGTTCGATTGAACTTAATCGAGTTTCAGAAATATAAATTTATATTTTATAATAATTTTAAATAAGGGACAAAATAGATATTTCATACTAAAAAATAAAAAAACATATATATGTGAAGCTCGATTGAATTTAATTAGGCTTGATGAGTTTTCGAGTTTCACATATTAAGTTCGATCTCAACTCATCAAGTAGTTTGAACTATTCGAACTCGAGTTTGAACTTGGTCAATGCGAGTTCAATCTCGGATTTTGATCGAACAAACTTGCAAATTACTCGATTAAACTCGACTTATTTACACCCCTAGAGCAAAGTGCCACTAAAACTTGATAACAAGGGGTTTTCTGTAATTAAACCCAGATTTGAAGAGGCAAGTAGAAGAAGTCTAAAGCTGGAGGTTTTGACAACTTGCCTTGTTATGGGTTTTTAAAGGGTTTTTAACACTTTACCAATCTTACATTTATTTATTTATATTTTTTGGTAATAAAAGTTTGGGTGGATTTAGTTTTGGTCACCACCACAGGATAGGATATACTTTCGAAACCATAGATCGTTTATAGAGATTCTTACCAATAACCCACAAACATAACTCTCACATCGGCAGTGCGAAACACACGATTTTTGTGAGAAAATGATCTGTCCTTGCCAAACTAAGTTAACTATGTTTGATGTCTTACTTTTAGTACCTCCAATAATTTAGTCCCTAACATTATTTACTGATCATTTAAACCCTTTTTTTAGGTCACTTTTGTAAATGGACTCTCTTACCCTGCTTTTAACCTCTGGTGCTTTGAACACTTAACGCTTGTTCTTTGGCATTGTATTGTTTTTCGTCTTTTTTTCTTCTCTTACCAAAACTAACATCATAATTCACAAAATTCATATCAAATGATCCTCATCATGAGTAAAACATGAAACTAACAACCATTGATTATAAGTTAACAAAAAATCAACAAAATTCAAGCTTAAATGGTTAGTTGATGACATGTATCTCAATTCTTCAAAATGAACATAATTTCTGCAGGATCATTTTAGTTGAAATACCATGATTAACCACCACAATTAAACAAAATCAAGCCACTTATGAGGAATTTGAGAAAAATCCCAAATGAAGGCAAAATGGGTTTCTTGGTTGAAGTCCATTTTCAATACCTAATTCTTAATATTTGTACATCAAATAAATTCTAGTTGTGTAAATGATTGGAATGGTGTATTAATTTTTATTTATATTCTCCTGATAAACTTTCAAATTTATTCCTAATATTTTTTTTAAAATTTTAGTTGTTGAAAATATAAGTCAATGACCAAGTATAATAGAGACGCTTGAGGTTAGAGGAAAAACTATTAAACTTTGTTAAACGAAGGACAGATTTGGCTTTTGACTCGAAAACTACACAACATCAGTAATAATTGTTAGTATATCAGGTGATTCAAATTCAAATTGGGATTAGGTGGCAGGTATTCAAGGGTGTTAATATATACATTGTCTATATATATAAAATTAACCTTTAATGTTAAAGCCTAAAATAATAAAAGGTTAAGGTGGTAAAGTTGTTAAAAAAAAAAAGGTTATTGAAGGTATGAAAAATTTATCACTAAAAAAAGGTCACTTCTGCAAATAATTGACGAGAAAATGGAATAATTAAATGAAAAAAATACCAAGTAGCATATGTTGTATAGTTTTATTTGGATATTAAGTATTTGTCACCAAGCGAAAATTTTCAGCCGTTACTTCAGTTTCAGCTTTTAGGTAAATTACAGTATGTCACTTCAACTTTGTTTTAGTAGAAAAATTGTTGTTTCATGTTTATGTGAAATGTTAAAGTTACCTCATTCATTAGTTACAAATTAAATGCCTAACATATTACGTAATCATTAATTCAGAATGCAATTTAAATTGTTGGAAAAATGGTCAATTTAGTCCCTATACTTTTATTTTTTATCAATTTAGTCCCTATATATTATTTGTAGCTAAGTTAATCCTTAAAACTTATATTTCAGTTCCAATCAAGGAAATCAGCGGCGGCGCCACTGCATAATTTCCATCATGCTCCTAATCGAGAAAACCCAAAAGGGGTATTTTAGGGACTCAATACTGAGACTACCACCCTTCCACTCTTCCTCAAGTCAACAATGGCAACCCACAATAGTAAAAATAAATGACACACCCAGTTCCACCAGGAACCAGGACGCCATAAACCCCAAGCTCAAGCTCTCTCTCTCTTTCTCATGCCCCAAAACCCACGGTACGACGTCAGAGAAAGGCATCGATTTCATCCTCATAAAAAACTTGAAAAACTTAGGCCTCATTTAGATTGCATTTTCCATGATTTTCCATTGGAAAATTTACTGTAACGATTTGATGTATGTGAGGGAAAAAGGTAATAGGGAAATGTGATCACGAAAAACGACGCAATTTTTAGCAGAAAATGACAATTCAAACAGGGCCTTATATTGATCATCCATTTCCCCAAAAAAATATATCCCTATCAATTGAGCCAATGCATCCCTTACAGCCCACCTCATTAAAACAAATCCAAACAGCCTTCTTATCCCCAAATTTGATCCATCCAAAGAGCCTTGAAAAGTTCTTGGATTTCCCTAACAAATCATTCAAAACCTAATAAAATACAATTCCATTGACCCAGGTGTAAGTAACCAAGAATGCCAAGACCACGTACCCATATGCAGCTGATAAAATCCCAACAAAGTACATCAATGCCGTGGTGTCGCGTCAGCCTAATTCAAGACCCCTTAGCAAGAAGTGTAAATCAACAACAACATTTGAATCCTTGGTTGGAATCATTAGCATCAGGATGTAATGAGGCACTTTCTTAAGGGGTTTCTAATGGCTCTGGAGGGGGTGTAAAGGCAATGACGCCAGACCGTACTGCGAAAGAGATGCCATTGTCCGCAATGGGGTCGGGCAAAAACCCCAGACCGGGGTTGAACTTGGATAGAATCACAAAGGTCCCATTGGGTTGGAATTTAGTGGTGGGGTTGAAGAGGGGAGCGGGCTTAATCGGAGTCACCCAAGAAGAAGTCTTCGTCAAAGGTTTCGATGCTGGAGAGATGAAGAAAGACGTGACGGCGGCGGCGGATATGGTGAGGGTGGGTGGTGGTGATGGTATTGTTGGTTGCCAAATAGGTTGAGACGGGAGATGAGGAACTTGAGAGAAGGGTCGCCGTCGACGGAAGAGATGAGGTAGTGGCCCTTCTCGATGTTGAAACAGAAGGCGAAAAACGAGAGAGATGAGGAACCTAAATGTGAAGGGACGCGAAATGAAGAATCGGGTGGTTTTCTTGAAGATTTGGACTACTAATTGATTGCTGATTGGGGAGGGAAACGAAGCTACTAGAGGTGGTTCGGGAGGACGGTGGTAGTGGTTCATGGCAGAAGTGAGTTTGTCTGATGGATGAGGTGAATTCACAGAATTGCTAGTCACGGTGTTGAAAAGGGGTTATCATTTTTGTTCAATGCCATAGATCATACTCAATGTCATAGATACATACTCAATGTGAATTTGGGTTGGAAAAAAAATAAAAAAATTACTCCTCTGTCAACGGTCCCTAGCATTGACTGGTTACAGCCCTAGCATTGAACTCCCTAAAATACCCCTTTTGGGTTTCTCGATTAGGAGCATTGATAGAAATTATTGCAGTTGGCGCCGCCGTGAGTTCCTTGATTGGAACCGAAATATAAGTTTAAGGATTAAAATTGGCTACAAATAATATATAGGGACTAAATCGACGAAAAATAAAAGTTAGCGGCTAAATGGCCATTTTCCCTAAGTTGTTCTTTGTTTTACTCTTGTTAATACGTTAACTTTGAAAGTTAATTTTGGAAAAAGGGTCAAGAAGTTTTTTAATTTCGAAATGGCTAGATCAAGTGCATCGATGGAGTAGAAGATGCTAATTTTTTGTCCTTTTTCCACGAACATTTAGAAGAGGAAAATACTGTAGTTGTTTAATTTTCAATTTTTAATACGTTAACTTTTGGAAAGTTAACTCTTGTTCAATGCTATTTTGGAAAAGGGGTCAAGAAATTTTTTTTTAATTTGAAATGGCTAGATCAAGTGCATATATAGAGTTGAAGATGCTATCTTTTTTGTTGTCTTTTTTTCCACCAACATTTAGAGGTCGGAAAGTACTGTAGTTGTTTTAATTTTCAATTTTTCTTACTTTATCCTTTTTTTTTTTTTTGGCTTAATGGCCAATGCCCATAACTTGCTCTTTTGGTTTGATGTCTAACCAAAACTCCTTTCAAATTGGGGCATGAGCCCCCCAAAACTCTATTGAATTGGTGCATACGGCACTTGGGCTGGTGCTTTTAATACACTTAAACTCATTTAAATCCACTATATTTATAACAACCAAAAGGAGAAATTTCTTTGTAAACTTTTGGTGTGGGATACAAAGACAAATTCAACAAATCTCCACATTGGCGTGTATCTAATATCGATAAATAGTAGACAAATAGCAAACAAGCTTTACCTTCTCCATAAAAGTCCCAACAGATCACAACGAACCACAAAAATTCCAACAAACCTCAACAAGCCACCAACGAATCAAGATGCAAAAAAATGCTCAACAGGTCACAACGAGCCAAAACTCACAAAAAGGTTCAACATATCCCAACGGGCTAAAAAATCATGAATATAGTAATCTTGTTCCACCTTCTTCACAAAACCGTCAACGAGTTCCAATGAGCCAAATATCACTTTTTCAAAATTCAACTGAATTCCAATGGGGAATTTTTTTCTTCACTCTGATAGTTTATTATTGTCATCAACAATCCAAAACCTGAAACCCAAAAACCTAACTTCTTTTGGTTTGATGTTTAACCAAAACTTCTCTCATACTGGGGTGTGGATCCCCCAAATTCTCTTGAACTGGTACATACGTCACTTGGGCTGGTGCTCTTAGCAGTCTTACTCTCATTGAATGTATTCTATCCTCATTAAAATTACTATTTCTTTTTTCTGCCATGATGTTGAGGAGGAAAAATGCAACTTAGTCATTTAATTTTTCATTTTGTTTAATTGAATTCTAGATAAATTTATTTTGATTAAAAACAAAATATTTTAGGTTTTCTTTTTCTTACAATTTGAGGAGTAAGAATGATGCAATTGTTTAATCTGCATTTTTCTTAATTGAATTTTAAGTTGAATGTATTATGATTAACTCAAGTGTTGTCTCACCTTTGACTTATAAAAAGAGTTGCACATAATTCTCGAGTTTTTTTTTTCAAAATAATCCTTTTTTTTTTAAATATTCGTAAAGTGATTCAATCCCAAATTTTATCCCCATAATGATTTTTTTTTGCCACATCAATCTGCCACTTTGGATCACAACAAAATGAGAGTTCAATCTGGTAACTCTTGGGGAAGTAAATTTATAGACTTTAATTCTATTTTTTAGAGAATGAGTAAGATAATATAGCTTTTATAATTCCAGTATAATTTATTTAAAACGCAAATTCTACCACTATCAACCTTGTTATTATAAATCTTTGCGAATTCTTTAAATTTGTCAAATCTGTTGCTTATGTCTAACTCAAAAGAAGTAGTCATTACATAGTTAGACAACATACAAAGTTTTTGGTGGAAAGTAGAATAGAAAATAACAAGAAAAAGAAAAGCCATGAAGTTGATTCTTCCTGATGCATATTTTTCTTCCCAGCCCCATAAAAAATTTCACACAAACTTTGACATGTAGTTATTTAGAATTCTTATATATTCTCACTTTAAAAAATTTGCACAATTGAACATTAAGCTTGTGTCACCTGGATTTAACAATTTCCTAGATCAACAATATATACTGTTAAAAATTGCAACAACATACCAAAAATGTCCAAGGTATACAATACTAGTAGTATTTTTAGCAAAAACCCAATCAAATATATAAAAACTTCTCAATAACTCAATTGATGCAATTAGATTATTGATAAACTATAATGCAATGAAATTTAAATGCTTAAATATTAGGATAAGACATGATATGTATCTATATATGTGTGTGTGCCTAAGATTTCTTATTCTTTTTGTTCTTAACATTTCTTTTTTTTTTTTTTAACCTGAGGTCTCTCGCTTACACTTCCTCCCCTCATATCACCCAACCCATCCCTCACTCCATTCTTAACATTTCATCAAACGTATGGTATGGAATTTATTTAATCATTATTATTAAAGATTTTCCAAAGGCCATAAGAATATGCGGATCAATCAAAAAAGAATTGAAAATAACTTACTTACCTTGACATTGTGTATATATTAAGAAGATCTTCAACTACTAAACACTATGAGAAATAATTATTGTCAGGTTTTGGATATTGTGAACGTTTGTTTCTCATAGTTATGAGTATAATAACTCGCATTTTTCTTCAATAAGGGTTGTTGACTTTGAATAGTGATAATCACAACAATGACTTTTTATTTGAAAGAAACATAATCAAAGGATGTGATTTTAACAAATTTAAAATGTTTTAGAGGAAGCCAACTCTTAGTAAAATAAGGTTATTTTATGTAAATGTATCTTTGCCAAATGGTTTTATTTGACACAATGAATTGGTTTGCTTCTTTAAAAACAAAATGTATATGATTTTCCTTAAGGAAAGTTATAGATTATTGTTTCAAAAAAATAGCATGTGTGATTTTATTCCATAAAACTGAAGTGTTTATTATAGTTATGATTTTTTTTTTGGAGATAAAGAAAGCACCTTTGGTGATCAAATGAAATGATTTTCTCAAATAAAATGATTTCTTAAAGAACTGTGGTTTAATCATCCCAGAGAAATATTTTTCTTTCTTTAAATTGATGATATGTGATTTTTAAATGTGTATGTACATCCAAAATTGGTTTTTGTATAGTATATCTATTTGTGTATGTATATGTTTTTATTAAAATAAAAAGGAAGGGAGTAGTTAGTAAGAGTGCTTCTCGAAGTAAGCCTAATAGCTTTCCTTGAAAAGTCTTTTGATTTAGTTGTTTGTTTAAAGGAAATGTATTTTGAATCTAAATATGTCTTACAAAGTAACCAATGTTCAAAAATGTGTTTCAAAGTACAAATGTGTCTTGAAGTGTAATTATTTTAAGAAAATAACCCTTCTGAAAATCCAACTTTTACTAGTCGAACTATTTTGGTATTTAATCAAAATTTTATATAATGTGCAATAATTTTCTTCTACTAGAAAGAATC
This sequence comes from Coffea humblotiana, assembly GCA_023065735.1. NCBI lineage: Eukaryota > Viridiplantae > Streptophyta > Magnoliopsida > Gentianales > Rubiaceae > Coffea > Coffea humblotiana. The sequence continues at coordinate 15,320,146 of CM041210.1, read as the reverse complement.
AATTTTATATTGGATATTATTGCTAGCAATGCATTGTTTAATATCAAAAATTTGTTTTAGAAGCATGATTTCATTAGGGTTGCCGGACCTTTAGCTTTGGATAGCCGAATTGTAAAAGAAAAGGGGAAATCAGTTGGAAAAAAAATGGAGAATTTTTTGGAAAGAAAGAGAAAGAATTTGGACAAGTTTATGGGTTGTATTCGAAAGGAAATTGGAAATGGAGAATTGTTTGGAAAGAAAGATAAAGAATTTGGACAAGTTTATGGGATGTATTCGAAAGGGAATTGGACGCCTTAGCGTCAACTAACATAAGGAAACAAAATAGAAGAGGAAAACCTAACCCAAGAGGGATTTGTGGCTTGAGTGCTATCTATAAATATATCTAGGGTTAGAAGTTAAGTCATTTCTTTTTGCAAAATTTTTAGGAAAATGTGTGGAGAGGGGAGAACAAGTGACGGCTATAATTGAGAAGGCCACAGTGCCCAAGTAGTTCAAGATCAAGATCTTATATATAGATGAGGTACACCTCTAATGCTTGAAGTATTAGGAAACAATTATGGGTTTATGGATTTTAGTTTATTGAAAAAACTATGTGGTGATCTTGATCTTGTCCTATTAGTGAGATGTATCAATATTACGTGGTTAGAGAAAATTTATCAAGAAAAGTCTGTTCATTTAAAATTCAAGAAACAAAAGTTAGGGTTTTCACAGGTCGCGGTAGTGAAATTTTTTGAATCTGTTAATAACCCTAAAAGTGTTTATTTTTTTTTAAAAAATCTTGATTGATTATAGGTATGTGTATGTAGGGTTTTTGTATAAATTTTCATGGGAAATTCAAACTCTAAGATGCCTTTTGAAATTTCATAGTGTACCTGGTGAAGTTAGTGTATATCCGGTGAAGTTAGTGTATATGTCAAGAAACGTTTCTTTTAACCGTTGATTTTTTCAAGAGAGATTAACCACAACGTTCCTAAGGCGTTAAGGGATCATACTGTGAAAATTTAATAATTTTAAAAAGTGTTCAATATATTTCATGAATTTGGAAAAACTAGCATCCTAATCTGTCAGATTGCTAGATAGATTTGGAAGCTTGATTTTTGAAGGCTTAAGTCATGAATTTTGTGGCAGATTTTATAAAAGCTAACCATAGAATAGAATATTATACAGTGTTGTTAGACCCGGACCGGACTAGCAAGTTCGATTGGTCCAACCGTGAACCGGCTTTCTTTCCAAACTGGTTTATAGTATGAAACTGTTTTGGTCAAAAATCAGTCAAAACAATCAAAAATCGACTAAACCAGTGACCTGATTCGACCGGTTGACCCGGTTCTCAAACTTTCTCTCTTCTTTTTCCCAAACATATTTGAGTTACCTAAATTGTAACACTTTCATTTATTAATAGGAATAAGAAAAAGTCACCCATTTAGTGTAAATATCAAAATCACTCACTTTCCTAAATGATTTCTAAATCACGATGTTTTCATCCCTATGATCTCATTAATTTAGCATCAGTAACTCCAATTTGCATTAATTTGTTTTAATTTAGTTTTTCAAGTAGTTTTGGAAAATGGATATATTTTAACCATGAATTTATATTTTTATATATAATTACTAGGTGTATATTTGATTACAAGTCTAATATTTTTGGAATATTTTTCATGATTGGCCAAATATAACCAAGAACTTAATTTCAATATTTTTGAAACTTATAAAAATATAAAATAATTATACCATCATACTGACGTCAGCAGATTTCTGATAACGGCCTGACCAATCCGACCAATTGACCCCTGACTTAATAGTTTAGCCGAGTCGCTATCCAATCCGAGTTTAACAACATTGATATCATATGTATATGAGTAATCTAGAAATTTTGGGCATGAAGTCATGTATTTTAAGATGTGTTCCACAAGAAGTATATGACTTAATACATCTAAAAATCTTTTGGGTAACTTGTGTGAGTCACAGATTAGAATTTCATGGACTACATTAAGAGAATTGATTTTTAACGAATCTAAACTTGTGAAAAAGATGTGTTAAGATGCTAAATGAGATGTGAGTTTAAATCTTTAATTGAATTGGTCACGATGGTTACGATTTTTAAAGAAAGTAATGGATAGATTGTACATTGGTTCTCTAGTCAGAGTTGATGTGGATTTTTGAGCTAGAAAGATAAATATTTTGGAAAAGTTGTCTTCATAGAAATTAAGGGGTTTTGAGTCTACTTTCTGGAAGTATCTTTTGTTTGTAAATTCAACATATGCATTTTCAGTTATAACTAAAACACTGAATTGTGGTCAAATCTGAAAGATTCTTCTTAGGTATAGTACAGGTGTAATGGTTGGGGTACAAGATTGACATGACTCTACATGGTTAGGAAACTTAATTTGGATTACTAAATGATATTGTTATGATACTGTCGACTCACGTTTGACTGGGATTGCTAGGAGTAGTAATCAGAGTATGGATTTCCAAAGTTGAGATGAATGAACCTCACTACCTTTGAGGTTTTGGAAACCAACGTTTTTGTGAATGTTAAATGCTATTTTAGTATATGAAATCCAAATCATATATGTTGATTTGAATGTACTTTTGAACTGTATGACTTAAATGGATATGTTTTGTATTGAATGTTGCATTATGAATTAATAAGAACCAACTTTGATTATGAGCATGACTATACTCGGCATTTTTATTGTATTGCATGTGTTGACCCTTCTAATGGGGGTTAGGGGTTAAACACTAGATATCATATCGTATTCACATTTTCCTAGTGGAGGTAAATATTGGGTTTGTACACAAAGACCGATGAATGCATGGTCCCCTAATCAAGGAAATCAAATCATTATGGAATTATGAATTGTGTAATTGAACATTGTATCGTATGACTACTAGTATGGAATGATGTGTTTAAAGTATTGATTTCTAATATTGTTCTGCAATTGCTACGTATATATACATGCATATGTATGTACTATGAAAACTCATGATTCAGTAGCATAGGGTGGTTTGACTTGCTGGGCATGTGAATGCTCATTCCACTCCTAACATTTTGCAGATAGTAATGAAGAATATGAGTTAGAATACATAGATGAGGATGGCGACTAGTCCATATGTTGCAGGAAGTTGATGTAGTTGAATCCCTATTATAGAATAGTTTAGTAGCTATGGTTATGATTCTTATTGATGTAATAAGAGATGTTTGTCACCCTGATGGAGTTGCTCAAGTTGATCACATGCTCAAGTCGATCCCATGGTAGTTCCGGTTGGTCCAATAATGAGTTCGAGCCGAGCGACTTAACGAGTCATTACAAGCCATGGTTCGAGTTGTTCAAGATTCAATTGGAGTGCCTAGAATAGTCCAAGAAGGCAATTCAAGTCTCGTTACCTTACTTCAAGTCGAGGTTGAGAAGGAGGTTGATGGCCGAATATTTCCATCTTATTGAGTTACTAGTTTAGTTGTTATCTTAGCTTTAGTTAGTCATTATTTGGTTTGGGTTTAAGCTAATAAACGGACCACCTTTTAGAGCTTGGATCCAACCTTAAGTAGGGTTTTATGGGCTGTGTTAAGAGGTCCAATCTGTGTGTCTTGTTTGTCCAAGTTGTGTTAGGAGTTCTTGTGCAAAAACACATTGAAAACGTTGTTTCTTGCTCTCAATAACACACAAAATTTTTCAAAATTATTCTTCAAGAAAAGTTCTCTTGCTCTATGAGCTCCCCTTAAACACTTCGAGTTTTGTTGGTGTTCGTTTGGCTTATCAATCAAAAATTACCCTTGATTGTGGCGCCTGCTACCATTCCTTGGATTCACTAGTTCATTTGGTTGGGTCAAGATTATATCAATGTTCGCAACCACAGGGATTAGACGGGACCATGTAGGAATTCTGCAATCCAAACTTGTGTCAATCACCATGGATCCAGGGTTTGTTTGATAGCGAATTTCATCAACGGGATTTGTAGGTATCAGAGCTAGTTGGTGATTTTCCAGGTTATAGCTTCTTGTTTTCACTTCAATTTGTTAGTTTTTCTGGTTTTGAGTCAATCCATTGTTGTTTTCTAGTTGATCTCCAGGGTTGTGATCATCGCGTCTTAGGGTTGTAAGAATCATTTCTTTCTAAGTCACTTATTTCCATCGTTTTTTGTTGCAATCTGTCTAAAAATTCTAGTTGCTTATTTCTTCTTGATTCTGTCCATTTTTATACAATTAGTGTTGTTATTCATGAAATTGTTCCAACAAAGAAAAAAATATTGAAGCTACTAGGTTTTTGTCGTGGAACATTAGGGTTTCGGTTTTTTCTTGTTGCTGTCTAAATTTGTTCTTTTGTTAGTCTTCATTTCTTGTTTCAAGAGTCTTGTGTTATTGTTTTTGTGATTTAGTTCGGGTTTTGAGTAAAAAAAAAACAGAAGTTTCTCGTTTGTTCTTGAAGGAACCCGAGTTCTTGTTCAAGGGTTCTTGTTAGTTACCTTATTGCAATTGGGAAAAAAGTGGACTGACCATGTTTCTTGGAATCTTGAATTAATACCTCAGATTTTTGAAGTTCCAATTGATAAGAGACACAATCTTGAATTTCTTGAGATCTTAAGTCTCGGTTCTTGAAGCTTTGTGCAACCTCAAATTCTTGTCTTGGCTAAACCTGACTTGAAACCGAGGATTAGGTGGCCTGCTGGGGGTTTAATCTTCAAATTTTCCTTGTTTCTTGAATCTTGGAAACACCTTCATACATCCTTCTGAGATTCTTGAAGCTTGATACGTGTTTTTAGTGTGTTTTATTAGTTAGTTTTAGTGTGTTTTAACTACTTATAACTAATTAACTAAGTTTTAGTGAAAATATGCATTTTGTGGTTTAAAGGGTAAAAATTGTAGTTTATGGATTTTAATGGTAAAAACTTTATTTTTTAATTTAATGATTCAATCATCAAATGAGTGAGTTAAGAAGATAATTGGATGATTGTGATGGTTTAAAGTGATAAAAATAGAATATGAAGTGCAAGAGAGGAAATGCAATCAAGAACAAAAGAAGAAAGTTTTTCAGCTTTGACACCTTGTGGTATTTTGGCTATATCTTGAGTACAAGCATTAGATTGAGGTGTTTCTTGAACATTTTGAAACTAAGAGATATATATACATTTGGCATAAGATATCGAAATCCAGTTCAGTTGTTTTCATTCAAAAAGTCGAAACACAGAAGTGAACTTTGTTGTCGAATGTTGAAATACAGCTCTGACTAGTTGAGGTATTTTGGTCATATCTTGTCCAAAGCTCCAAATGTGATATGCTTGACATTGGAAAGCAACTCAAAGGTTACAACTTTTATGTTTTGTACAAGAGTTATTTGGCCTCCATCATTGAGAAAATATCGGTTGAAGTGTTGAAGTGAAAAACGACTATCCAATACGCGAGATGAAGTGCGTATTCCTGAGGTCGCGTATTCTCTTTGTTTTTGCAACTTGCTCATCAACTTGCTTGCTTTCATACAATTTTTCCAAGTTCAATTCTAGTTATCAATTTGGCTATATCTGATTAAAAAATGTTGGAAAGTTGAAAGACAACTCATGAGAGTTTCAATAGTAAAAAATGACTACTAGAAACAACTAATTTGGCTCTTGAATCTCTATAAATAGCATTTGTGACCATTTTCACAACTTTGGAAGGCTAGAAACTCACCAAAAGTGTAGCTTTCACGAAAATTTCCTTAGTTCATTATTTAGTAGTTAGCCTAGTTTTCCTCCTTGTATTTGTAGTTAAATTTGGATGAAATTGAAGAGCAAAGATGGAGAGTTTGAAGCTTATGTGACAAAGGTGACATCTCTCCTATCACTTTCTCTTTTGTATTTGATTTCATGTTTAGTTATAATACAAGTTTGGTGTTCTTTATGTTTAGTTAAAGTTTATGCCTAGATTATGAATGAACTTTCTATAATTTGTTAGTGATGTTTACTTGGTTATTTGATGATATTATTTTGAACAAGTTATTTATCACTTTTTTTTCTAATCATGATTAACCAGCCATTAATTGTGATTATTCTAAGGTGTTATATTTGCAATAAGAATTGGAATTAAACACTAGTTCAAGGAAGTGATAAACCTAGGAAATACACTCACGAGAGTAGAGGTGCACCTATGTGTTTTAGTGACTTGTTTCATGTAATTTCATAGAAGAAATGAGGTTGTAGTTAATTCATAATCACGAGAGTAGGTATGGTTTAACTACAAGTATAGTTGATTCACTACGAGAGCAGGTTTCATATACATTAGGAAATTACGCCATAACTAACCAAGATAATAGCATTCACTTAACCAGTAATCTCATTTGCAAGAGTAGTAAGGAATTCATATCTCTAGGAGCTTTCTAATGCTATTTTCATTACTTTTATGTTTATGGTCGTCTAGATAATAAAGGAGTTCAAAAATCACTGGTAATTGAAAATCTTCCTGTGGGATCAACATCTAATACTCCTATACTCAATAAACGATTCGTATACTTGAAAAATGCGTGTGGGTATTTAGGATTTATAAATGTAAAACTTGATTTGAATGAGCTAAATTGATATATGTATACCCTGCGCACGTCAAAGCTTGTTAGGGTTTTTGGGGACGAATCTTGATCAATCAAAGCTGCAAAATTCTGCCAGCCTAAAGTTTCATCAAGTTCTTGGCTGACGATAAAAAAGAAAAAACTTTCTTGTAGCCATGAATTTGATCGATTTAAGTGGCCAAAATCACACCTTTGTGTTTTTTATAGTTCCCAAGTCAGCTGAACAAAAAGAAAAGGTTATCCAAATTCCATTCGGGTTCGTAGTTTGTTTCCACCAACGGCTACTTGTCTAATTCCTTTTGGGAAAATTCATTGAATACAGCCTTTTGATCCTTATCTCATTGGGAAAAGAGGTTTATTTCCAGAATTATTCCAACAATTACAACCAAAAAGTCAGTTTCCTAATTGCTACACTACACACTAGTATTGAGTCAATCCATTCCTAGTGTCGGTTCCCTAGCAGCTTTGTGTCATTATTTTTAGCTTAATTCCACTAGTTTCTAGCTATAGTTTCCAGCCTTACTCTCACTCTTAAAGTTCAGAATCCTCAAGTTCTAAATTCCAGCTTTTTGTTGTCGTTCTTACTAGTGTTTGAGTTGCACCCATATTAGCTGTTGTGTTGTGTTTTAGTAGCTGTTGAGTTGCTTTTTTAAGTAGATTTCCAGTGAATTTCCAGCTTTATTCTTGTTCCAAAAGTCGAGTTTTCTTTCAAAAAAATTCCAGAATCATGTCTTATTTTTTGTGTCATTACATCTACTCATTAGTAGGCTACACTCAAGGGGCTTAATTGTAAAGCTTGATTGAACACTTGAAGGGAATTCTAGCCTATTCAAGGAAGGAACTGAGGCCATTTGAGAGCTTTTGGTGAGATCAATAGAGTAAATATTTGAGGGTAAACATGAGCGTGAACGGATACACATGAGGGAAAGAGAAAGGACAAATTTGTTTTTTATACTAGCGTTTTCTTGCAGGGTACCTAAGCGATGGAGAAATATGACCCTAAAGTAGACCTCACACTCAAACTTGAAACTTTTTTTGGTGATTTCGCAAGACAAATCACTAACAATATAGAGGCCTTACATGAAAGGATGGACACGCTAGAATTGTCTCAAACACCATTCAAGGGGCGTCGAGACAAAGTTAACCTTTAACGGAGACCAAGACCCAGACACCGTGATTCAAATCAAGGGAATGATCCTATCAAAGGGATCAAAATGAAAATTCTAACATTTCAAGGGAGATCGGACCCGAGGCATGCCTCAAGTGGGAGCGAAAGATGGAAATGATCTTTGAGCGTCACACCTACACCAAGGAGCAAAAGGCCAAACTCGCGGTAATCGAATTCACTGAGTACGTGATTATTTGGTGGAACCAGTTGTGGACGAGTAGAAGATGAAATAAAGAACCCGCTATCACCACTTGGACCCAGCTTCAAGGGATCATGAGGAAAAGGTTCGTCCCGAGCTACTACAATTGCAAACACTATCACAAGGGAGTCGTAGCATAGAGGACTACTATATGGAAATACAGGTCACAATGCTGAGAACAGATGTCCAAGAGAACTATAAGGCCACCATGGCAAGATTTCTCAATGATTTGAGATCGAACATAGCTAAGAGACTTGAGCTACAACCGTATGTAGAGATTGGCAAGATGGTTGACAAGGCCATGAAGATTGAGTAGAGACTCAAGAGGAGGGGTCAGCCATGATTGAGCTATAATTTCTCTACCCCAACAACAAGGTTGAACCAGCCAATAAGTGAATATAAGCAATCGGTCAGTTCAACTGCTCCAAGGCTGAAGGGTGAATAATCTAAGGGAGACTCAAAGACAACTCCTAAAGTGTCTTCGAACAACAAAAGGAAGGAGTCGAGACACTCGATGTTTTAAGTGTCAAGGAAGGAGACAAATAACTAATCAATGCCCCAATCAATCGGCAATGATTATGCTCCCCAATGGTGAGATTGTGTCTAATGATGAGGTCGAGCATGAGGGGTTGCCACCTCTCGTGAATGAGGAAGATGCATTGGGAGAAGAATGCGCTATCGATGAACAAATTGGGTTCAGACTTGTTGTGCGAAGAGCTTTAACCACCCAACTTAGAGAGGATGATGCACGATGTGAGAATATCTTCTACACATGATGTCTAATCAAGGACAAAGTGTGTAACTTGATAATTAATAGAGAAAGAAGTAAGTTATACCAATGTGGCGAGTGCACTGATAGTCAAGAAGTTGGAGTTAGCAACCATGGATCACCGGTGACCTTACAAGCTTTAATGGCTCAACAATAGCAGTGAAGTTCATTTATCCAAATAGGTACTTGTTTCATTTAAAATTGGTAGATATGAGGATGAAGTTCTATGTGATGTCGTTCCTATGCATGTGAGTCATGTGATACTTTGTAGGTCCTAGCAGTTTGATAAAAAAAAAATCACTTTTGATGAGGTTACTAATAAGTACATGTTTATGCATAGACTTAGGAAAACATATTTGTACTTCTTACACCCAAACAAGTACATGAAAACCAACTTAACTTGCAAAGGGAGTTTGAAAAGGAAAGTGAGAGAAAGAAATCATTAGCTAAGGCCAAAATTAATGACCCTAAAAGTTAAAAAGTAAATTGGGTCAAGTTAGGAAAATTTGGGAAGAAACAGAATTTTCTTATGAAAGCAAATATAGTAAGGCAAGCTTTTAATGCGAAATAGTCTTTACTCATATTTTATAGTAAAGAGGTTTTGACATTTATTAATGAGTTAGACCCAATATTGTCAGGAGAGGTTGTGTCTCTTTTGTAGGAGTTCATTGATATCTTCCCAGAAGAGATACCAAGTGGATTACCACTTGTTAGAGGGATCAAATATTAGATTGATTTCATCCTTGGAGCATCTATCCCTAATCGACCAGCCTATTAGAGTAACCCTGAAGAAACCAAGGAGCTTCAACGTCAAGTCGATGAATTGCTAAGCAAATGTTGAGCAAGGGAGAGTTTGAGTCCGTATGCAGTGCTGGTCATACTAGTGCCAAAGAAAGACAGATTGTAGAGTATGTGCACCAACTGCCGAGTTATAAACACAATCACGATAAAGTATTGTCACCCTATCCCTAGGTTAGATAATATATTAGATAAGTTTTATGATGCAATTGTGCTCACTAAAATCGACTTTAAAAGTGGGTATCATCAAATTAGGATAAAAGAAGGTAACGGGTGGAAAACAGCTTTTAAGACTATGTACGGGTTGTACGAGTGGTTAGTTATGCCTTTTAGATTGACTAACGCATCTAGTACCTTTATGTGTGACGAGTGCAGGGTATACATATAATAATTAGCTCATCCACAATCAATTTTTATATTTATAAAATCATACATATCCCACACGTGATTTTAGCAAATATACGTGTCGTTTATTGAGTATAGGGATATTAGGTGTCGACCCCAAGAAAAGATTGTTAATTACTGGTAGTTTTCAAACTCCTTTATTATTTAGACGATTAACAAATTGAAGGAAATAAAATTAAGTTAAAATGTGCAAGAAAATAACAAATGAAACTCCTTAGGTCATGGTATCCTTCACTACTCATGCAAGTATAACTTTTGGATCATTAAACACTACTATCTCGATAAGTTATGGCATAATTTTCTCATCTATGTGAAACCTATTTTTATAGTAAATCAACTATACTTGCAGTTAAACCATACCTACTCTCATAGTTATGAAATGAACTACAAGTTCATTTTTTCTATGAAATTACATGAAATAAATCACTAAAGCAGCAAAGATGCACCTCTACTCTCGTGGGTGTACTCCCTAGATTTATCACTTCTTTGAACTAGTGTTAAATCTCAATTTTCATTACAAATCTAATACCCTTAGATGATCATAATCAATTGCCAATTAATCATGATTATAAGAGTAAAAGTGCTAAATAACTTAATCAAAATAATAGCATCAAATAGCCAAGAAGTTAACACCAAATAATCATAGAAAATTCAACCAAAATCCAAAATATAAACTTTAGAAACAGATATTTAAACACAAATCCATACTTGTATAATAACTAAACATGAAATCAAATACAAAAGAGAAAGTAGTAGAAGAGATATCACCCATGTCAATGAAATTAAACTCTCCATCTTGTTCCTTAATTTTCATCCAAGTTTAACTACAAGTACAAGAAGGATAAACTTTGACGCCCCCACTTCTCCCAAAGGCGAAACCAAGGGTATCCGCGGAACGCCTGCCCAACTCTCGCCAGGACTCGATACAATTCAATTCAAACTTAAGAATAATAACTAAGTAATAAAAGTCGAAACGAAGAAAAGTCGCTTTCTTAAATAAATATTCAAATCTTACAACACAAATTCTCAAAAGTACAATCACTAGAAGTCGGCTAATCAAATACAACCCAAAATACTAATCAAAAGTAATCAAACCAGTTTCTCCAAAATTCTTTCCATTCTGATCTCCTGTTAATGAAAACAAAACTAATGGGATGAGCAAACGCTCAGTGAGGTCAAAAAACACACATGCAAACACATAGTCCAAGTAACAATAACATTTATACAGTAAATAAAATTGTAAAATTCCAGTAATTAACATTTCAAGTAGGAAAATTAAGCAGAAACAATTTAAGAATACTGGATCTCTCAGGAGTTAGATTCCACTTATTTCGCCAAGATTCGATCAGATACCTCCACAGAAATGACACTCCGTCAAAATTGGGTAGGTATTAAGTTCGTAGAACTCCACTTACTCTTTAATTTCCGTTCACCATTACACCCCCTGTCCCAGACCCGCTCTTCAGTTATAAAAGGCGATACTACTCGAGTATGTCAAGCGAGATCTTTCAAATAGATCAAACTTATGATATTCTCATGACTCACCAAGTTTCACGACCAAACTCATGCAGGCTCGAGTCGCAAGGTCGATCGATGAGTTTGGGCGTCCCCCGAATTACTATTATGAGTCGACGAGATTCACTCCAATCGACATATGCAAACATAGCATAATTCACTATTTAGCACTTCACTTATTTCAATTAACCAATTATAAGCCGATGAGATTCACTACAATCAGCATATTTAATCACAATTATAAATTCAAGTATGAGCAATTCAATTATATAATCAATTAAAAGAGAACGAGTGCGATAAAGTACACACTCGACTCAACAATTGTAAATTACTTAATCAATAAGAAGCAATTCACATAATTGGCAACTATTCATGCACTTAACACTCACCAATTCAAAACTAATGAGTAAGTGCAAAATTAAGATCTTTAGTGGTCGGCTTCCGAAATTCTCTTCAAGATCTTCTTGAGCGCCTGAAGAAATAACAATTATCTATTACTCATAAATACTTACAAACGCCTTTGCCAAACAAGGAAGAATGTACACTTGCATAATACTAAGACAATGTCTTAAAAGAGTTTTATTCTCTCGAAAATCGAGATTCAAAGTGAAGATTTAAAGTTACAAGAGAAATTTGCATCCCCCATGAAAATGAGTTTAAAACGGATGATCGATATCAAAAGACAATGAAAAGTTCTCAAAAACTCATTTCCCAAGAAATCATGAATTTTCAGCTTTGCGCAATAAACTTGGTAAAATCAGATCTTGAGTTCAGTATGTCCAAAAATAGAAAAAATTATACCGTTGGAAACTAAATCCAAAGCGCTAAAAGTTTCTAGAAAACACTTTTCCAAGATTATAAACAAAAAGCATTCATTTTTCAGGTCAAAATTGCTGATTCAAGGAACCAAGACAAAAACCAGTCTTGGTTTTTTGGCGATATTTGGAAATTCGGTAAAATTTACAGAAAGTGAATCAGCCTTGAAATTCATAACACAATAAGAGTTCCCAAATAAGGTTTCAAACACAACAAATGGAACTAAATTGGAGTTTTGAGCAACAAGATATAAACAGCCTAAAGTCGGTTGATTTTTACTATTTGAACAGTGAATTTCCAGATTTGAAGAGCAATCTTTGGGGTATTATTTGGATATCGAAATGGTATTGAAATTACACCAAATTTGGTACATTTAAACTTCCATATGTGGACTATCCCTCTATAAAATTATAGGTGAAAAACTCACGTGGAAAGACAGTTAACAAAGTGACCAAAATTTGTGAAATCTTTCAAAGCAATCTGCCAATCCACTCTTTCTTTCTTTCCAAAGGTTTTGTCCAATGAAATCAACCCCAATTCACTCCATTTTTGAAACCAAAGTTTCAGAAACATTTAATAAGAAATTTATGGTTAAACGACACTAAAATTTTTGAAGTATAACCTCCCAAAACAGGTTTGACCATTTGGCCAGCAAGAAAGGGAAAAAGCTTCCAGTTTCCAGTTTTGTCGCGTTTTCAAAATCAAGCCATATCTAACTCTATACAAACTCAAATTGAGAATGGTTGGTGGTGTTGGAACTAGGTTTCAAATTCCACCAATTCATCAGAAGACATCATTTTAAAAATCTTTTCACAAGTAGGACAAAATCAAGCCACAAAACGCAGCTTTCAGTTTCATTTTGTATGAACAGGACAAAACAAAACAGCTTAATTTTGCCGACTCACTGCGATTCACTCAAAACGAACCAGTAGGAGATTTTTATACCGTTGGAAAGTTATGAATGTCTAGTTTTGAATCCCACTAACGGCACTCAATTTTGACTTTTTTACATAGAGTTACATTCGAACAAAGAAGCACTGTCCGAGGCCTTTGCTATACGTTTTCCAGATTTGATTCTTGCCAAAACTCAAGTTTTATGCAACCAAATGAAACGATTTTTGGAAGGCACTTTTATACACACAATATTCAACATATATCCATCAATTTTACAGTCAACCAAAGCATCAAAATTTCGAATTAAAACAGAGCAACAATGGACAGAATTTCGGCCAGCTCACTAACCAAAACTTTTCCAACTTTCACTCCATTTTCTAACCGTAAACTTTTCATTCTTCACACAAACAACATTAACCAAGCAACAAATCCTCAAGGTAGCTATCTACAAGTCTCCTCAAGACCGGTAGCCTAGAGATTAAAGTAAGATAAATGGTTTTCTCAAGTCCTCTAACCTATTTTCTTGCTTAGAGTTGTAAACCCATGAAGATTAACCTTCTTTCTTGAAGAAATTTGGAAAGATCAAAGGAGTTGAAAGGTTACCTCCTAAACCTTGATGAAAAATCAGATTTTTTCACCACAAACCCTCCAAGCAACTCCACAAGATGTTGCCTTTCTTCAATCTAGAGTTGATTTCCAAGAGGTGTGGAAGTTGGATGAAAAAATGGAGCAAGATGAAAGCTAGAAGTGAGGAGTTTTCTTTCCCTTCTTCCTCCTAGAGGTTTGGCCGGCTATGGAGAGAGAGAGAGAGGAGGGTTTTGAGTGATTGAAACTTGTGAGGGAAGATTGATGGAAAGTTACTTTAAATTAGGTGTAAAAAGGTCAACTTTGAATAGTTGTCGCGCGTGGGTTTCGTACCACCGTTTTCTCTCGGTTTGATACACGTATCCACTAATCCTCCAAGGTATAATTTCTAAAATCTCCAATTAGTCGCACGGTGTGACTTTTCGAGAAAAACTATTGACGGCGCGCGGTAAAAACTTAATTTGAAATTCACTCACCTATAATCCCTCAATTAATTTTTCTTAGTCTACTATTAATTATTCTTAATTGTCCAAGATTATTGCACTTTCGATCGAATATTATCTCAAAAAACATGTACTCGTTATTCCTCACTAAACGAGTTTTGGAAAAATTAAATTTGCTAACGGGACGTTTTAAAAATATAAGTAGGGTATTGTTCCATGTAAATGGATTTAAAATAGTTGAAATAAATTATTTGAAGAAAACGGTTGAATAAATAATTAAATAAACCAGTAAAATAAAATAAAATAAGAAAATTTTTGGGTTCTCACATAAACTATGCTAACTATACTAATCTAGCCTAACTAATGAACTAAGAAAAACTAATGAAAACTACATTTTTGTGAAGTTTCTCTAACCTTCCAAAGTTGTGAAAATATCCTCCAAGGCTACTATTTATAAAGAGATTCAAGATCAAGAAGAGTTGTTTCTATTTGGAATTTTTGACTCTCAAAACTCCCAAAAATTGATTCTACAAGATTCTATACTTGCTTGCTCAGATACAGCCAAAATTCTTGCAGAAAAATGGGTCAACAAACTTGTGTGAACAGAGCACAAGTTGTAGACCAAATTGCAGCAAAAATTGAAGAATACGCAACCTCAAAATGTGACCTGAGGTCGTGTATTGTACCCCATGTTTTGCCTTTTTGCAGGTTTGCTCAATTTTGGTCAAGTCTTCTCTTTGCTCTATTTTTTATTCAATTTCAACTGATATTTTCTCGATGATGTATGTTGAAATAACTCCTGTACAAAATATGAAAGTTGTAACTATTTGAGTTAGCTTTTCAATGCGTAAAGAATCATCCAATTTGGAACTTTGTGGACTGAGAAATGAACAAAATATCCTCAACTGGTCAAAACTCTATTTCAACTTTTGACAATGAAAATATACTTCTGTATTTCGACATTTTGACTTGGGAAACTCATGAATTGGATTTTGATGTCTCATAACAAATGTAGAGTTATGTGTTAACTTCAAAATGACATAAGAATCACCTCAATCCGATGTTTGTAGCTCAAGATATTGTCGAAATACCATAAGGTGTCAAAACTATCTAACTTGCATTTCTTTTTTTGAACATTTTGCACTTTATGTCTTCTTTAAATCATTTTAAATCATCAATAACCATCTAATTATCTTCTCAATTAATTCCATTTAATGATTGAATCATTAAACCTATAAAACATGAAATTTTCACCATTAAAATTTATAAAAATACAATTTTTACCACTTAACTACAAAATGTATATTTTTACTAGCAACTTAAATCATTATCTATTGAAAATAAATAAAACACACCAAAACTAAGTAATAAAACACACTTAAAATACACAAAATATACATTTATCAAACTCCTCCACACTTAAATCATTACTTGTTCTCAAATAATTAAGAATTATAATCCAACATTTTGAAATTAAACATATGTGCAAAATTCAACTTCATTTTCTCAAAACAAGGTAAAGAACTATTATGCAATCATTCAATTAAATTCAAGTACTCATAATATCAAGTAAAGGAGAGCCAATTATATGACAATTTTAACTAGTTCTATTCCATTTTTTCATCCTTACCCAATTTTACAAGTAAATAACTCATATGGTCAATAAAATGCTTCCGAAATCCTTGATCATCTTCTTATTCAAATTTAATTAAGGAATTATTCATATAACATAGTTAACTATATACTCAAGTTGTGAAAGTGCCTTTTGACCTGAAAATTGATTTTTTTTTATATGAAAATCACTGGTTACTCAATATTTCACATCCTCAAATTGCTTTACATACTCTTAATTTTAGTACCGTTTTATGCGAAAGTCGACATTTATAGATGAAGGCTCCTGATTACTAAGTATAAGAACCATTGGAGTAGAACAAATCTTATTCTATCTTTTTTTTATTTTTTCTTCTTCTTTTCTTTAAAAGCAAAAATAATAATATTCTCTCAAAAGAATAATCATGAGAAGAGTATTGCCATTATTGACCATATTTATTACTTAACTTATTCATCAAATATATAAAATTTAGGCATAATTTTCTTCACTTTTCAAGATATACTTTCCTACAAATGCACAAATTATAATCATGTAATAATTATCTCCAAGTCAAATGAGGAATGAAGGTTTCAAATCACATATATTTATCTCAAAAGTAGAAGGAATTTGAGTTACTAATGGTATGAAACTTGTTACCCTTGGATAAAAGTAAAAACATTTAGAACCTTTTGGGGCAAATTTGCAAATTTGGATAAGATTTTGAAAAAATTTTGGCAGAGTTTCCCTTTATAAATGGACAAAACTCCTTTCCAAAACCCAATTTTCAACTTAACGCACCAGAAATATTTCTAAGGTAAGTCCAAATCATTTCCATCACAAGTCAATCACAACCAACACATATAATCTCAATTCTCTCTCTCACATTTAAAATACACATTATCCTCAATGTGTAAAAAAGGAAACCGAGATAAAGAAAGGATACTCCCCTATTATTACGAATGAAGTGCGCAAATATGAAGTTTCAGAATTCATCATAAAATTTATGATCCTTTTGTCACAATTCTACAAAAAGAAAACTTCATGAGTTCCATTTGTAACCATTAGTAATAAAAACTTAAGAAGTGAAAATGTGAAACAAACTACTATGGTTCAAGAGAAGCAAAGGCAAGAACAAAACGGTTTGTTTGGATAGAGTATTATCTGAAATATTATTTTAAATAATTACTGTAACACTTTTTGTGATGTGATGTATGTAAGATAAAAAGATAATTGGGAATATAAAAAAGTGAGTTGGGAAATGTGTTTATGATGCAAGCGAAATATTATTTGAGATATTTGTACAATCCAAACACTCCCTTTGACATTGATAAACATAAATTGGCGATCCGTAACTCTACACCTTTGTCTTGGTGATGTGCCCGTGTAAAATTGACAAGAAACTCCTCAAGGTACAGTGAAACACTTCACTTCACACCATTTTCACTCCTAAAATTCCACACAAATTGGTAAATTCTTCATATATTCAAAATTCATCATCCAATCATACTCTATATGAAGATTAAGCAATAAACTTTCATTTAAATGCATTATTTTATTAAACTAGATAAACTAGCCATACTTTAAAACTTATAAATTCAAATTTGCTAAAATGTCACCATGTAATGTATACATGTAAGTATCATAAACAAGTCACATTTTGACAATTTGAACCATCCAATTATATTTAACAACATTCCAAAACCAATTATTACATTGATCATATAATAGGAATATATATAAATTGAAACATTACATATATCATTATATTCCCACGTTTGATCATCTAAACATGTTTTAAAATATTAAATAAGCATAATGGAGCTTATAAATATCAACAAATAACATCACAAATTCAGTATTCAAAGTATGTCATTAAACTCAAAAGATATGCAAATGGTGGATATTAAAATACCAAATTAAGTTCAAAATATTTATCTCAAATTGGTAGAGTGATGTTTGGTGATACAAATGATACAAAAACTCCTATGAAACACCATTAAATTGACCCCCTATTACTTGAATTAGAAGCTATGAACCCTAACATTCAATCGATTTTTGAGTTTTTTTTTGTTGAATTTTAATCGATTAAAAAGATTCTATGATAGTCAAATAATGTTTGGTTGATGATTTCTTGTAAGGAAATGCAGTAAAAGAGGAGATTGCTAAAGTGTGTGTAAATATGAGAATACGTGAATTTGGAGAGGAAAAGAGAAGAATAAGGCAACCTGCATTTTTGCTTCTTCAAAGAGCCTCAAAAATGCGAGTAGGCCCGCGTTTTTAGACTCGTGTTTTCTACCTTAATTTTGTAGAAATGAATACACAAGATTTGAAAACGTGACCTTAGGTCGCAATTTCTGTACTCGCATATTTTATTGAAAAGTTGCAGAATAAAATACACAACCTCAAGAAAATGTGACCTAAGGTCGCGTTTCCCATGAGGCTGCGTTTTCTTCTGCAATTTTTCTGGAAGAGATTCAACTTTCTAAAATTACGTACGGTACCCTAGTTGCTCAAAATGCATACTAGATCATTATTTTACTAAAATAATCAATGCACACACATGTAAAATGATCAAAATATGCATTTTACCTCTCTTTAGCGAATCAAAAATATTAAATACTCAAATCGAGGAGTGGAGTTCCTCAATCAAATTTCACCTTTTTCACATCATTTAGTCACCCTTGTTTCCATTTCTCATACCTAAAAAAGAAAACCAACAAAATAATTTAAACACATAATTTAAATATAAAATCACACCAAATTAAAATAAATTACCAAAACATTCGGTTGCCTCCCAATTAGCGCTTTTGTTTATAGTCGTTGGCTAAACTATGTAATCTCATTTTTCAAGGAGGTTTTGTCAATGAATAATCCACCATTTTAAGTTATGGTGGATCAATAAATGATAGCTTAATAGCAAAAGACACATGTTCAAATGATATGAGAGGTGAAAGTGGTTTACCTATCTGAAGTGATTCATAGATGTTACTTTGAATATGTGTCACTTGAGAGCTCACCAAAGAAATGTCGGCATGACCTTCTTAGAAGATAACATCTTTAGAACCTACACCTTCAAAGTACTTCTCAAGAGGGATTAAATATGAAACATTGATGCCAATCTATTGAGATTCAAAGTTAGTTTCAAAGATATTATCTTGTGAAATGTACTCTTTCTCAAAGATATTATCTTGTGAAATGTACTCTTTCTCATTGAAACACATATTAGATACACTGTTTTCATCAAAATGCAATCCATTTTCATGTACAACATTCCCACCATTCATGCTAGGGTCATTTTTCGTATCATTAGAAGAAATAACTTCACACAAAACATGTAAATGACCTTGTGTTCTACCAAAGTGAGAAGTTAATTTATTTAACCTTTCCTTAACCCTATCAAAATGGTCGAAGGTTGCATTTGCTAACTTTTTTATAACTAATTCCCAAGATGACTTAGATTCAAATTGGACAAATTCGAGTTGGTAATCATATAAATAAGGAGAAGCATTATATACACATTAATTATTCCAATCATAAGCATAAGAATTCCCCCAATTAGGACCATTTTAATCAAAATAAGGATTTCAATGCTCAAACTCATCAAAATAATTCACATTTTGTGCTTGTTTACATGTATGAGTAGTATGATAACCTCCACACAAGTTACAAATCATATGATTAGAATTAAAAACATTAACGTTCCTATTTTGCTCAATCTCATGCATAATGGTGTCCAATTGAGCTTTTGACGTTATAAAATAAAATTTAGCCTTTAAGCACTTTAAGCCATCTTTAAATGACATACCTTCAGACACATCTTGGTTACCTCTATTCATACAGTTTTGCATATGGTAACAATTCATTGCTGATCTTCCACTTCTCATGCATTATTCCCCCATATTTCCTATTCTTATTGAGTTCCTAAACATGCTTTCAAAATTGTTCAAAAACAAGTTTAGTCAAGAAGAATAAGTGACTCAACACATACAAAACAAGGCACTAAATACAAAATAAAAGACTCATCAAGACACTAAATATAACAAAAGAACACTAAACACAACAAAAACAAGAAAAAAAATATCTTAATTAATAAAGTTTTTTTTAGCACATATATTGAGCAAAGTCTTCCCCGACAACGGCGCAAAAAACTTGACAAGTGTGAGGTATACATATAACGATTAGCTCATACATAGTCAAGTTTTACGTTTATAAAATTCTAAATATCCCATACACAATTTTTGCAAGTATGCGAGTCGTTAATTGAGTATAGAGGTATTAGGTTTCGATTTCATAGGAAAGATTGTCAATTACTGGTGGTTTGCAAACTCATTTATTATTTAGATGATTAACAAACTGAAGAAAATGAAACTAAGTTAAAATGTGCAAGAAATAACAAATGAAAACTCCTTAGGTCGTGGTATCTGTGACGTCCTCACTACTCCCTAGGGCGTGTCCCAAGATTTAGCGGATCGTCTGTCCAACTTTCGTCAAGAGTGCTCACTCACTTCAAGAGAAACAAGTTACAGCCTTCAAAAAAAATAAATAAAATAACAGTTCTCAAACTTGGAACATACATTTACATTCATTTCTATCTCAAACATTCTTACAACCCCAAATATAATAAAAGATTTAAATTCCAGATAAATTCAACTCTAATCGAGCACTAGCACGAGTACAATTGCAAAAATTCAAAAACTAGACAATGCTAGTCTATACCAGCCTTACACCTTTGCTGATACCCCCTGTAAGGAAAACAAAACTAATAGAATGAGTCAAATCTCAGTGAGATTCCAAAACATCATGCAAACCCAAAATAGCGAGTATAAGAAGTCAAGAAAATGAGTATTAACACTTCATATAGCCAATCATTAAATATTCAACATTTTCAAATAAAAGGATACAGTCGCTTTTTGCGTACTAGTTTCGCCATAACTTTACCAAGTAGTAGTTGATACTCCGTCAACTTTCAAGTAGAGTAACCAGTCCAGTAGTGCACCACTTAATTCCAATCTCCATCCATCATCCAAACCCCCTACCGGACCCGAATTCCAAGATAAATATTAGTGGTAATACTCGAGCATATTAATTAGTCGAGAAGATAACACTCTACTCGACAAAACTAGAGACCCAAGGTTCATTATCTAATCGATCAGATCCTTGCCGGTTCGACTCGATTAACTAACCACAGGGTTTCTAGAATTTCAAACAGTACTCAAATCATATATATGTATATCAAACCAATTGTAACCAATGCACAGTAATAAGTCACATTAGACCAATTGCGATAAAATACATCCTTACCCGACCAAACAAATCAAATATTATCCGATCACATTGGTAAAACATTTAAATCAAATATCAAGTTTAATCATGCACTTGGAAGTACTCACCAATGATTTATGACTTTTCAAAACCACGTTCAGGTGCAACTCCCTGGTTGGAGTCTAAATCTGCGATAAAATATCATTTAACAGTTTGAAATCAATTAGGGTTGAAAATATAGGAGTTTTGCTTAAGAAAATCAAGTAAATGAAACTCATTTAAGTAGTATTCATTTACTTATCAAACTCTAGAAAATTCATACTCGCTTTTTTGGTTTGATAAAGAAGCGATTAAAACTTTTAAATTCGCAATTTGATATAAAAAGATGAGGAAATCGTATTTAAAGTGGTCGCTACTTTCGCCTTATAAAGTGTACGAGTTTTTGGCAAAATTCAACTTATATACTCCTACTAAGGAAAACTTGAATATTCTAAACAATCTAAGTTCAATTCAACCATGAATCACTGCTCAAGTTCCGATTCCACTCGCTTATCTTATGAAAGAAAATTTGGGTAGCATTTTCCTTGTATTTACTCATTTTTTCAGCCATTTAAGGCTACATTTTTTTCCTCAAATCAGTCCAACTCAATCACCACAAGTAAACATATAAAGGTAGTTCTTAATCTAGACCAAAACCTTCCAAATATAACTCATTTCTAGCAAATAATCAACCAATACCAAAACTGGAATTTCTTACCAAGACTGAAATTTCATCTTTTAAAGCTAAAAAGTCACAATCATACCACTAATCATCTCACAAATTTCATATCCAAACTCAATACCAATATTTTATAATTAAACAACATAAGCAAGGCTGAAAATTACAAAATCCTAGCTGAAATTTCACTAATCAACACCAAAATTAGAAGATCATCCATAATATTCCAAGATTCAAGACATCTATACCATATTTTTAGCAAGAATAAGGAAGAAAAAAGGAGTGGATGTACTTATACCTTCCAAAACTACTTGAGAAGTGAAGAACCAAATTATTTCTTCCAAGAAATTCACCACTCCAAACTTCCTAAGCACCAAGAGACTAGTTTAATCGGTTTAGTTTTTGTGATCTCAACTCAAACAAGAAAAAATCAAGGTTCGAATTGAAAGTTTTCTTCTCTCTTTCTCCTCTCCTAACTCTCGGCCACCATGAAGAAAAAATGAGAGAAAATTAGCCAAAATGAAAGATAAGAAGGAAGGAAATATCTTGGTTAAACTCTTCTTTGATTGCTAATACTTGGCAAGTCAAGATTCTTCCTTTTTTTTTCTTTTCTCACCTTTTCTTTAGTCAAAGATTTCGGCTGGTTTAGGGTTTAATCTAGGGCTAATTAGATGAAATAAAACCAAGAAGATTAGGGTAAGAAAGTAGTGATCAAGTGGTGTAATCAATCAGTAACAACGGTACACGTCGATTCAAGCCTATTTTCCCTAACCCCCTTGTACCTTTGTTTTAACTTATGATTCACTAACTTATTATTAGCACTTCTAATCACACACTTTCTCTTACTTAATACTCACTTTTATCCACCAAATTTAATACACATATCTCACCAACTAATCACACTATCAAAATACTCAAAAATCCTAGTTTACCCTAACTATAAAAGGTAAAACTCTCGATTCTATTATTTATTATAACTATTGAAGGAGTAATTTAGTAGCAAAGAAATTACAAATTAACTTATTCGAAATAAAAGAAAATTTTAAGAAAATATGAAGAATTTTGCAAGTTCTCACAGTATCCCTTTTAATACTCATGCAAATGTAACTTTTGGATCATTAAACACTACTATCTTGACAAGTTATGGCGTAATTTCCTCATATATGTGAAACCTACTCTCGTAGTGAATCAACTATACTTGCAATTAAACCATACCTATTCTCGTGATTATGAAATTAATTACAAATTCATTTCTTTTATGAAATTATATGAAATGAATCACTAAAACCATAAAGGTGCACATCTACTTTCGTGAGTGTACTCCTTAGATTTATCATTTCTTTGAACTAGTGGTAAATCCCAATTTTCATTACAAATCTAACACCTTTAGATGATCATAATCAAGGGCCAGTTAATCATGATTATAAAAGCAAAAGTGCTAAATAACTCAATCAAAATAATAACATCAAATAGCCAAAAAGTTAACACCAAACAATCATAAAATGTTCAACCAAAATTCAAGGTATAAAATTTAGAAACACATATTTAAACACAAATCCAAACTTATATAATAATTAAACATGAAATCAAATATAAGAGAGAAAATAGTAGAAAGATATCACCCTTGTCACGTGAAATCAAACTCTCCATCTTGCTCTTTAATGTTCATCCAAATTTAGTTACAAGTACAAGAAGGATAAACTATACTAACTATACTAATCTATTCTAACTAGTGAATTAAGAAAAACTAGTGAAAACTACATTTTTGCGGAGTTTCTCTAACCTTCCAAAGTTGTAAAAATGTCCTCTAAACCTGTTATTTATAGAGAGATTCAAGATCAAGAAGAGTTGTTTTTAGTTGACATTTTTTATTCTTGAAACTTCCAAAAGTTGCTTCTACAAGATTCTACACTTACTTGCTCAAATACAGTCGGAATTCTGACAGTTGATGAATTTTTTTCGACTTGGCCACCTCTGAGCAGAAAGTTAGACATGGAAAAAGTTGGAGAGACTGCTACATATTGGGGTGCTAATGCACGAGCATCCGTTCACCATATTAGAAGAAGAGGGGTTCAATCTTATGATGAAACGAGCAGTGCCAGAGTGGAAGAGAATCTCTCGAGCAACAGCAAAAAATATTGTATACAAGTATATGAGGTTGAAAAAATAAGCTGAGAAACAAGTTGAAAAATATGAAAAAAGTGAGCATCATAACTAATCTTTCTAAGTCAATAAACCAAAAGATCGAGTACATGGTCATCACTGGGCATTGGGTTGACTCTGATTGAAAACTACAAAAGTAAGTTCTAAGTTCTGTGCACATACCACCACCTCACCAAAGAGTTGAGCTAGCATCTTCAAATTTCAAAAGTGCAAAGAAGTGGGGTATTGAGTACAAGATTTACTCTATATCAGTTGGACAATGTTTCGAACAATGATGTTGCTGTTAGAATATTACGTGATGATATCTCCAGGTCCAAAAAGTTTTCCTGTGATGGAAAATTATTCTATATTCGATGATGTGCACATATCTTGAACCTTATGATTCAAGATGGCATTTCTGAGATTGTGGATATCACCCAAACCATTAGGGACTCCGTGAAATTTGTGAATCAATCAGAGGGTCGAGTGTTGATGTTTTCTAAGATTGCCCAACAACTCTAGATACCAGTAAAAATGTTACTTTATGGTTGCAAGACAAGATAGAATGCCACTTTCAAGATGTTGAATTGTGCCATCAAATTTTAAGGATATTTTTCCCCGTTTCCAAGATGGAGAGCAAAGTTACGATTTTTGCTCATCTGCTAAGGATTAGAAAAAGGCAGAAAAGGTTTGTTTGATCTTGAAAAAATTTTAGGAGTGTACACATAATTTTTGACTCAGAATATCCTACCAGCAATCTTTTCCTTCAAGAGTTGGTGAAGATAAAGAAAGTGATGGATGTTCAAATCAATGATGAAAACCCCTTCATTCGGGCTATGGTTCGAGAGATTAAAGCTAAGTTTGACAAGTATTGGGGTGAATGTAATTTGATATTGGTTGTGGCTGCTATTTTAGATCCAACACAAAAATGAGGGTTGTAGATTTCACCTACCCTCAATTGTATCCACCTTTAAAGGCTTCTCATAACATTTCCACCATTCGTCAAGTGATCTTCGAGTTATATGACGAGTATGTTGTTTTAGCGGCAAATCCAACTAGAGGGCTAAAGGTATCTAACTCTTCACAAAGACAAGGAACAAATATGATCAAGAAGACTATATAGGGTGACTTTGATCAATATTGTGATGAAGTTGAGACCAGTGAATCCCATAAGTTAGAATTGGTTGATTATTTAGACAAGCCTCGGTAAAAGATTAGAGAAGACCTCAATGAATTTGATTGTTTGGAGTAGTGGAAAATAAATCGAATCTCATACTCAGTACTTTCTCGAATGGCCTACGATGTCTTGGCCATTCTAATAACTACAGCTGCATTAGAGACCACATTTAGTGCCGAGACTCGAGTAATTGACACCTATCGAGCGGCACTTCACCCAAATACAGTTCAAGTATTGATGTGTGTAGGAGATTAGTGTAGGAATCTTCACGTGGTGAAAAAGAAGACGAAGGTTAGGTTTATTGTTTTACTATCAAACTTCCATATTTGAGTTATTGACTATAAGTTTCTTTATTCTTTCGGGAGTCTCGAGCTTTTTAAGCCTTATTAAATCAAGTCTCGAGCTTTCTAAGCATATCCTCAAGTCAAGCTCCAGTCTAGATTCTCCAAATCAATCGATCTCGAACTCGAGTCGAATATAGTAATATCATAGTCCGAGTCAAACTCGAGTATAGCAATACTCGAGTTCGACTAAGCTCAAGTACGTCTCTATGTCCCATTGACCGTAGTTGTCAAGAAGAATGAGAAATTCTTCTGGGGAGAAACTCAAGAACAAACTTTCTAAATTCTTAAACACAAACTCACACACGCACAAGTTTTATCTTTACCTGATTTTAATAAAATATTTAAAATTGAATGTGATGCCTTAAGTATTAGAGTGGGTGATGTGTTAATGCAAGTTGGGAAGCCAATCGCTTATTTTAGCAAGCAACTCGGTGGGATAGCATTAACCTACTCAACGTACGATAAAGAGCTATATGCACTAGTTCGAGCGTTAGAGACATGGCAGCATTATTTGAGATCTAAGGAGTTCGTGATTCATATGGATTACGAGTCCCTTAAATATTTGAAGGCGCAGCACAAGTTGAGCAAGAAACATGCTAGGTGGATTACCTTCGTTGAGTCATTTCCATACGTCATCAAGTACACGTCTGGTAAGACAAATGTTGTTGCCAATGCACTATCACACAAGTACATCCTAATCACTACTTTAGATGCTAAAATTCTAGGGTTTTAGTTCATTGAGAACTTGTATCAAAATGATTCTGATTTTGGAGTGATTTATGAGTCATGTAAAGCACCTCATAAGATTGTGTTTTTAATTGCTGATGGATACCTTTACTATGCCAACAAGCTATGTATTCCCATGTGCTCATTTCGTGAGTTATTGTTGAGAGAATCACATGGTGGAGGATTAATAGAACATTTCGAGATATTTAGGACATATGTTGTTTTGCAGGAACACTTCCACTAGCCGTGCATAAAGCAAAATGTGGAGCAATTCGTTGACAAGTGTATCACATGCCGACAAGTCAAATCTAAGGTACATCTGCATGGTTTATACACTTCGTTGCCTATACGTAAAGAACCATAGGTAAATCTATCGATGGACTTTATACTTAGGTTACCTAAGTGTAGGAGAGACAGTGATTTCATTTATGTAGTCGTAGATAGATTTTAAAAAATGACTCATTTTATTGCTTATCATAAAACTAATAATGCATCTCATATCGCTAATTAGTTCTTTAGGAAAATAGTGAGATTGCATGTTGTTCCTAGATCCATAGTATCTGATAGATATGTTAAGTTCCTTAACTAATTCCAAAAAACCTTATGGTCTAAGTTAGGAACTAAGTTATTATTTTTGACAGTTAGTCACCCATAAATTGTTTACCAAATAGAAGTAACTAATGGAACTCTTTCTATCTTTCGGTCTTGTTGTGTGCAATATTGGGTAAAATTCTTAGGGCATGGAAGTAATGTTTACCTCATTTCGAATTTGCATATAATCGTACCGTGCATTTTGCAGTCCAATATATGCCATTTTGAGGTTATTTATGGTTTTAACCCACTTATGCCTTTAGATTTGTGCCTTTACCAGTTTATGAACAAATTAACTTAAATGATAAGAAAAAGGCAGTGTGTGTCCGACAATTTCATGAGAAAGTGCAAGCTAACATTGAGAAGCAGACAATGCAGTACACTACACAAGCAAACACAAGTCGCAAGTGTGTGGTGTTTGAACCAAGTGACTGGGTTTGGTTTCACCTGAGAAAGGAGCGTTTTCCAGTCTAACGTCGAAACAAGTTGCTACCACGTGGAGATGGACCATTTCAAATACTCGAGTGCATCAACGACAATGCTTACAAACTCAAGTTACCAGGTGAGCACTGAGTTAGTGCTACATTCAATGGATCTGATTTAAGTCCTTTTCTTGCAGGCGGTGGGGTCGATTTGAGGACACATCCTTCTCAACAAAAAGGGACTAATGGAGTTGCTCAAGTCAATCTCATGGTAGTTTTGATTGGTCCAATGACACGAACTCGAGCCAAATGACTTAACGAGTCATTACAAACAATGATTCGTGTTGTTAAAGATTCAATTGGAGTGCCTAACATGGTCCAAGAAGGCAATTGAAGTCGAGGTTGAAGAAGGAGGTTGATGGCCAAATATTTCCAACTTATGGAGTTACTAGTTTAGTCGTTAGCTTAGCTTTAGTTAGTCATTATTTGGTTTGGGTTTTAAACTAATAAATGGACCAGCTTTTAGAGCTTGCATCCGACCTAAAGTAGGGTTTTATGGGCCGTGTTAAGAGATCCAGCTCATGTGTCTTGTTTGTCCAAGTTGTGTTAGGAGTTCTTGTGCAAAGACACATTAAAAACATTGTTTCTTGTTTCATCATGTTCGTTTGGCTTATCAATCAAGGTATCACCCTTGATTGTGATTTTCTTGGTGTTCGTTTGGCTTATCAATCAAGGTATCACCCTTGATTGTGATGCCTACTATCGTTCCTTGGGTTCACTAGTTCGTTTGGTTGTGGGTCAAGATCGTATCAACATTCACTACCACGGGGATTAGATGGATCCTTTTAGGAATTTTGTTACTCAAACTTGTGTCAATCACCATCAATCCGGGGATTGTTTGATCGCGAATTTGGCCTTCAATGAGGTTCGTATCACACCCCAAGGTAGATTTGAATCTTTATTGTTATGATTAATGACAAATATATGTTTATGTATAAAATTTTAAATTTTATGAAATTTTTTGTAGAATGTTATGGATAGTGAAAGCAAGATGCCTTGCGGGAGTTGGGAAGTTTGTTTCCTAAATTTTGTGGCGTGTTGCGCTCCAAAGCATTGTGGATTTGAGGCATGACAATGGGTTTGTTAAGGAAAAAAGATATGAAAAGAAAAAAGAAAAAAAAATAGAACGATACATTCTACAAAGGAAAATTGGGAAGAGATCCAAAGGGTAGAAAGAAGTAAAGCTTGCTTCTCCTTTTTCTCCATTGTGGTTGACAAAGAGTCTATGTCGCAAATAAAAAATTAGAAAAGCAATAAAATAGAATCTACATCAATTTAGGTCTATTTTTTTCGAAAAAGTATTATTTTGGATTTAAACTCCATGTTTCTCACTGACTAATTAAACTTTTTGTTGGATTACCCTTGATTACAAAGGAACTGCACATGTTTCTCACTAACTAATTAAACTTTTTATTGGATTATCCTTGACTTATAAAAAGAATTACACATGTTTCTCATTAGCTAGTTAAACTTTTTATTAGGTTAATCTTGTATACATTGACAATATATATAGACTAAAACTCTTGGACGCATGTCACTTAGTCCCATATCTTGAATTTGAACTTCATATTTTGTACATGCGACATGCGTATATGGGGTGCTAGTGTATACACTATCTATCTATGTATACATCATTAAATCTTTTCTATTTTATCTCTCTTAATGTTTATTTCAAGTCGAATTATGGTATTCATTTAAAATACGAATTCTTAAAATCAATTTAAAATAAAAAAATATATTATTTGCATTTAGGGTTGATTACATTTATGACCTCTAGAATTTGACAAAACTACTAATCAGACCCTAGGTTTGACTATATTACAAAAAGCCCCTCATATGGAAAAGCCTATAACAAATAGCCCCTTGCTATTACTTCATCACCATTGACTGTTAAATCATTAATGATGTTAGCATGATTTTTTTTTAAAAAAATCCCACCTTACACCTACTGTAGCCCCTCTTTTTCTTCCCTTTTTTCTAATGAAGATGGAGGAATGAAGGGTAAACGGATTCTTCCCTTAACCCTTATTATAGCCCAATCTCCTAATAAGCTGTTAGGGAGATGCATTTTTTACTTATGTAAGCAGAATGTCGTCTTAGTCCGTTCATTCTACACTCTATGAATTTTGAAATGGTAGAAGCATGGCCCTATTTGGCAATAGAGTTTTTTGCATAGTTTTTCTCCCATAAGTTTTTTAACAACTTTAACTATAATAATCTCAAAAACTCCTCAAAATTTTTAAAATACACACTTCAAAATATCAAAAACACACAAAAAATTTCCTTTCCACCTCAACCCACCACCACGCCCGCCGCTAACCAACACACCACCATCTCTTCCGGTGCTGGCACTGGCACTAGCTCTGACCACTACTGTTGGCACTGACTCTAGCAAAGGTCTTTTTTTCCCTTTCTCTTCTCCCTCTCCCTCTGCCTCTCCTCCTTTCCCCTTCCTCCCTCTCCATCTCCCCTCCCCACACCACCTCCCCTCTCCCTCCCCCTCCCTAGGTCGCGCGATCTAAGAGATGGGAGAAGGGAGGAGAGGGAGAGAGGGGAGGTGAGGAAGGGAAGCGGAAGAAGGAGAGAGAGAGGGAGAGGGAGGAGAGAAAAAGGTAAAAAAAAAATTTCTTCCTGCTACTGTTAGTGCCAACGGCCAGCGACTAGTGAGGTGAGAGAGAAAAAAAGGAGAGGAAAGAAAAGGAAAAAAAAAAGAAAGAAAAAAATTTACATCTTAAAAATTTTTCTACAAATTCTAGAGTAAATTCAAGTAAAATTTTAAACAAATACCAAAAAAAAACTTATTTGCCAAACGGGGCCAATTCTTATCCTTTTCATTATATGTTGATGGCAATATTAATGGCCAGCAATGATTTGGAGTTAACCAACACAACAAAAAGTTTATTATCTTCCAGTTTTAAAATAAAGAAAGTGGGATCTTGACCAATGATAAGGTGATGTGTTTTCAATTAGCCATTTCCATGCTTTTTCATCATATTCCTTCAAACTCTCCATCTGATTTTCAAACCTTGTCATGTAAGACGACTGAGCACAAGTCCAAAATTCTCCTTCAATGCTTCACCTGGGTGCAACTTTTTGAAGTTGTTATGGAAATGCCTGACACAGTATCTATGTTCAATTTCTGGAAGCACCTCATGAATTGCAGTCCCTAAACCCTGCTATAAAAAGATTACATATTAAATTAAATATTAAATTTCAGTAAAAATGAAAATTAATTAATTCAGCAAGAGAGTACCTTTTGTCTATCACTAATAAGTGTTCACTTTCTTTGGTCATAAATATCCAAATCGTACTTCAAAAATTTGATGAACCACTTCCAAGATTTCTTGTTTTCAGCCTCTACTACTGCATAAGCAATGTGATACAGGCAATCATTTGGATCAATCTCTACAGTTGTCAATAGCACTCCGGGGTGTGGACCTCGTAAATGGCAACCATCCACTGCAATGACGGGCCTACATGCAGACTTATATCTTCTTTTTAGTGCCCCAAAGCAGACATACAGCCTTTGGAACCTCTCTCCCTCCCAATGTCTTCATCTAACTCCGTCTCCATGTACATAGTGGAATCTGGATTACATTTTAGCAACTCATCACAGTAATCCCAAAGCCTTTTATACTATTCTTTATAGCTCCCATGGATTATGATCTTTGTTTTCATGAATGTTTTGTAAACCTATGTTATAGTGATGTTAACATTAAGTTCCGAATGCACCTTCTCCCTAAATTCCTCAACAGTGATTCTCTTATTCAACCTTAAAAAATTTGCATATTTTCTAGTTAGAAAACCTAAAGTAACTCTCTTGTGGTAGAATGTCCGGCCACAAGTGTGCTCAGGTCCCATAGTTTTCATCACAAGAGAGTCATCACCGGCCTCAACCTTAGAGGCAAACAGCATCTATTGACAATTTTCTGCCTTGCATTTAACTCTCATCCATGTAGTATCTTGTTTTACCCATTGAATATCCTTACCCCACTTGACTGCGTAGTTATCCACAACTAATTTGAACAATTGTTTATTATCAAATTAGGATCTTCCATATCAATTTCAGGCCTAAACCTCACAAGACTCGAGTTCTTAGCCTTTTTCTTCTTTTTGCTGTCTTTATCCGAGGAGGACCGACAACTTTTCAACTCATCTGAGGCAAGTGAATCAAATTCCTCGTGGACTGGAATCTGATCTCCTTCATCTGAGTGCAAGTCCTTAAAAGAATGATCTTTGGCTCTATCTTTGTTCTTCTTAGCTGCAGGCAATGACATTTTCTGTTTGTTACACTCCTTGCCCCTACTTTTCATTCCACCGTCAGGTTGTATCTTTCCAATTCGACCACCTAACTCTTGCTCAGGTGTAACAATGCAACTCTAGAATATCACATCTTCATCATCATGGCTAAAATCATAATCGTTGTCATGGAAGCTTTCAACTGTGGATGAATCCGAATGGACAGCATCATCATCACCATCATCATCACCATCATTTCCTCCATGTTCAGCAGGCTCTGTTTTTTCATTTTTTGACTTCACATGCTCCATCATTTGCTCCACTTTGACTAGTATTTCTTCGAAGTCAGCCAAATCAATATCATCAAAGGTGAGTCCCACATATAAATTATCATCTTCTAGTTGAATCTCCTCAACAGTTGCTGCACCTAAATCAGTGTTGCTTTTAACATCTCTTATATGGAATTCATAGACACCATATACATCAACTTCTCCATATTTTTTACCAATGCAGGCCACGTCTATTACGTCATCCTCACTATCTATTTGCCGAAGTTTCAACACATTTTTTTTCATAGGGGATTCCATACATCATCTTTGAATCCTCCGGACAGCCCACAACAGTGCAAAAATCATGCAGAATTGACTTACTAACTCTCTCTGGAATAAGTCCAAATGTTTCCACGCTACCGCCTATGTATGCTTGTTTTGGATCTTTAACATACACACCACCATAATGTATTTTCAAAGTAAAATAGTCCACATCTTGACCTACTTTTTATTTAAAAAAATAGAAACCTTTTATTATTTCTCAGATGCAGAACCTTGGCCTCAGTTATGTCTGACTTTTCATCAACATGAAAGCAACGACATAGTATAGTTTAAAGGCATAGGAACCATATCATAGTTCACAAACAAACAATTTACTTTAACTGAAACCAAATTTCACCACCACAATCAAAAGCATACATATTCAATTTCAAAATTACCAATATTTCAACATCACAACTCTCAGGAAAACAAAGTAAAATTTTGAAAGTCCCATACCCAAACTAAATGCTTTATCTTTTCCATGTAGAATCTATAAGTACTTTAACAAAAATTTTAACATCCCCTAACATGTTCATGCCTCACCACTGCTATACAATACTACCAAATTAAACCCCCCTCCCTCAAGTCCTTCCATTATATATTATATCACCATTCCAACATACTAGTGGCACTCAACTCAAGTACCTCATGCATACGGTTGATGAGGGTTAGGTTTGAAGTTAGACAACTTACTTGATTTTTGATGATGACTCCACTTGATCGTTGCCATCCTTGACAGAATCGCCATTGTCCATTGCCTGTGCCCATGGCGTTCCCTGTTCGATTTTGGCCTCCATCGTCTGTTCACCCAAGCCCTAGTTGTTCTCCAAATTTCCCCCAATTGTGTTCTATTTCCAAGGTTAATCGCATGGGCGGGGAATGTCTTTCGAATAATTGCAGCAGATTAAGCCAGTGTGACAATTATACCCCTGTTGGTCCACGCGAATTGAGTAAAATGTAGTAAAAAGTTCTACATTGGAAGTAAAAGCCTAGTTCAAGGACTAAATTAGTTAAAATATTTCATTAGGGACGAAATTGGTTTAAGTGAAAATATTTAGGGACCAAATTGGCGAAATTCCCTAACATTTCCACCATTTGTCAAGTGATCTTCGAGTTATATGACGAGTATGTTGCTTTAGCGGCGAATCCAACTAGAGGGCCAATAGCTTCTAGCTCTTCACAAAGGCAAGGAACAAATGTGACCAAGAAGACTATATAAGGTGACTTTGATCAATATTGTGATGAAGTTAAGACCAGTGAATCCCATAAGTCAGAATTGGGTTGATTATTTACACAAGTGTCGGCAAAAGATTAGAGAAGACCTCAATGAATTTGATTGTTTGGAGTGGTGGAAAAATAAATTGAATCTCATACTCAATACTTTCTCAAATGGCCTGCGATATCTTGGCCATTCTAATAAGTACAGCTGCATCGAAGGCCACATTTAGTGCCGAGACTCGAGTAATTGACACCTATCGAGCGGCACTTCATTTAGATACAGTTCAAGTATTGATGTGTGTAGGAAATTGGTGTAGAAATCTTCACGGGGTGAAAAAGAAGACGAAGGTTAGCTTTATTGTTTTACTACCAAACTTCTATATTTGAGTTATTGACTATAAGTTTCTTTATTCTTTTGGGAAGTTATGTAACTTTTTGTGTTTTGTCCTCTTTCCTTTTTGTAGGAAGCCAAGACAATCAAAGAATTCGACTTGCCCAAGCTTTGAAGATTTATGCTACTATTCATTTCTTCTACTTAGATTAGCTCATAATTTAGAGCTTGTGAATTTATGAGACATCTAACTTATTATGTATTGTGGAGTATGTTTATATTTTCGAACTTTTTCCTTTCATTTACAGTTTGAATGACTATTAACGGGGATGTGTGAATAGGTTGTAATCTTTCTATTTTCCTCCAGTTTGCTGAGCCAAGAAGCTCGATTGGTTAGATTACTCGAATCAAAGGCTCGATCTCGACTCAAGCCTTATTGAGTCGAGTCTCGAGCTTTTTAAGCATTTCCTCAAGTCAAGCTCGAGTCTAGATTCTCCAATTCAATCGAACTCGAGCTCGAGTTGAGTATAGTAATATTATAGTCCGAGTCAAACTCAAGTATAGCAGTACTCAAGTTCGACTAAGCTCAAGTACGTCTCTATGCCCCATTAACCGCAGTTGTCAAGAAGAATGAGAAATTTGTCTGGGGAGAAGCTCAAGAACAGACTTTCCAAATTTTTTAAGACAAACTCACACATGTACATGTTTTATCTTTAATTGATTTTAATAAAACATTTGAAATTGAATGTGATGCCTCATGTATTAGAGTAGGTGTCGTGTTAATGTAAGTTGGGGAAGCCAATCGCTTATTTTAGCGAGCAACTCGGTGGGACGGCATTAAACTATTCAAAGTATGATAAAGAGCTATATGCACTAGTTCGAGTGTTAGAGACATGGCAGCATTATTTGAGATCTAAGGAATTCGTGATTCATATGGATTATGAGTCCCTTAAATATTTGAAGGTGCAACACAAGTTGAGCAAGAAGCATGCTAGGTGGATCACCTTCATTGAATCATTTCCATACGTCATTAAGTACAAGTCTGGCAAGACAAATGTTGTTGCCAATGCACTATCAAGCAGGTACATCCTAATCACTACTTTAGATGCTAAAATTCTAGGGTTTTAGTTCATTAAGGACTTGTATCAAAATGATTCTAATTTTGGAGTGATTTATGAGTCATGTAAAGCACCTCATAAGGGTAAGTTTTTCATTGCTGATGGATACCTTTACTATGTCAACAAGCTATGTATTCCCATGTGCTCAATTTGTGAGTATTGTTGAGGGAATCATATGGTGGAGGATTAATGGGACATTTTGGGATATCTAGGACATATGCTGTTTTGCAAGAACACTTCCACTGGCCTCGCATAAAGCAAAATGTGGAGCGATTCGTTGACAAGTGTATCACATGCCGACAAGTCAAGTCTAAGGTACATCTGCATGGTTTATACACTTCGTTGCCTATACCTAACGAACCATAAGTAAATCTATCGATGGACTTTATACTTAGGTTACCTAAGTCTAGGAGAGACAGTGATTTCATTTATGTAGACGTAGATAGATTTTTAAAAAATGACTCATTTCATTGCTTATCATAAAACTGATAATGCATCTCATATCGCTAATTAGTTCTTTAGGAAAATAGTGAGATTGCATGGTGTTCCTAGGTCCATAGTATCTGATAGAGATGTTAAGTTCCTTAGCTAATTCCAAAAAACCTTACGGTCTAAGTTAGGAACTAAGTTATTATTTTTTGACAGCTAGTCACCCATAAACTGTTTACCAAATAGAAGTAGCTAATGGAACTCTTTCTATCTTTATATCTTGTTGTGTGCAATATTGGGTAAAATTCTTAGGGCATGGAAGGAATGTTTACCTCATTTCGAATTTGCATATAACCGTACCGTGCATTTTGCAATCCAATATTTGCCATTTTGAGGTTATTTATGGTTTTAACCCACTTATGCCTTTAGATTTGTGACTTTACCAGTTTATGAACAAGTTAACTTAGATGATAAGAAAAAGGCAGTGTGTGTCTGACAATTTCATGAGAAAGTGCGAGCTAACATTGAGAAGCAGACAATGCAGTAAGCTACACAAGCAAACAAGAGTCGCAAGTGTGTGGTGTTTGAACGGGGTGACTGGGTTTGGCTTTACCTGAGAAATGAATGTTTCCCAGTCTAATGTCGAAACAAGTTGCTACCACGTGGAGATGGACCATTCAAGTACTCGAATGTATCAACGACAATGCTTACAAACTCGAGCTACCAGGTGAGTACTGAGTTAGTGCCGCATTCAATGTATCTGACTTAAGTCCTTTTCTTGCAGGAGATGAGGTCGATTTGAGGACAAATCCTTCTCAAGAGAAAGGGACTAATAGAGTTGCTGAAGCTGATCATCATGTTCAAGTCAATCTCGTGGTAGTTTTGGTTGGTCCAATGACACGAGCTCGAGCCAAGTGACTTAACGAGTCATTACAAACCATGGTTCATGTTGTTAAAGATTCAATTGGAGTGCCTAACATGGTCCAAGAAGGCAATTGAAATCGAGCTTGAAGAAGGAGGTTGATGGCCAAATATTTCCAACTTATGGAGTTACTAGTTTAGTCGTTAGCTTAGCTTTAGTTAGTCATTATTTGATTTGGGTTTTAAACTAATAAATGGACCAGCTTTTAGAGCTTGGATCCGACCTTAAGTAGGGTTTTATGGGCCGTGTTAAGAAGTCTAGCTCGTGTGTCTTGTTTGTCCAAGTTGTGTTAGGAGTTCTTGTGCAAAGACACATTAAAAACGCTGTTTCTTGTTTCATCAATAACATATGAAATTTTCCAGAAATTATTCTTGAGAGAAAAGCTCTCTTGGCTCTATGAGCTCCCCTTGAACACTTAGAGTTTTCTTGATGTTCGTTTGGCTTATCAATCAAGGTATCACCCTTGATTGTGATGCCTACTACCATTCGTTGGGTTCACTAGTTCGTTTGGTTGTGGGTCAAGATCATATCAACATTCACTACCACGGGGATTTGATGGATCCTTTTAGGAATTCTATTATTCAAACTTGTGTCAATCACCATCAATCCGGGGTTTGTTTCATCGCGAATTTCGCCTTCAATGGGGTTCGTATCACACCCCAAGGTAGATTTGAATCTTTATTGTTATGATTAATGACAAATATATGTTTATGTATAAAATTTTAAATTTTATGAAATTTTTTGTAGAATGTTATGGATAGTGAAAGCAAGATGCCTTGCGGGAGTTGGGAAGTTTGTTTCCTAAATTTTGCGGCGTGTTGCGCTCCAAAGCATTGTGGATTTGGGGCATGACAATGAGTTTGTGAAGAAAAAAGATATGAAAAGAAAAAAGAAAAAAAAAGTAGAACGATACATTCTACAGAGGAAAATTGGGAAGAGATCCAAAGGGTAGAGAGAAGTAAAGCTTGCTTCTTTTTCTCCATCGTGGTTGACAGAGAGTCTATGTCGCAAATAAAAAATTAGAAAAACAATAAAATTTGAATCTACATCAATTTGGGTCTATTTTTTTTCGAAAAAGTATTATTTTGGATTTAAACTCCATGTTTCTCACTGACTAATTAAACTTTTTGTTGGATTACCCTTGATTTACAAAGGAACTGCACATGTTTCTCACTAACTAATTAAACTTTTTATTGGATTATCCTTGACTTATAAAAAGAATTGCACATGTTTCTCATTAGCTAATTAAACTTTTTATTAGGTTAATTTTGTATACATTGACAATATATATACACTAAAACTCTTGGACGCATGTCACTTAGTCCCAAATCTTGAATTTGAATTTCATATTTTATACATGCAACATGCGTATATGGGGTGCTAGTGTATACACTATCTATCTATGTATACATCATTAAATCTTTTCTATTTTATCTCTCTTAATGTTTATTTCAAGTCGAATTATGGTATTCATTTAAAATACGAATTCTTAAAATCAATTTAAAATTCAAAATATATTATTTGCATTTAGGGTTGATTACATTTACCACCTCTAGAATTTGACAAAACTACTAATCAGACCCTAGGTTTGACTATATTACAAAAAGTCCCTCATATGGAAAAGCCTATAACAAATAGCCCTTTGCTATTACTTCATCACCATTGATTGTTAAATCATTAATGTTGTTAGCATGATTTTTTTTTTCAAAAAAAAAATCCCACCTTACACCTACTGTAGCCCCTCTTTTTCTTCCCTTTTTTCTAATGAAGATGGAGGAATGAAGGGTGAACGGATTTTTTTGGTACTAATCAAGCCACACCTTAACCCTTATTGTAGCCCAATCTCCTTAACCCTTATTTGGCAATAGAGTTTTTTGCATAGTTTTTCTCCCATAAGTTTTTTAACAAATTTAACTACAATAATCTCAAAAAACTCCTCAAAATTTTTAAAATACACACTTCAAAATACCAAAAAACACACAAAAAATTTCCCTTCCACCTCAACCCACCACCACGCTCGCCGCTAACCAACACACCACCATCTCTTCCGGTGCTCTGGCACTGGCACTAGCTCCAGCCACTGCTGTTGGCACCGACACCAGCAAAGGTCTTTTTTCCCTTTCTCTTCTCCCTCTCCCTCTGCCTCTCCTCCTTTCCCCTTCCTCCCTCTCCACCTCCCCTTCCCACACCACCTCCCTTCTCTCCCGCCACCTCTCCCTCCCTCTCCCCAGGTCGGGCGATCTAAGAGATGGGAAAAGGGAGGAGAGGGGGAGAGGGAGGTGAGGGGGAGAGGGGAGGTGAGGAGGAGAGGGAGGGAAGCGGAAGAAGGAGAGAGAGAGGGAGAGGGAGGAGGGGGGGAGAGAAAAAGGCAAAAAAAAAAATTTCTTCCTGCTACCGTCAGTGCCAACAGCCGGCAACTGGTGAGGTGAGAGAGAAAAAAAGGAGAGGAAAGAAAAGGAAAAAGAACTTAAAAATTTTACATCTTAAAAATTTTTCTACAAATTCTAGAGTAAGTTCAAGTAAAATTTTAAACAAATACCAAAAAAAAATTTATTTGTCAAACGGGGCCAATTCTTATCCTTTTCATTATATGTTGATGGCAATATTAATGGCCAGCAATGATTTGGAGTTAACCAACACAACAAAAAGTTTATTATCCTCCAGTTTTAAAATAAAGAATATGGGCAAGGCTGATTATAAGCGAAGACTCAAGATCCACAGAGGTCGCTCTAAGAGAACTTTTATTTTGTTTCAAGGGACTTACATTAAATGGATTTTAGAGTGATTTTGAATCAATACCAAACTAGTTGATACTTCAATAGAAAATAGTCATATTCTTAGTATTGAGCAATGCCCTAAACCAAATTGAAAAAAAAATAAAAAGTAGCAAGAGTGCCTTATGCCATGGTTGAAAACCAAAAAAATTATCTTTAACAAATGGTTATGTATTTTAGCTTATTAGTTTGTTAAACCATTTTTTATGTTCATAAATCTATATACAAAATTATTTTACCAATGAAAATTTTCGTCATTTTAAAGCAAACCTTAAAGTTCCACAACTACTAATGTTGCAATATTCGTTTTGAACTTATGTTAGGATTTACATGAAAATCTTTTGAAAAAAAAACTGATAAGTTAGGTTTTCTTTGATAACCCGGTTCAGTACTTAAAATTAATGAATTCAGATCTTAATATATTTATACCGCTTGATAACAAAAAATTGAACATCTGAATTAATTAAGTGGCACTGATTTTCTAAGCATAACTTGCTCCTAAAATTAAGTGATAAGCTATTCACTTATCACTGAATGTGTTATACACTCAAATATATAAGATTTAATACTCAATAATTCAATAATTTAATGAATTTAGATTTTCAAATTTCAGCTTTCAAATTTTAGTTTTAGACTTCAATTTTATCAAATGTACCCTTAGTTTAACAAAGTTTTTTCTTTTTTGTTTTAACCTAGACATTAGGATATAAAAGTTTGAATTAAAACTATTAGATAACATCAACCATATTGACTTCAGAATAAAAATAATTTTTAAAAATTAGGAAATGACACTTAAACAGCTCATTGAAAAGCTCTTTCGACGCCTCAACTGCTAAGTAGTATAATAGGAGTGGCAGATATCCAACTTTCTAAGGGTGTGTTTGAATTGCAATTTTTTTTGTAGTTTTTGTAGAAAATATACTATGACAATTGATATATGTGCGGTAAAAAGTGATTGAAAAATATATTTATAAAACACGTAGAGATTTTTTGGTAGAGACTTCCCTTTCCAAATAAGAATGTTTGGACAGAGTATTATTTGAAATATTATTTGGATAAGTACTATAATATTTTTTGTGATGCAATGCATGTGCCATAAAAAGGTAATTGAAAATATAAAAAATGAGTTAAAAAATATGTTTTTGATACAAGTAAAATATTATTTTGATAAAATTGAGCTATCCAAACACACTGTCTCAAATATTAATAAGGCAATCGGTGTGGGATGTACATGTAAGATTCTAAAGGAGTCACTAATCGACATGGATGGACCCACCTTTTTTCTATTTTCTGATCTTGTTTTACAAAATTACGTCCGGGCAAGTTACAATTAATAATTAAGAGTTCATTTATAAAAAATGATTGAGAGTCACCATATATGTATATGATAGATTCAACTATAAAAATTTCTAAATTAAGATTATGAACTGTTATTTAATTTGTATCTACCGTATAAATCATATATTCGTTAAAAATAAAATCTTAATAACAACAATGTAGACAACCAATAGCATAACTTTTTCTTCTTTTTTTTCCTTCCCTGAACTGTTAATTTTTGGCCGGTTTTAGGTCTCATCATACATCAAATTTCACCCTTGAGCGGCCAAGGAAAATATCTATTAGCCGCTTTCCGTTACTAGGCGGTGCCAACCCTGCTCAATTCTCTCCACGTGTCAGCATATCCAACAATCACGCGCTTTCATCTCTGTGCATCATTAAGGGTCATTGTCAAGCCGGCCCCTTTATTTTACTTGGCGCGTTTCAGTTCCCAACGTCTCTCTCCGGCTTCGGATACCAGATCCGTTATTAACGGTCAATTTTCTTTGCCACCAAAGACTATTTAAAATGGTGATGTCCCACCACACTTTGTACAAAGTGAAAGAAAAAACTACTCTTTTGCTTTTTCTTTTTTCTTTTTTCTTTTTTTTTCCAGGCAACATCCCGGGTCACAAACCACAGCATTTGTCTTCTTTGAGAAAGTTATACACTAGCTTACTTAAAGAAATTGATAAATAATTTCCCTCTAAAAAAGAAATAAAATGTGAGGACTACAACTAATCGAATTAAGTGACGAAGATAAAGAGAAAATGGCTCCACTATATAACTATATCTTACATTTCTTTCTTTCGTGGATAAAGTTAATCCTAGATCTCATACTATTTGCTTAGAAATTTGGTGTTGATGTTTAGTATAATAATGCTGAAAAAAGAAAGCTACCCACTCAAAAAAAAAATTAATTTAAACTTTTCATACTTTTTATTACACATTAGTTCTTTGTGGTGTCATAGAATATTTTATATAATTCTTATTAAAAAGGAGCCTGCGGGAAGGACAATAGTGGAACGTCATAATTAATACTTCGATATGTTAAGGGCTGATATGTATCCTCTTCTTTAAAATTGTAGTATTACACAGATTAGTATTTTTTTTTATTTTTCAAAAAGTGGGATTGGTTCCTTTTCCTTGAGGGCAGGGTGATACCCTATTTATTTTTCACTTTTTGGTAGGATATGGACTACTTTGTCAAAATGAAGAATTAAAAGCTCAATTATATGCCTGCAAACAGTTTTAGAGTAAATTGGTGTAACTAATCCTGAAAATTCAAGGGTCGATGGATATAGGTCCAGCATATTTGACCTTGGAAAACCATTTTCCATACTCTTACATGTAATTGCTAATTTGGCGTGCATTCTACATAATATGCACCAATTTAGACCCTGTTTAACTTGCTATTTTTTGAGGAAAATTTACATTTTTTATGAATATTGCTTGTGTTTAATCATCTTTTTTACCTCACATTCTAAAAAATACTACTCCATAATAATTTTTTCCTTAAAAACCCTTCAAATATTACAATCCAAACAACCTTTTTAATTACGGATAAAACTTTTAATCTTTGCAGAAAAAAGAAAATAAAACGTACAAATCAAAGAGAATGAATGCCATGAAATGCTTGTCAAAATTGACATCCCAACTGTTTAAATACAAGCTGT
The DNA here is from genome assembly GCA_023065735.1 of Coffea humblotiana. Taxonomy (NCBI): domain Eukaryota; kingdom Viridiplantae; phylum Streptophyta; class Magnoliopsida; order Gentianales; family Rubiaceae; genus Coffea; species Coffea humblotiana. The sequence goes on along the minus strand of CM041210.1, from coordinate 15,278,371 downwards.
AAAGTGAATTCCCTCTTTTACTATGCAAGTTCACTCCCAAAAAACAAAACAAAAATGAAGGAAAAAAAAAACTTTATTGATCCTTAGAATTCTTAAAGAGATAATAAAACTTAAATTAAGCAAGTTGGGCAAAGTCAGACCATTCATCACACCCCAACAAAAGCACCAAACACACAATTATAGCAACGCGTTTTGGAATCTCCAATGCCTTATAAAATACTACTACACTGCTACTATAACTTGGGTCCATTAATGAGAGTAGTAGAGAGTAACTACTACTCCTACTACGCTCCTACTTCCACTACTTGTTTCAAATCTAATACGCGTTTTTGACAGATCCCACCCCATTTGCTTGCTTCTTCAGACACTCCTTAAAAAGCCTACCAATCCATCATCATTGGAGACTTTGCTTACTTTTTTGATTTGCCAGTTCTTGCTTGCAATTTGCATTATCCCTTTTTCTAGCTGTATATTTTTGCTCTCGCTTTGTACGTCCTCTATATTTAGTCTCATCTAAACCTCCTACACAAACAAGAGACTTTCTCCCCGCACAAAATAAGCAATGCCATCCATTTTGTTGAGGATTTTCTTCCTATTACAATCTCGCTCAACACATTCCTCCTTTCCTTGGTTCCTAAGAAAGCTTAGAACCTTTCTCCCCACTTCTTGGTACCCTTCGTCACCACAACCACCACTAAATCTTTTCAAGAAAAAGGATAATACAACCCCACCTTCGTCCACACCAACCCTTCCTCTTCGTTGCCGGCCTCATCTCCTCGAAGCATTAGACGCAGGATGGATGCGGACGAGCTCAGGCGGGTTTTCCAAATGTTTGATAGAAACGGGACGGACGGATCACAAAGAAGGAGCTGAATGACTCGTTGGAGAACATGGGAATATTCATCCCTGACAAGGAGCTAGCTCAAATGATTGCCAAAATCGACGTCAATGGCGACGGATGCGTGGACATTGACGAGTTTGGATCTTTGTACCAATCCATCATGGACGAGCGCGACGAGGACGAAGACATGAGAGAGGCTTTCAACGTTTTGATCAAAATGGCGACGGATTTATCACGGTGGACGAGTGAAAACCGTCTTGCAATCGCTCGGCCTCAAGCAAGGTAGGACTTTTGAAGATTGCAAGAACATGATCATGAAAGTGGATGTGGATGGAGATGGTAGGGTAAATTTCAACGAGTTCAAGCAAATGATGAGAGGGGGAGGATTTGCTGCATTATCTTGATTATTTTTATTAATACAATTCTTTTCTTTTCTTTTCTTTTCTTGTTCCCTTTGTGTTAACAACATTAATTTTGAGGGAGTTGTTGTTCTTTTTAGGTTGTAAATATAATATGATATTCAATTTTATATCCTTAAGATTCCCAATTCCAAAAAAACAAGGGATAAGACTGGTGAACACAAGATCCAAAGCAAGGCTCTAATGGATATGGTCATCCCCAAGAATATTCATAGATGTATATCGATGCCAAGACAGCTGAAGCTATTGTTGAATGCTTTCAAATGTTATTAATTTTGAGCACTTGGGATCCCTTCCAGCAAGGTTTGTAAAATCTCTATGCTTGCGATCATTAATAGTGATCCATATGCAATTAATCTCTATGGTCATGGAAGAAAGTTGCTTTGGGATTGGGGATTTTGGGGAGGGGGATGTTAGGAATCCTAAGCATTACAAAGCACTTGCATTTCTATTTTTTAATATTGGATTTTTATTTTTTGATCTATCTTCTCCTTTTTGTCTGAGATAGAATATTTTCAGTTGTTTTGTAAAATTTCGCAAGTGTGTGATGAGTGATTTGACATGGAATTTTATAGCTAATGAATATTAAGTGTTTTGGCAATTCTCCTGCATTTGGATGCTGAAAGTTGAAGAAAATTTTGGAAAAAAAAAAAAAGAAGAAAAGAAAGAACAATGTAATTATGCTTAACATCTATTATATAGAACAAGTTAATGATGTTTGCTGAAATTGAAATATTAGAAAAGGGAATTGCAACAATTCCTCATTGATGTGCAAAGAGAAATACCTCTTTTTCATGATTTCAACTTATCAATCTAGGCTCATAAGTATGATCCACCTGGGTCTTATTAATGAATATAAGCAAGGGTTTCATGTGGCCAAGACTACTAAGTTAGCACCTCTATTTTTTTTTTTTATAATAGTAAGTTAGCACATCTATAATCTACAAAGGTGAGTGTTTAAGGTGGGACCTACGTGTCCTAGTCTCGCAGGCACCAGCTAATTGTTAGACAAACCGGTTGTTGTTAGGTCAGTTTTTCTCAATTGGAGCTAGCACTACTGCTGTTCGGTAGGAATAGCAACGGGGGTGGGGGACCCTTCCCCTGCCTTCATCACTCCCACTCCCAGTCCCACTCCGTTGCCCAAATAGTCACCTCGCCCTCGCCCCGATCCCGTCAGACGCTCCCTCCCATCCCGTCCCGCCCCGCCCACTTCCCCTGCAGTGTATAATTAGTAAACAATATAATTAATAATTTAGATAAATATATTAGTATAATTAATCATGAATTGATATTTGAATAAATATATATTTATGAGTATAATTAATAATATTAATAATATTACATATACATAATCTAATACTTATAATTATATATGCAGGTGATGGGGTGAGGGTATATTTCATTAAATGATCCCTCGTCCCATTAACCTTTGCATGGGCACTCACTCTAATTGCCATTCCTACCGTTCAACCCTATTCTGGGAATATGCTTTGTTTGGATATCAAATTTTTTTAAATAATATTTTGTTTGTTTTATAAACACATTTTTTAATCCTCTTTTTTATATTTTCAATCACCTTTTTATCTCACATACATCACATCACAAAAAGTATTACAGTAGTTATTGCAAATAATATTTCAAATAATACTTCAAATAATACTCTCCAAACTAAAGGCAAATGCATGGTTGCCCCTTCAACTATTATTTGTACATTTTTAATCCACCAACTATTATTTGCATATCTTCAGCCTTTCAACTTCTAAAAATTATTTGCTTACATTACAAATACAATTTCCAACACACATTTTTATCTTTCCAATTACTTTTTTATCTCACATACATCACATCACAAAAAGTGCTAAAGTAATTATTTCAAATAATCTCCTATCCAAACACACTCATTGTTTCTTGTCCTTCGCCCATTTAAGTCGTTAAGGCCAATAGAAACTACATCATCACCCTCAATACGCGAGCAAAGCTTGAAGGTCTAATAAAAGGGATAGCCCAAAATTGGAGAGTTTTTATTCCATGCAAGTATGATCAAATAAATCATATTATTTCAACCTCCATGACATGAGGAACTTATTGGTGCAAAATATTAGAAAAATTTGACATCAAGTGAGCCATGAAATAGCTGGAAAAAAGTCATGAGAGTACCCTATTGTGTTGGATATCAAACCAAATTCCTTGTCAATTTGATTGAAGTTTGAAAGATTTGGTAGAGGATTTCAAATGGTGATAAGAATACCATTTTTTATTTTAGATCTATTCATATCTTGCAATGTTCACAATAGAACTTAAACCAAATTTGAGATCAACACGAAAAATAGAGTTTAAAGATGTAGTTTCATTTAAATTTGACAACAATGAGGTAGTGGTTAATTCTTGATTTAGTGGCGAAGTTAGAACCTTGGCCTAATGGAGCTTTGAACACTAAAATTTTTTAAACATATTTGATTTATTGTAATCTATGTTGATTGGAGAAGTTTTAAGACTAAAATCAATATGTTAGAAAACTAACGGATATTTATAAAAAAATTTCTCGTTCACTCCTTTTGTTTGATCCTTGTCGATTTGAATGAAGTTTGAAAGATTTGGTAAAGGATTTTCAAATGGTGACCAAAATATCTACTCATATCTTGCAAGATTCACATAGAACCAAACCCAAATTTGAGATCTACAACCCAAAAAAAAAGAAAAGAAAAGAATCTAAATTTGACAACAATGAAGTAGTGATCAATCGTTGATCTAGTGGTGGAGTTAGAACCTTGGCCTAGTGGGTGCAAACTTTGACTATTTAAAATTTTTAAACATATTTGATTTATTGTAACCTGTGTTAATTGGAGAAATCTTTAGAGTAAACTTAATATGTTAGAAAACTAATAGACATTTTTAAAAAAAATTTCTCTTTCACACCTTTAATTTGATCCTTGATTTTCTCCTAAAAACTTGATGATCACCTTTGGTTATTAAGAGCTAATAGGCGTGTACTCAAAAAAAAAAAAAAAAAAAGAGCTAACGTAGGTTAATTTCTTATTTTATTAGTGTTATATGAGGAATTTGTTATTTCAATCTCTATTCATTAACTATAGGTAAATTAATTTCTTATTTTATTAACGTTATATGGTCACTTAAATCTCTCTTCATTAATTGTAAGTAGGTGTGCTTTACATGTTGCCCCCCATTCTTCCAATTTGTGCAGATGTAACTATTAAAAGTTATTGAAAATCTTCACAACTATATGGGGTAATTTTGAGAAGTTGAGGGGGGCAATATCCACCCTCACTTCAACATATTACAAAGCTGCGGCCTCTGCCTTAGATCGATGGTTGTTGAAATAGTGATTGGATGTGGTTAGAGAAAGTAAGATGGTCAAAACTACATTATTTTAGGGTAACTTCTATTGGGAGTAATATTTGAAATTGACATATTTCCAGAAGTTGTAGCATTAAAAATACGCAAATAACAGTTAAAGGACTGAAAGTGTGCAGATTAATAATTAGAGGGCCAACTAGATTTTTTTATGCTTTTTATTATCGTTGCCTTGGTTATATTCATGCTTTAAGACCACAAAAACTAATGATGATGCGGTAAGAAAGTCACCTGACGCTGCATTAGTGATGCCCTTCGGGCCTTTTCCTCCGAACACCAACCCTGCACGAGATGGAGACCAACAGGATGTATAACTTCCTAAAACTACCATGTAAGTGTAACCAGGAGTTATTGGAATGCAGGGTTCAGGTAAATTGTGCAATATTCTCTCTTGAAAACAAGTACATTTGAATTTAGGCGAGTGCACAAAATTTCTTTGATATTATTTTCTATAGAGAAGAGTTAAAGTTAATCGTACTTTGTCCTCGAGTTTTGGGAATAGTCACACTTAATCACCTAAAGCTGCAATTGTATACACTTTGACCCAAAAGTAATATTGTTAGTGTTTTTTTTTTGTTTATAAAACAACATAATTTCATTAAACTTTTCACTAGTGGTAGAAATTACATCATCAAACATATACAGAATAGATCTGAAAAATGGATACTACATATCTGAAGAACAAATAAAAATTACATTGAAAAACTCCATATTTTAAAAAATGAAATAAAATAATTGTAATTTCACGAATATCTATGCACATTTCCAATCATCAAATCTATTGATCAACTGCCTTAGATCCAAATATTATGGTGAAATCTAACGAATAGACTAAAAAAAAATTCTAGATCTGATAATCAGAACCTTAAAAAACTCGGATCTAATAAAAACAAATTCCTAAAACTTTCATCAGGAATCCTTAGAAGAGAATAAAACTTTCATTAGAAAGTCTAAAAGAAATGAAAACTCTCACTAGGCAACCCTAGGAGAGAAGAAACTCTCATTAGAAAAACCTTATGAGAGATTTTATTCACATAAATGAAAAGAAATTATAGAGAAGACTCCTCTCATGGTAGAGATAAAAAAAAAAAATCTAATCTCTCTCTTATGGGAGAGTTGAAGAAAGTTTTGGTTAGAGAATTTTTTTAGAGAGAAGAAAAAGAGGAGGAAGAGAAGAGTTTGAGAGTATATTGTTAGTGTTTTTGGACACTAAAAATTCATATCAACACTTTTACACTGAAATTGCCCTTGTGATAAACTATGACTTTCCCAAAGTTCAGGGAGACAAAGTGTATATTTTCAGACTTTAAGTGTTATTATATCCAAATTAAGAATAGGCAATTTGTAACAAAAATACACAACAATTGTTTTTTTCTTTACAATTTATACTACAATTTAAGTATCTGTCAATGATTATAAGATTAACCTGTAATTTATAATCCAAACCACATATGCCTAGATCCAAAATACATTTTGACAAAATCCCATATAATTATTGAAAAAAATTTCATAAAGTTTTTCAATAAATTCAAATTTATGTAAAATATTATTTTTAGAATTTATGTGTTTTAAATGGAGCTAGTATCCTCTATTATTATTTTTTGAACAGTACATTATAGATAATCTTAATTGTTTTGATATGCTTTTTAAATTATAGGTATTAACCTCATGATATTTGATCTCAAAGAATAAAAAATAAATGAGTTATGCAAACAATTTAACAGATTTGGTGTCAAATTTATTCTTCTTGGACTATGCTTCAAACTTTCCCCCCCCAAAGCACATTGTCAAGATTTGTAATTCAAAACATGATGGTAAATGGAATATCTCCAAAAACTGATGATTATATTGTTTTGATCATATCAAAATGATGCGGATATGTTTTATTATAAATAAAATACTTGCTCCATAGTAAAAAGTATACTTTTTATGGTAGCATACCTAACAATAACAAAATATTCTTTCGGGCAAATAGCAATACAAAGCAATATGGAAATTATTATGTTTTATCCTTTATTGAGATAATTGATTATATTAAAAGATAATACTTTTTCTATCTCAAGTTTGACCAATGTTAAAGCACATAAGAGTTTTAGATGATTAATTATTATCATAATGTTGAATTACTACAGTATCTGGAGTTGTGTGTTCAACAATAATAGAAATGCAATAGAATCACTATAATCATTTTTAAAATGGAGTTAACTTTTCTAACATTTTACCAATCTTCATGGGGTCAAAGAGTATATTTTCAATATTGAGAGTGCCAAAGTGTGGCTACACCTAAAGCTGGAAGGGAGGAGGTGTCAAAGTATGATTAACCCTTGGAAAAATTTTGTGTAATTGTAGAGAAAAACTTAAGGTTTGGACCCAAAACAAAGCCAAAAAAAAAAAAAAATAGAGATCAAGTGCAACCTTGAGGAGAAGTCAAGATATTGGGAAAACAGCTCTGTGTTACATAAGTTGGATACACCATGATATAACCAACATAATCCCCACACCACAAAAGCTGAAAGGCAACATGATGTCTTAGCTGAAAGAGATTAAGCTTAACTTTGGCATGAACTATTTTGTGGTGTGTGTGTGTGTGTGTGGGGGGGGGGGGGGGGGGCAACACAAATTTAAGAATGATTTCTAGCATGCACAAGTCAGCTAATCTATATATAAGCCTCTAAATCCATCAAGTCACAAAACGGGCCTTCTAACCATTTTTTTTCAAAAGTAAATCCCCATCTAGGCCTAATAAATCAATCAAATGGATGTGGATGGAGATGGTATGGTAAATTTTCAATGAGTTCAAGCACGTGATGAGGGGGGGGGGGGGGGGAGGGGGGAGGGTTTGCTGCATTATCTTGATTATTTTTATTAATACAATTATTGTTTTTCCCCTTTGTGCTAACAACATTAATTTTGAGGGAGCTGTTGTTCATTTTAGGTTGTAAATGTATGATGTTTGTTTGATATCCTTAAGATTCCGCAATTCCAAAAAAAAAAGCAGCAAGAATAGTGATCACAGATCCAAAGCAAGGCTCCAATGGATATGATCTACAGAGAATAGAATATTCATAGATGTATATGGATGCCAAGGCAGCTGAAAATATAGTTGAAAGCTTACAAATGTTATTAATATGGAATAGAGGGATCTCTTCTAGCAAGGTTTATAAAATCTTCATCTGGTATTGCAATTATTCTACATGGCTATAGAGGAAAGTTGCTATGGGGTGTTGGTTTTTTTTTTTGGGGGTGAGTTACGAGTCCTAGCCCCGAGGCGATAGAAATAACATGCATTTTTTTAATCTATTCATTTCTTTCTTTGTTTGAGACAGAATATTTTCAGTTGTTTTGTGAAGTCCATTAAATAGTAAGCGTTTCACAACAGAGGTGGAGCTAGACAGAAAATCTAGTGGGAGCAAAGTTAATATATCAAATTTTACTAATTAACAAATATGAAAAAATATGTTTACTGTTGATATACGTCAAAAGTTGAGTATATAATTAGTCTACAATTTAGCAACAAAACAAATATATCTCAAATCTCAAATTCCTAATAAAGGATTCTTCCACTTCTCCTCTCACAACTCTAATAAATTTTCTCTAGATTTATGTTAAGATGAATTAAAAAAAATGAGCAATGTTTGTGAGTTTCAATGTGTAGTAAAAAATGTTAAAAAAATTTTCAAATGGTATATGGGTGCACATTAGAATAGATAAAAGAAGAAGAATAGATGCAAATGAGTCTTTCTTTATTTAGACAATACGGTGTCATTTATTTTAAGTGCTGCTAAATTATATAGAGACGTATAAACAAAGTGCACATTAGTACTTTAGGTTTTGTTGAAAAGTAGCGAGGGTAATTTCATTTAATATGGGGCAAACCTATAATTATATATGCATATGTAGAGATTTTGGCAGGGCAATTCTCTAATACTTAAATTTTGTTGAAAGATAGTGGAGATAATTTTATTTAAGTGTGAGGGTAAAACTTTAATTTTATATGTAGATACGGATATTTTGGTGGAGTCAAGGCCCCACTTTTTCTTCGTCTCTGTTTTCATAACTGATTTTGAGATGCAATTTTGTTAACCAGTGAATATATGGAGTGTTCTTTGCAATCGTCCTGCATTTGGATGCCGAAAAATTGAAAAAACAATGTGGGAAAAAAAGAAAAGAAATCCACTAATTATGCTTAACATCTCTATATAGAACAAGTTAATGATGTTTGCTGAAATTCAAATATTGGAAAGGCAAACACAATTCCAACTATCAATCAAAGCCCATAAAAGTGATCCACCCGGGTCTCATCAGTACACTGTTCAACAAAATTTGGGACAGAAACGGTCATGAGACGCCCTGTCATAAGCCCTCTTATAAGCCTCACAAGCCTCAACAAGAGGCCCTCAGCCAGCCATACCTGCCCTGAATTTGTGTTCAACATGGGGACATAGGACCTATTTGTGCTAGCATCGCATGCACCAGCTAATTATTAGACAAACTGATAATTAGTCTACTTTTCCTAAATTAGTATTTCTGTTCAAGCCTGCTTGGATTTTTTTTTTAATATATATACTATAGGTGGCTTGCACTCTTACCTGAGGGGGCAAAAAAAAAAAAATGGTTACCTTCATGCTTTAAGACAACAAGTGCTAATGGTGAAGGAGTAAGAAAATAACCTGAATCTGCATTAGTGAGGGCGCCTTCTCCTTCCAACCCCAACCATGCACGAGATAGAGAGCAACAGGATGTTTAACATACTAGTATTATTGGCATGTTACCTAGAAATATTGGACTGCAGGCCTTAGTAACTTGTGCAATACTCTCTTGAAAACAAGTACGTTTCAAATTGGGGCGAGTGCACTAGATTTCTTCGACTCTATATATATATATAGGAAAAATTATGTGTAATTAGGTAGTAAAACTTAGGGAAAGATGCACTTTTTATCTTCATTATTTGGGATTGAACCAATTTCGTAACCATTGTTTCAATAGAAACACATTTTGTGCTTTAAATTTCGATTTGAATTAGGGATAATCGACATTTAATTGCATGATTTGGACCAAAGTTGACATTTAATCAATCAATTTCAAAGGTGCATTTTCTCTATTGGGAGCCCGGAGCCGTTTGGGTAGAAGTCAATAATCACTATCACTATGGGTGTGACAAACTAGTTAATGATACTGAATTTTGATGCAAACCAATAGAATGTTTGGTCAAAATTATTTAGGAATGAGGTTGGTTATCATTTTTTTTCCTCCTCTTTTCCTTTTTCTTTCTTTTTCTAACTTATTTTCCTTTTTCTCCTTTCTTTCCTTTTCCCTCTATTTTCCTTCCCTTCCCTTCCTTTCTTCTTTAGCAACCACCCAACAATAACATCCCCCCGGCCCACCTCCCACCACCACCACTCTGCCATGATAAATGTCAAAACAACTACAAAAAGCACTAAGATTTAAGCACCTATATTGCTTTCAACAACAAAATCAATAAAGCGCAACCAATTTACGACAAAATCCACCACATAGTGGTGCTCCGCCACTACTTCAACCAATAAATGGACTCCATATTCGGACTTTTAGTGGCACACTATGAATTGAGACCTAGGAGCTCTACATCTATGTACATTTTGCAGCAAAGTATCAAAATAGCTACTCAGCCCTAGGAGCTCCACATCTATGGACAATTTGCAACAAAATATCAAAATCACCGCCACAACTTGCATCACTATAACCACTATTGCAAAACAGGAACAAGATAGCCACAATGGAGGAAAAGAGAGTTCATGAGTTTATGCAAGGAGGGGAGAGGAGGGAGAGGTGGACATGGATTGGGGAAACCATGGTTGGTGGGAACATTTTTAAGTGAGATCATCAGTTCATATTCGGGGAGGAGGAGATCGGGTAGGGAATTTGAGATTATGGCAAATTATTTGTATTTCTAATTGCTTGTTTTGTGGATAATTTATTAGGAGGTAAGTCGGTAATACGGTTTGATAAAATACCAAAAATGGGGGGAATAAAAAAAAATCTGTAACAGAGGTTATCATTCGTGTGCGCTTTAAACAAACATAAATTTTGGGCATCATCTCACGCGCTCCCATCTCTGGGCTGGATACCCATTTACCAAACACCTCCGTTAAGATTTGGACTCCAGAAGAGCAGATCAAGTACAACGTTTACATACAATGATCGCAGACCTGCAAGTAAACATTGACATTTACATGACAGTTTTGTGTCAAGTTGGACACATACCATGATATCACTCAAACATATTCCCACCCAACAAAAGGTAAAAGGCACCATGAAGTCTCGGCCAAAAGGCATAAAGCTTAATTTTAGCAATACACTATTTGGTGATGCAATGCAATATAACTACCCGTTTGACGTTCAAAAAAGGGTACTAAAGTAACAATTTCGAGAATGATTTCTAGGATGCACAAGTCAACTAATATATATACAAGCCTCTAAATCAATCAAGACTCGAAACAGGCCCTCAAACCATTTTCAGTGAACACCCATCTAGGCCTTTTTATTCCCCCCCTTTTTATAACTTTACAGGCAGTAATCGTTTATCAGAACTGCAAGATACAGGCAGCCAAGCACCATCGCAATCTATTCTTCCAGAATAGAAGAATTCCTGCTAGCCGAATTTAGTTCTAGTGTTTTGCAGAAGTTATCCAATCCTTCAAGAGTGAACCAGTCTTCTTTCATCTATGATGGCATAACGAGAGGAACAATCCATCAATATGAAAACATGCTACACTGAAAGCAAAGGATTAGATGAAAATCAACTGAAGCACTTGTTATTTGGCTCACAAGGCCAAAGATAGCAGAAAGACTCACAAAGTAAGGGTACCCATCAGAAATACTAAAATTTTCAGGAGCATTCTCAATAAACAAGCTGATATATTGAAGGACATAGCATCCACATTCTTCACCATTTCTCTGCTGTGGAACCTGGAGTAGTTTCATTTTCAGCTTAATCGATAAAGCAACTACTCAATACCAAAAAAAAAAAAAAAAAAAACTTGCCTGAGGAATCAGAAGTGGAATTTTGTTAAGAAAAAGCTTGTTCCTAGGCCTCTCCTCAACATTATGTATGTCTAAAACAAACCTGTTAAGAGGAGCGTTTATAAGAAATACATATAAGATATACTGATTTTCACCTGTATGTTTGGAGATAGTGATAACTAGTTAGTTTGCTGAAGAGCAACACTTTCTTATTCCAGGTTCAAGCCTCCTAGGATCCGTTGTTTGAAGTGAGTCCAACAACAGCATGCACGGAGTTATAGTTTGTGATTGCTCGCTTTGGCCGAAGTTGCACAAGATCAATAGGCTCCAGTGAGACCTAAAAATCAGGATCTAAATAAAAAAAAACCCATAGAGTGGTGTGAACCATGTAGCCTAATTAACACTTTAAACAAATGACATACCACATTACAATGGGAACCATGATGTATTTTTTTGAGAATATGTTCTTCCTTTTAACCCAATTCAACACCTTTTCTTTGAAAGGGGACTGCATGTACAAGGAAAACCATAGACTATCCAGATGTACAAAAGAGTTCCTCTGCACTTCAGAAATCCTGCTCCATATGTCTCTGCATAATTTTAGTACTCCATGAACAATGTTGACCAGAGAGGAAGTCTTAATGTAAAAAACATGACTTTCTAGCACTTACTCCAAGTAGCCCTCAAAAGTTTCTGAGTCTAACTTCCTGTACTTGGTGGTTAAGTTACTGTAATCCACTGTTCCCCTTTGTCGCCCACGAACTCGGATGTGTGGGATAATAACTTCCGAATCACTTGAATCAGCTAAAGTTCTCCTTGTCCTTTTCCTACGTGTACGTTGCCTTTTATTTAAAAGGTTTCCACCTAGGTGCCCTTCATTTTCATGATTTCCTGAGATGACAAAATTTATATGAGTTTCAGGTTACCCATTCTGAAAACGTGGAGTTGATTGAACAAAATGATATTGTCAGTAAGAAATTTTTGGCGATCTATAGTTACTGTCAAATCCAAGGAAGACATTACCAATTGACCAAATTCTCTATAAAAGAAAAGGAGAAGCAGGCAACTATTCACGCCTTTTGATCTTTCAAATGCTTAAAAGATACTACTTAAACAAACTCCAACATATAGTTCTCACAGAATTTAAAGTACTTCAGTACTATGTAGTTCTTTCTCTCATGCATTACTCTTTTCTTCTTTCAACAAGTATTACTTCTGCTACTTTGGCTTTTGCACCTTATATATGCCATTACATCCAAAAGTTTATTTTCCTCTGCATTAAATTGCTTCAATGTACTTCTTACACTATGGAGGAAGGCAGAAACACATGCAAGCGTTACAAATAGATCAATAGCCACACTAAGATTAAGAATATCCCCCTCCCCCCAACAGGAACATAAAGGAAAGGGAAAATAGAAGAATAAGAAAGAGCAGTTTATAAGGAAACAAAACCAGATTATCAAACTTAGCAGATAAAATTTTTGAAGTTCTAACCCTTTGAAGAGAAATGCCTATACCAGATTCTGCAACTTTAATTGTTTCCTTGCCAATAGTTCTCCGCCTTGATCTGCAGCTACGTGGAACATTCTCAAATACAGGATCGACATTCAGTTCCTTAGAAACACGATCATCCAATGCAACTGGCTGATACCATTGCACTATTCCACACCCAGTATGTCGTCCTAGTGCAGAACAAGAAATTGAGAAAGGGTAGTTTTAAAGTCTCAGCAATTTCGCCAGAAAGAAATCCCAATAATGGACGGTGATTATCACAATTTCAAACACATCAATAATTAAAATCTCAAGCTAATAGTTGCACTAACATCCACATCTGACGGCAACTTGTTTTACAGAACAGGAATACTGCTTTTAAATTGTCACCTATTGCAGAGTTCTTCTTTGGTGCAGATTTACCACATTTGTTACACATTCTAATAACATTATCCGACTTCTTATTTTTTCATCACTCAGAACTTCCTTCAATCATGTTCTTCAGCTCATCCCGAACCAAATGTAAATTTTATATTTCTAGGTATTGTAAAAGCGGAATTCTTAAATGCCAAACCGCTAAATGTCTATTAGTTGCCAATCATCAAGCTATCCATATGCATGGTTGTTTTCAGGGGTGCTTGCAGAAAAACATTACCATAGCAGTTTTCCAGATAAAACGTAATCCTGTAAAAAAAGTGGTCAGAAAATATATTTCAAATTTTCTTTAAAAAAAAAAAAAAAGAACGGCTCCATCCATAGGGGCCTTTGAATTCTATGCATTTCCCCAAAGCTCCAAGACAGATGAAGCTCGAGATCGAACGGCCATTCCATTGCTAAATAGCATAAACTCATCTCCAATGGTTACAATTCTAACCCTAAGATCAAATATACGAAACAAAATTTCCAAAAATCAACATTGAAAAATATGCAGCATTTCACCAGACTACACAACGATGGATCCAAGAAAAAACAAAATAGGATACATAAGAAACTAGGTTTAAGAATTATACCTTCAAGTGGTTCGGTGGAAGCCATGGCTCAAACTTGTTTGCCCAGATTGATGAAAAATTTGAATATAGTTCCACATTAGAGAGTTTGAAAGACTAGAGTTAGGGTTTTGCGATTTTTAGGCGAGGAGACGCTTGTCTTGCAGTAGTAAATGAGAGAGGGGACTCTATCCACGAATATAATTTTTTTTTGGGTGAAAGCGACTCTTCGGGAAGGCTCATTAGTACGGCACAAATGATATACTTCGCGAGTCGGGGTGACGTATGACCGTGACGTGAGAATATGGCGATGTATGATGGGGGGTGAGAATATGGTGAAATAGATTTTGCAAAAAAAAATTATGAATATTATAATATAAATTGGATTAATTTAGAGTGTATACGCTATCAATGGATGTATGATAATTAATTAAAAATTTAAAATTTATATATGTGTTATGTATTTAACCGTTATAGTATATGTACCATCAACGTTTATAAGATTAACTCTTATAAATTTGATCATATTTGTTTATATATAAAGCATAAGGGACTGATAAATTTTGAGTTTAATTCCACGATAATATTTTTCTTCAAAATTATTTCCAAATTAATGCACTTTCAAATTTTATTTTTTTATTAATTTACTTATTACCACGTGGACTCCTTGTATAGCAAGTATTCATGTTGCCATCTTATATTCTTTCTTTATGACTAGGGATAGCAATTGGGAGCAGCAGTCCCGCAGGGGGCTAATGGCACTTTCAAATTTTATTTTTTTGTTAATTTACTTATTATCACGTGGACTTCTAGTATGGCAAGTATTCGTGTTGCCGTCTTATATTCTTTCTTTATGATTAGGGATGGCAATTGGGAGCACCCATCCCGCAAGGGGCTAATGGGGCGAGGTGGGGAAGAATTCTTCCCCCCCTCTCCGCCCCGCCACTGCTCTATATATATATATATATTTATATGTATATATATAATATATTTATTTTAATTATTTATAAATTTATAATAATGATATTATTAGCTATAAGTATTATATAATGTATATTAGTATATGTAATATAATTGATATTATCAATTATACTAATAATTATACATGTTTACTAATAGAAATTATTAGTTAGTTACACTAAATTTACTAATACATTTATACTGAATTCCTAATTATACTTAACACAATAATAATTTTTTTTCAAAAAAAAAATACAATAATGACTTAGTGATTGTATTTATTACAAAAGTGATAACTTGACTACTTTTGTTTATTTTTATTTTAAAAAAACCAACTTTATTCAAAATTTGACTACTTTAGTTGTATTTGTTTCATCATGTTGAATTGTATTTAAATAGTTTTTGTTTGATTGTTTTTATGGGTTTCAATTGTGAAATTACAATCGATAATGACTTAATGATGCGTTGATATTTTAATATTTACTTATTTGCTAAAATTTGATTACAATAAAATTATATGATAAATTTTTATTAAGGTAGAGGGCAGCAGGGAGAGGGGGGTGGGGGATAGGGCGGGGACTGGGAGAGTAGTGGGTAACGAGGTATATTAAGGTAAATTAATAGTATATATCTATCTATTATTGTGTTAATTAGTATTTTCTCACATTAGATTGGCTCATATAAGAGTGTGTTAATTTGGGTGCTAATAATGATTGAGTTATATTCTCTTTTTTCATTTTTTTAAAGGGGTTTTTTTATGAGTCCAAAAATGCAAGAGAATGTTTTGTTAATATTTTCCCTCTCCAGTGGAATTTTTATAGTTCACATAAATTATGATATCATATATCTTGAAATGCTTACTCGTGTGTCAAACAATTTAAATTTTTACAAACTTCTTAAAATGATACAAAGTCAGGAGACCACCTTGTATCAAATTGCATGTAACAAGAAAAGAAAGAAAAGAGAGGAGCTTGAAATATAATGATCAAGAATAATGCTACGGAGGAATAATGGCAGCAAAAATATAAAATATGTTCTTATGCAAAATCATTGCAATTTAGGACGTGATCAATAATTTTAAAGCGCTAATTGTGAATCCACTTTCCTTTTCCAATTTGCTTATACAACGTACTTAGGACACCAAATAAAGAAAAATCATGTAATAAAGGGAAGAAAGACTTACAAGTGGTTATTTTCCTTTGATGAGGAGCCCATGTGGTAATAACTAGATCAACAAAGGAATAGAAATTGAAAAGCATTACTTTCAGATTATTTTTTGAAAAGTAGGTTGTTTTAGCCAAAAACTCGATAAATGTTTTATAATATTTTAGTTTTTCAAATTTACCCTTGTAAAAGTTAAGATTTACTCAAAATAACTACTTAAATTTAGTAACTTCTAATAACTTTCATTTTTAATAACTTTTTTTTGGTTGCAAAAAATAAGGATTATTTACATTTATCTCCTCTCAAGTTTTACCAAACTACAGAACGAACCCTGTGGTTTGACCAAATTACATCCATCCCTTGTTAGTCACAATGTTTGAAGCTAATTAATGGATGTTACAAAATGACAAAAAAGTCCTAATTGTATTGGTTTGATAAACAAAACTAGGGAAAAACAAAAAAGAAGGGTTAATTTTAGAAGCTCCCCTTAATGTTTGGTCAAAGTTACAATTTATCCCCAAACCTTTAATTCTTCTCACTTTATCCCTAGGGCATGCCAGTTAACACCAAAATGACAGTGGTATCCTTGTAAAAATAATGCACGGACAAAATTATCCACAGGTTCTTGTGAATTAAATTTATTTTCTAGAAATACCCTTCTTGATGTAGGGAAAATTCCGCCACTCCAACTTGTGCACAAGATTTGAAGCTCGCCGATATTTGGAAAAAAGCCAACAAAAATAAAGGGAAAAGAACAAAAAAAATGCGAAACTTTATTGTTGGTTTCTTTCTCATTGTTGTTCTTTTTCATGCTAAACCCTAACCAAATCCCACTTGGAAAAGCTTGTAAATCTAATGAATAATGAAGCATTAGAGCAAGAAAGGCTTTGGATTCAACTTTTTGCAGAGGATTGCAGCAGAAAAATTGAGCTTTTAGAAGGAGAAGATAGCAACTAAACCCAGGGTTTGTATTAATTTATGAAATTCTATGTTTTTTAACTTGTAGTTTGTTACAAGAATGAGTGATTTTGGTTTTTGTAGTGCCAAAATGGCCTTTGATGTGGTAGACCTTCTTGGGTTTTGTCTTCTGTGGTCCATACATGTCTTGTTTTATTTTGCCATATATTAGTGGGATTGTTTACTAAATTTGCTGACTTCCATTTTTCATTTTATATAATTTTTTCATGATTCTTTATTCCGTCTACCATTTTCTAAGGTTCGTGTGTCTACTAAGTTGTCTATTGTTATGTAATTTTAGGTATAATGGTCAACTTTTAGCCTTTTCTTTTCTTTTTATGCTTTTCTTCTGATTCATATTCAAGTAAAGTTTAAAGAACTAATTTTTCTTATGAGATTAAAGTAGTGTCTTGTATGCTTATTTGTAACAGAATAATGACATTCCAAGCATATGTGTTAGAGGTGCATCAAGAAGGGCATTTTGTTCGGGAACTAGTGTTACATGTGTTGGGGGAAAAGTTGATAAGTTGAAGTTGACCCTGATTTAATGTCAATATTTGAGCTGAGAGAGGGTTTGAGAAAACTGAATGCAACAGATGAATTCCGTTTGTACTATAGGATAGGTGGTATTGATTTAGAAGGTGTGACGTAGTAATTAAACTTAGTAATTGAGTGACTCAACTCAACCCCCAATAGCCTATAACTAACCATATTTGGGATTATCTAATGTGAAGTTGTCCGGCTTCACAAATTTGAAAGTACTTATAAAATTCCAACAAAATTCAAGAAAAGTGGGATAATTAAATGTCAAATATTGCTGCCACCCAATTGTTATAAATAATCTTTTGACCTCAGTCGTAATATTTAATTGATCCAATGTGGGAGTATGAATATACTTACAAGAAGCAAATGATCGAGACTTCAACATGCGCAATGTATTTGTTTGTTCCTTGATGAGTTGAGTTAGTTCACCCTCTAATTCCGGAAGGAGAAGGTGGTAATATTGCCTTGGTGATGCCCATCTCGATCGCGTCTTAGGTGCTGTTGGGTCTTTTTCAATTTCTTTTTCAGCTCTAAAAATTGATTGGAGAGTCTTTGGTTGGAAGCTTGGTCTTTTTCTTGGTTCCTCTTTGTTTTGGCCATTGTCAAATATGTCCTGTAAAATAAGAAAAGGTACAGTCACGATAAAAATTTAATTGATCAATAAAATATTGTTTCTTTTAATACTAGTTGCAGACGGTTTCTCTAAAGATGTTAGGATTGAATCCATTAAACAATTAGCACTGCAAACCTGGGAAACACAAAAAGTGACTAGTAATTGACAACATGCAAAGGATTAGTTAGGAAGCTTCTCAAATTTGAGAACAAAATTCAAGAGGCAATAAGTTAGGCAATTGCAACCGGTGGCCAATGAAGTGATATATCCCAGGGAAATATGAAACGGTGGCCAACAAATTGCAGCTTCTTATGTCCCCCAAATAGCAGCCGCTTATGCAAATAGCTTCTTGACCACAGACAAATCAAGCAACGACAGCGATAGTGTAAAACAAGGAGAACGAACATGAGTTGAGCAGTGATGAAGTAGCAATGTTGGCAAATAAAAATGGAGGTACAGCGAAGATTACGTCTCCAAATAGAAGGACCGCAACACAGGCAGCAAGTAGCGAGCAGCGAACATCAAAAACTTTTCTTGTGAGAAAAAAAAAAACAAGCTTACAACAAACCTGGTAGTGATGGCAAAATTTGAAGGCAAAACTGTGATGGCGACACAACCTCGATGAATTACTCGGAGTCTTAGTTGAAGCTTGAGGGGTGCTGCAAATCTCTATGAACCATGGAAGTTTTTATGGCACTACAAAGAGAAAGACGAAAAAGTGTTCATAACGGAAAAGTATTCTAAACCAAAAAGGAATTGTTTCATGTTTCTTTCTTTTTGTTTTAAAATGGAAGTAACGGATTCTGATAGCCAGCAAGAAGAAAATCGAAATCAAAGTCAAAGCTGCTAAGAAGACCAATGGGAAAAAGGACTTTTTTTATTCTCATTTGAGTGTTGAGCAAAAGACTTCATCTTGTAACACTTGGGGTACATTTTTTAAATTTTCATCAGAAGACTTGCTTTGGGAAGACGTGGGGCTCGTCGTTTCTATTAAAGTCTTCTGACATTTTTTTTATAGAGATCAATGGAACAAGGCGTGGCACGTGTAATAAATTTCATCTTGTCAACTTTTGAAATTTTTTTTTCATTTACACCACATGTGCACCATGTCTTATGGAACCTCATTTCCTGCCAAGAAGAAAGAAAAAACATTATTTTAATACTAAACTAAGAACAAAAATAAACAATAACAAAGAAAATTAAAATTCAAAATAAACTAAAGCAAATTAATTGGGTTGCCTCGTAGTAACGTTTTTCTTTAACGTCTTTAACTAGATATAGTTCAAATTCTGCACAATTATTCATAAACTGGATCAATCAAATGAATTTTCTCAATAGTAGCAATTTCAGAAACATAAAAAAAATGCTTAAGGCGATGACCAATAATCTTAAAGATTTTGTCAGTTTCTAAAACTTTGGATCTCAATAACACCATTAGGAAAAATATTCACAACTACATAAAGTCCAATCCATCGAGACTTTAACTTACCTTACATGAATTTCAATCTTGAATTGAATAATAATACCTTTTGACCTATAGAAATTGCGTATGATGCAACATTCTATCATGAAAGTACTTAATGCGTTCTTTGTAGAGCCTTGCATTATCATATGCTTCCAGGCGAATTTCTTCAAACTCCTGAAGTTGGAACTTCCTTTCTTCTCCAACTCTATCCGCATTCAAATTACATTGTTTAACTGCCCAAAACGCACGACGTTCAAGTGCAACTAATAAATGACACATCTTACGATAAACCAATCTATATGGTGACATTCCAATTGGCATCTTAGAAGCTGTGTAGTATGCCCATAACGCGTCATCCAATCGTGAACTCTAATCTTTTGATTTGATTGACCGTCTTTTCCAAGATACTTTTGATCTCTCGATTCGAAAATTCAGCTTGCCCATTGGTTTGAGGGTGATAGGTTGTGCCAAACTCGATGATGTACTCCATATTTGTGCATTAAAGCTTCAATACTGTGATTACAAAAATGGGTACCTTGATCACTAATTACTACCCTTGGAACGTCAAACCTACTAAAAATGTTAGATTTGAGAAATCCTACAACAATTTTGGAATCATTAGTTCGGGTAACCTTGATTTCTACCCATTTCGACACATAATTTACAGCCAACAAAATATATAGAAAACCAAAAGAGTTAGGAAAAGGTCTTATAAAGTCCATACCCCAAACATCAAAAATTTCAACAAAATAAAATAGGGAATCTGAGACATTTCATCCCTATAAGATAAACTTCCAACCTTTTGACATTTCTCACAACTTTTACCAAAATAAGTAAGCATTTTCAAACAAAGTTTGCAATAAAATCCACTGTAGACAATGGAATTTTAATAAAAATTCTAAAAATTACCATTGGTCTATAAATTATTTTTGTATGGCTTTATTTTTATCCAATTGGATATTGCCACATGTCATGTACGCTTGGAGAGATTGGTCACTGGAATGTCCAATTATATTTTACCACGTGTCAAGTTGAGATTTTCCAATCAATTGAAATCACTGGGGATGTCTCCACCAACCAAATCGTATCATATCATATGTTTATTGGATAAATATCTAAATATTTATTTCTTATTAAAGGGATAATGTTTAGAGTTGTTTAAATCCAAGTATATTTTTATATATTGCAATAGGCTCATCCAATCAAATGGCGCCACGTCACGTATCCCTACAAGTTTGACCAATCAAGAAATTATTTATTGGTATTATCTCTTTATTAATAAATATAAAATAAAGAGATAATATTTAAGTTGGCATAGTCCTAATATGACTGCATGTCTTGCAAGATAAGTAAAGTGGTACACAGGTCTTCAACCTCGGCCTCATACCATAGCTATAAATAGGGGTCTCTCTACGAAATCAAGACAGACAGGCGGACACACACGAAGACGCATCTCATGCGCTCAAGTCTTCTGAAGCTCCAAAGCTGCAAAGGCTCTTCAAGTTCTTCAAGTTCTCCTCATATCAAGACTTGAAGCTTTCAAGTGCATTCGTCACGTTCATCAAGTTCTTCAAATCTTCGATATCAAGAATTAAAGAAAATCGCCAGTCGATCCAAGGTCAAGCAGCGAAACCCTTGGATTAACGTTTGAAGAGAAGAATCGAGGGAACCTCTCTCCATAGTTTTGAGAGAATTTCAGGGATTGTACTCATATCCTTGTTAAATTCATAAATTACACATTTGTCGTGTATCTTTCTTGTCTTTTGCAGACTTAGAAATTTTATCGCGTACAAATTTTTGGCACGCCCGGTGGGACCATCTCTTCTTTTCGAATATTCAACTACATACATCACCAATGGCACCAAAGAGCAACAAAACCATGATTGCACGTTCTAAACCTGTTCAGAAAGCTGCACATATTGCCACAAATACCCGCGCTATTGGTCCTGTGACAAGGAGTATGACGAGAGCCTCCACCCAAAGTAGTATGGAAGCTCTATCGGCGTCAACTCCCGTCTTTGGTTCAACATCGCCAATGAGCTATTTTTCGACGGCGGGGATCGAAGACGTTCCTGCCTCGATTGAGAAGGCTCTTGCCATGCTCGAACTTGGATTCGAATCCAAATTTTCTAAGTATGATGATGATTCATCAAGCACCGGATCAGTCTCTTCCAATGAAACTCTTCAATCAAAATTTTTTATTGAAGATCTTGCGGTCTCTTCTGCTGCAATGCCTGCTATGATGACAAACACTTTAAGTCTTGAAAAACAAGTGTCGAACATGTCCAAGATGATGGAGACCATGATGAAACACATCAAAGACCAAGGCGCTCTTATCGCTCAATTGCTCACCCAGAAAGATCACACTCCCGAAAGAAACCAGGCGAACACTAAGGAAACACCAAGAGCGTGAAATTCCCTCGTCTAAAGGCAAGGATAAGGTGAAGGAAGTATATGTGACAGCCGATGGAACTATCCCCCGTAGAACAGTTGAAGGAACTTGTTGAAGGCGTGATCAAGGATAAAAAGGAGTGTGGTTCAAAGTCAAGCTTTACCTACTGCAAGCCTTACACTGCTAGAATTGACAACCTAGCAATGCCTGCTGGATATCAACCGGCTAAATTTCAACAGTTCGATGGAAAAGGCAGTCCAAAACAACATGTGGCCCATTTCATCGAGACCTGCAATAATGCTGGAACCTATGGTGACTTACTAGTCAAATAGTTTGTTCGATCTTTGAAGGGCAACGCATTTGATTGGTACACTGATCTCACGCCAGGGTCCATCGATAGTTGGGAACAGCTGGAGCAAGAGTTCCTGAATCGCTTGTACAGCACTCGAAGAACCGTCAGCATGCTAGAGTTGACTAACACTCGTCAATGGAAGGACGAACCCGTGGTCAACTACATCGATAGGTGGAGAAGTCTGAGTCTTAACTGCAAAGATAGACTGTCTGAACCCTCTGCTATAGAAATGTGCATTCGAGGAATGCATTGGAGCTTAAGTTACATTTTACAAGGTATACGTCCAAACACATTCGAAAAATTGGGCTACTCTGCTCATGATATGGAATTAAATATTACGGCCAATGCAACTGATGGGCTTCCTATTCAAACTCCGCGAGTGCAACCGCATCGTCAAGGCAATGAAAGACAAGAAAATAAAAAAGGGAGCAAACTTCCTTCAAGACTCAATAATAAAGAGTCCATGGCAATAAGTACAGCTCCCATGAAGATTGCTACCAAGGTGAGCCGAAAAGTCACCAAAAAGTTAGATTCCTCCCAAAACAAGTCGATAAGAAGACCCACTTTGAAAGAGATGCAGAAAAAAAGAATACCCATTCCTTGAATATGATCTACAAGGAATGTTTGATGATCTTTTCAAAGAGAAACTTCTTTGAACTTCCCGACATGAAGCGCCCAGAGGAAGCCGGTCAAGTCAATGATCCAAATTGTTGCTGTTATCAATCGTCTGATTGGTCATCCTCTCACTAAATGCTTTGTCTTTAAAGGCAAAATTATGAAATTAGCCCGTCAAGGAAAAATCCTTCTTGAAGAGGATAAAGTATCAGCAAATCAAATAACAATAATGTTTGGGTCTATGTGTTACCCGATAGAAGTTCTATCCACATCAAGTAGTACTCTGTTTGTAAAAAAAGAGTTCAAAAAATCTTCAATTGAAAATGTTATTGAAGATGATAATGAAGGATGGATTTTAGTCACTCGAAAAAGGACTTGCAAGTCAAAAAATAAAGAAGTACATCCTTTCGAAAATCATTCGTTCGAAAAAAACTAAAGTGATGATGAAACAACGAAATGCAACAAAGCAACGAAAAGAAGTAGCCGCAACACCAGTTTCTTCAAATCAGCCGCTCCTTCAAGGGGTTCGACAACCCGTGACGTTGAGGGAATTTATACCCAATGAGTATTTATGTAACGATGATGATAATTTTACTTCTTGTAATGTCGTCAAAGCTGAAAATCCTCAAGTCGCACAAATTAGCACTGAATTTGAGAAGAAAATCAAAATCGGTGATAAATCAATTGTGGATTGTGCAACGACTATCGTTTTTGATGATGACGATTTAACAGTTGATTTCAAAACTCACAATCGACCTTTGTTTGTTAGTGCATATGTCTGAGAACAGAAGATGAATCAGATACTCATTGATGGGGGATCTGCCGTTAATATCATGTCCGTACGTGCTATGAAAAAATTAGAAATTTCAAGTGATGAGCTCTCCCAGAGCCGCCTCATGATCCAAGGATTTAACCAAGGGGGGCAAAGAGCGATTGGCCTTATAAGGCTTGAATTGCTCATTGGCGAATTGTCTTCAAGTGCATTATTTCACATTATTGACGCCAAAACCTCTTATAACATGCTCTTGGGAAGATCTTGGATTCATGAGAATGAAATTATACCGTCTACTCTTCATCAATGTTTCAAATATTATCGAGATGGTGTAGTTAAAAGAGTTATTGCAGATGATAAACCTTTCAATGAGGGCCGAGACTCACTTTGCCGACGCCAAATTTTACCTTCAGAAAGAAGCAAAAAGAAAAGAATCAGCAAATGAAGAAAGTCAAGATTCCAAAGTACTTATTTTGCGTTATACTTCAAAATCAAAGAGAGAAGACGACCAGTCTTCTTTTATCAGAAATGACGCATTAAATGTTCCGCTCACCAAAATAGAGCCTGTTAAGAGTCAGAAAGCGAACTTGCAGGGGTTTGTCCGTCCCAAAAAAGAACCTGCAGTGGAACATTACTCACTACCAACTAATCGGACCCAAGAAGGTTTTGATCCAAACGCATGTAAGTTTCTTGCTAAGGCCGGTTATAACCCAAATAAGAAACATGCATTGGGCAAACTCACTCCTGAAGTGACTGGCGAAAAGACTCATGGATTAACACCTACGCAGAAAATATTAAAAGAAAGATGCTATAATGTTGAAAGTTTGTCGATGGGTCTTGGTTGTTCAACCGCCTTCTCCTGTTCGTATAATGATCAAAAGGGCAAATTGTAACAATGTGAACGAAGAAATGGAGGTCACAAGTCGAAAGAGGTCTGTTTTCGACAGATTGGGAAATGAGTCAAAGCGTATTTCTGTGTTCGACAGGCTCGGCCCACAGCCAAAAATGTTGAAATCGCCAGTCTATAAGAGGTTAAGCAGCAAAAAACAAGAGTATCAAATTGTCAAAGAAGAAAATCCTACTCCAATGAAGAAGAGTGGTCCGAGAAAACGAGTTTCCAATTTCTTTATGCATTATGAAAACTTGTTTAACGTAAGGATCGAAACCATCTTTGAAGAACATGGTCAAGAAAGTATTGCCTCTTGCCATCATATTACAATCAGAGATCTTGAAGAAGAAGAAGAAGAAGATGCAGATGACGCTCCCGCTGAATTTGAACAAGGAGTAAAAAATACAGTCGATATGTTAAAAGAGATTAACCTTGGCACAAGTGACGACCCTCGTCCAATTACATAAGTTCTTGTATGACGCCTGAAGAAGAGAAAGAGTACGTTGATTTGCTGCTTGAATTCAAAGATGTTTTTGCCTGGAATTACTCAGAAATGCCTGGTTTGGATCCAAGAATCGCTGTTCATAATTTGTCCGTCAAGCGAGGAACAAAACCTGTCAAGCAAACTCAAAGACGCTTTCGACCCGAATTGATTCCTCTGATAGAAAATGAGATAAATAGATTAATTGAAGTTGGATTCATACGAGAAGTGAAATATCCAACATGGATTTCAAATATCGTCCCTGTGAGAAAGAAGAATTGGCAAATTCGAATTTGTGTTGATTTTCGAGGCCTAAATGAGGCTTGTCCCAAAGACGATTTTTCGCTCCCCATCACAGAATTAACAGTAGATGGTACAACAGGACATGAAGCACTATCTTTTCTCGATGGATCGTCTGACTACAATCAGATACGCATGGCAGCCGAAGATGAGAAGTTGACTGCCTTTCGCACTCCCAAGGGAATTTATTGCTATAAAGTGATGCCGTTGGTTTGAAAAATGCTGGAGCGACATATTCAAATGGCAATACAAAAAATTTTCGATGATATGCTTCATAGAAATGTAGAGTGCTACGTTGACGATCTTGTGGTAAAATCAAAGAAGCGGGAAGATCATATTCAAGACCTTTGAAGAGTATTTCAACGCCTTTGGAATACCAACTGAAAATGAATCCTTTAAAGTGCGTATTTGGGGTCACTTCTGGCAAGTTTCTCGGTTTCATCGTTCATCAACGGGGAATAGAGGTCGATCGATCTAAAATTGATGCCATTGTGAGCATGCCTGAATCACGAAATATCCATGAACTGAAGAGCCTTCAAGGAAAGTTGGCTTACATCCGGAGGTTTATCTCTAATTTGGCAGGACGATGCCAACCCTTCAGTCGACTGATGAAAAAAGGGGTACCCTTCGAATGGGATGAAAGTGTAGAAATGCTTTTACAAGTATTAAAACATACCTTATGAATCCCCCTGTGCTAACTGCGCCAATTCCAGGAAAATCATTGATCCTCTATATTTCCGCTCAAGAACGATCGGTTGGGGCCTTACTTGCTCAAGAAAATGATGAAGGTAAGGAGAATGCACTGTATTACTTGAGTCGGATGATGACATCTAATGAGTTGAATTACACACCCATCGAGAAGTTGTGTTTGGCACTTATATTTGCCATTCAGAAGTTGAAACATTATTTTCAAGCGCACACTGTTCGACTCATATCCAAATCCAATCCCATTAAATATGTCATGGCAAAACCTGTACTGTCCGATCGACTTGCGAGATGGTACCTTCAGTTTCAACAATTCGAAATTATTTATGTACCTGCGAAGGCTGTCAAAGGGCAAGTACTAGTAGACTTTCTAGCCGATCATCCCATGCCTGCTGAGTGGGAGTTGACTGATGAACTCCCCGATGAAAACGTTTGTGGTCGAATCTCCGTGGTCGATGTATTTCGATGGAGCTGCTCACCGCGATGGAGTTGGTGCGGGAGTTGTCTTTTATACCTGAATCCGATATATTGCCGTACTCCTTCACTCTAACACGCCGGTGTTCAAACAATGTGGCCGAATATCAGGCGTTAATTCTCGGGTTGGAAACGGCTGTAGACATGAAGCACCTGCACCTTAGAGTTTATGCTGATTCAAAATTAGTGATAAATCAACTTCTTGGTATTTATGATGTCAAGAAACCTGAATTGATCCCCTATTATAAGTATGCGAGACAACTCATGGGATATTTAGACAATGTCACTATAGAACATGTCCCTAGAAATTTCAACCAACAAGCCGACTCTTTGGCAAGGGTGGCGTCAATGATCACTCTACCTTCTTATCGAAATCAAATTTTAATATGTCAAAATTGAGTCATACCTCCGATGTTCGATGAAGAAAATAGTGGTGGAGAAGAAAATGCTTATCATATTTTGTCCATGAGATTGAAAAGGAGGATTGGCGTCATCTCATTATTGATTACCTTAATCACGGAAAGTTACCAGAAGACCCCAAGAAAAGGGTCGATATACGTCGTCGAGCGCCACGCTTCATTTACTACGATGTCTTACCGAAAATCATTTGATGGAGTGTTTCTACGATGTCTTGGAGAAGATGAGACCATGCAAGTAATGGAGGAGACTCATTCTGGGATATGTGGTGCTCATCAATCCGGTCCGAAATTACACTTTCGCATTAAAAGAATAGGATGCTACTGGCCAACGATGGTGAAGGACTGCATCGACTTTGCTAGAAGATGTCAAGCTTGTCAGTTCCATGGCAATTTCATCCATCAACCTCCTGAACCATTGCATCCAACTGTAGTTTCTTGGCCGTTCGATGCATGGGATTTGGATATAGTTGGACCACTTCCAAAATCTTCTGGAGGGCATATCTTCATTTTGGCAGCTACAGATTATTTCTCAAAGTGGGCTGAAACAATTCCGCTAAGAGAGGTCAAAAAGGAGAATGTAGTGGATTTCATTCGTTTGCACATTATTTATCGGTATGGAGTCCCACGTTATATCATCACCGATAATGGCAAACCATTTTGCAATGTAGCAATGAATAATCTTTGCGAAAAGTTTCATTTCAAACAATACAATTCTTCCATGTACTATGCTGCTGCAAATGGACTCGCTGAAGCATTCAACAAGACCTTATGTAATCTGTTAAAGAAAATCGTCGATAAATCGAAAAGGGATTGACATCTTCGGATTGGAGAAGCTCTTTGGGCGTATAGAACTACTTTTCGAACTCCTACGCAAGCAACCCCATACGTGTTTGTTTACGGTGTTGAAGCCGTTCTTCCACTTGAGTGTCAAATACCTTCACTAAGAATTGCGATTCAAGAAGGGCTCAGTAAGGAAGATAATGTTCGTCTTCGTCTTGAAGAATTAGAAGCACTCGACGAAAAGAGATTGGAAACTCAACAACGGATTAAGTGCTATCAAGCTCGTCTTTCAAAGGCATTCAATAACATGTTCGACCTCGCTCTTTTCAAATTGGAGAGTTAGTGCTTGCCGTTCGGAAACCGATCATTCTCACTTATGGCGGACAAAGGAAGTTTACTCTTAAGTGGGATGGTCCATATGTTGTTCGAGAAGTGTATACGAATGGTTCATATAAATTGGTTGCTGAGGATGGATTAAGGGTTGGCCCCATCAACGGTAAATACTTAAAAAGGTACTATGCGTAATCGAAACTGCACGATACTCCTAGCCCGCATGAGCTAAAACTGTGGATGGCAACCACCAATAGTGTAGTATGTGGCTAAACTGCTGAAACACTCCACCAAGTCTAAGATGGAAAACAAATAGACGCTCCTGGCCCGCATGAGATTAAAATGTGAATGGCAGGAACTACGTGTGATTTGATTCCCTTGTTGGGATACGTAGGTAGTTTGGAGGGCAACTTCTAAGTTCAGTTACACCTCCTAAATCAAACCCTTTTCCTCGCAAAAAAAAAGCGGTTTTTTTTTTCTTTGAAGCTAAAATGCTAAATTTAGAAGTTTTTTTTCTCTTAAAAAAATAATAATGAAAACAAGAAATAAGAAATGAAAAGCATTTTATTATTCATTAAAAAAAATTCATTACAAGGAAAGAGAAAAAAAGGAAAAAAATTCAGAAAAAAATAGTGAAAAGTCTAAATGTCAAATTTGTAGTCCACTACAGCTATCTTGCATAATTCCAGTGCAAATTTCGTGTCTTCAAATTCCTTCATTGCGTCATCAGTCAAGATGCCAGTGCTTTCAATAGAAGAGAGCTCATCACGTGCTCGGGTTATTTCAGCTCGGATCTCTTCGAAAGTTTTATACTTTTGATCGATAGTTGAGCTGATTTCCAGGTCTTGTTTCTCCAAATTGATAAGTTCCTGTTGCAAAACTTTCTTCCTGTCTTCAATGGACTGCAACTTC
Organism: Coffea humblotiana; assembly: GCA_023065735.1. Lineage (NCBI taxonomy): Eukaryota > Viridiplantae > Streptophyta > Magnoliopsida > Gentianales > Rubiaceae > Coffea > Coffea humblotiana. The sequence continues at coordinate 15,249,137 of CM041210.1, read as the reverse complement.
TCTTCAAGACTTTGCAGATGACAAGTTAGGTCTTCTTCTTTCGCCTTAACTCTCCCGAGTTGGGCGGACACTTTAGAAAGGAGTTCTGCATGTGTTTCTTTACTCATCTTCTCCCATGATGAAGATGCCAAAATATCATATGCCTCCGCCTTGGCAAACAATTCTATCAGGTAGTCTTTTAAAGGGAGGCCATTCGTAGGATTCGTCCTTGCAATTTCTGCAATAATTTCCTCTGCGCACTCTTTCAAAGAAGAGATTTGCTCAATAGGAGTATCAAGAATCTGCCCGCGAAAATCCATCCACAAACTCTGCAAGTACTTCCTTCGATGCGCCTGGATCAATTTTTTGCCATGAAATTCTGAAACCAATGCTATCTTAGGTCTTTTCCGGATCTCGTGCGAACCAGTCAACTTCTTCTTATGCATTGATGAGGTACCTCCACCGAGGGCAAGTTGTTTTGGAATGCTGATAACGATTTCATTTTACTCGAAATTGTATCATCAGTTTCAAGTTCAATCGGTGAATTGGTACCAACATTTTCTTAACGGAATTCAAGAAACAGGGGCTAAAAAAAAAGGGGTTAAAAAAAGGGTTATAAAAAGGGAAAAGAAAGGAAAATAGAGAGATAATTACCTTAAGAGGTGACACTTTAACCAACGGTGGTGTGAAAGAAACCTCCTCCAAATCAGAAGATGTCCTCTTCTTCGATCGGTTCCAATGACGGTCTTGACTTCTGCTACCGCTTGCCAACGAATGGGTTCCTCCTGGGGTAGATCCGATGCCCTGAACTTGAACCCCTTCCTTTTCTATAGAATCACGATTGTCCACCGATTCAATTTCGACATCTTCTTCTATGTGAGTCACGGATAAGGATTTTGAAACTTTGGGCGACGTCTTCTTTGTTGGAATCACTGGTTGCGCCTCTTTGATAGATTATCGAGAGTCCTTATAAGACTTATTCTCCGTGACAATGCTTTTCGAGGGATTGATAGTAATTTTGTTCTTCCGCAAGGTGGATGAAGTAAGATCCGTTACAATCTCTATAGCTCCATTGTGATGCACTAACTCATTGGTGGAGGTAACCTTACCCTTTTTCGATGATTGCTGAGGGATCTTAACGGTGAATTTAAAGGAAGTTGAAGAGACACCATTTGACTGAGTTGACCACCAGACGTCATAGTCTTTTGTGATCAATGGGTGCTTCCTGTGCGTAGGTATAGTCATCCGAGATCACGTCTGCGTGCGAACTGAGGAATCCCATAGTTGAATAGCCTCACCCAAAGTGTAAGTGTGAGTGATCTCTTTCAAGTTGTTGGGAATGTCCTGGCAGAAGCCGAATTGTCTGCTAAACCTGCAAGGATTATATTTCTCAATAACAAAAGTATTGTCCTTACGTAAAGTTAAGTGGCACGAGCGTTGACTAATAAAGTAACTCGTGAGCCTCGATGATAAGGATCCATCGTCGATCAACACTTTTTTTTCATTCTCGGTCCAGCAAAGTTTGGAAAACATCAAGGGATTCACTTCTTTGAAGATTTCCTCAGCTTCTGATTTACCATGAGATATTGCCATTTTCTCGCCGCTAAACCTCGTCATGCGCGCATGGTGGCTACTCACTTGATTATTCTCATAATATACGTCAAAATATTGGCCAATCCAAGTATAGACGTAATGGATTGGAAAAGTTACCCCACATTCTCCAAGGTTAGGGGCGTAGACGATCTCCCTCAACCCATGATATATACTCGTAAGGACGGGAATTGCAAGGCAAAATTTCTTCCCTGTGGCCATTAAGCATGCGACCTTGAAGACACTTGGGCGAATGCGATCGACCTTTTTGCTTGGCAAAAGAAACTTGCATATCCAACACGCTATGAATGCCGCGATATAAGTTTCTTTTCTCAAAGATCCTGGATGTTCAAGGCGTCAAAAGGGACGTCGAAATCCTTGATATCGGCAGGATCATGAGGCTCTACACTTCCAGAAGGGTTATAGGTCATCTTTGGTTTAGATGTGGTCTTTCTTCTATTCGCCCTATTCGGAGGAGCCCTATACCTAGCCTCTCCTTTGAACCAGAAGCGAATCCAATCTTTTATCCATACCCCTTGGTCATTCGTCCAAAGGTGGTAGTAAGCGGAAAAGAAATGCCGGCAACTCTCGGGGAGAAGTGGCTTCCCTTCTTTGTCACGAGTGATAAGCTCGTGCGCCGAAGGAACAACTTCATCAAAGAACGAGCCATCGATCGAAAGGCCACCAAGTCAATAAAGGTCCCAAAGTGTGATGGACAACTCCCCAAGGGGCGTATGAAGTGTATTTGTCGAAGGACACCAATATTTGAAGAAGACTCGCAAGATATTTTACAGTGGTCGTAGGAGTATCTCGACGCGTAGACAGTTTCAAATATGCCAGTACGTGTGAGTACCTCTCTATACCTTCCGAGAATGTCCTCGATCCATTCCCAATAATGTGAAGTGAAGCACGCCTCGCCAAAGAAGGACGAAGGAATCTTCCATGTAGTGTTGTTAATATTGAATCCCACGAACGGAAGCGTAAATTTGGCTACTTTCTGGATCTCCATTGTGAAGTGATGAGTTTAATACTACCACTTCTTCTTCCCTCGATGTAGTGGAGAAAGTCGAGGGTGCCACCACTTCCTTAGTCCACTTGCTAGTCCAATCTTTGAGATGAAAACATCCTTCAAGGGGTATGAAAGGTTCAGCGAATGGACCGATTGCTGGTTTATGAACATGTAGTGACAAACTCTTTGATTGAGGTCCACCCCGTTCGTCCGTCAATGAAATATGTGGCAATCGCGTGGCGTAGTCCTTGATTTGCATGTTGCTAAAATTTTGTGAAAGAAAGTATTAGACGACGAAGGAAATTCTTATAAAATTTTGGTAATTAAATTACCTAATTGGGTTACCTTGTCTCAAGTTCCCGGAATTGTTTCAAACCTCTCTTCAAGCACGGTTTTAGTTATCTGCGAAGAAGTGAGTTGACAAAGTTTAGATCCAAATCATGTATGATAGAAATATTTGGGATTCAAAAGACTGGTACGAAAATCGGGATTAAATTTTCAGCCACGAGAAATAGCTCAGATATCATGCTTGGGGTTGTTTTAGTAAGGCCAAACTGTCTTGTAACGTGTTGGAGATATAAATCAAAAGCACATGTTGAATAGACAAATAAATTCCAAGTACTGATCATATTCAAACCATCTAACGATGAAACATGTAAGAGCCTTGACCGAAACCAAAAAATAAAAAGGCTATTTAGTGACTGAAGCATCTAATGATGAAACTTGCAAAAGCTGTGACCGAAACCAATTCTTGGCATGCAAAAGTCTTGACCGAAGCTTCTTGTAACAATTAAATGTTGCGAGTAAAAAGGTAAAAAAGGTTTCAAGTACCTGGTAAGCGAAAAATATTTATTGGAGCACAATCAACTTCGCGGCAACGGCTTGCACAGCAGCTTCAGGTCAATGTGATGGAGGCCATTTACGAGTAACAAGCATCAGTCTGGTAGCACTAGCAACTATAGCAATTTCTAGACGGCAATCCTCGACTCACGAGCTGCAAGAAAGCATTGGTAGCAGCGACTAAGCAACTCAGCAATAGTAGAAAATTATTATTGTTGTTTCTCACAAGTGAATCGGCGACCCCAATCTCGATTATTTATAGTAGTAGCATTGTGTTGAGTTCGCGGGAATCCGGGTGAGAGGTTGTTTCAATTTGGATAGGAGTAGACTCCCAATCCTGTATGAATTGTTGTTAGAAAGTAATTTCATGTGCAATTGAAAAGGGAGCCGTGCAAGTTTTATTGTTTGGAGTCGATTTGTGAAGAAATTGGGAACTCGAGTTCAATGCCCAATATGATTTCCACTGCAATCTGGCCTCGGGACTTCCAATTTGGCTATGCATATCTCGTAGGTTTCCTAATCATCACCAAATACTAATTGGCATTTGAATACTACATGGAATCTGGCTTCGGGACTTTCCAATTAGACTATGCATATCTCGCAGGGTCCTAATCATCATCAGATACTACTTGGCATTCTCAGTAGCAATTGATCTCTTGTATGAGTTGTGCACAAATCTTCTTGATTAAGGTGGTGGGCGTGATTTTGCAGGTGGATAAAAAAAAAAGAAGGGCAACTCCGTATCGTATGACTTGATACAGGGTTTGATGATTAGGGGCAAACTCCTGATAAAGGGTTTGATCCTTCTATGACTTGATTTTACAAGCCGTAAAGGGATTAGTGGTTAAAATTTTCGAATTGGTTCGGAATTCAACCTCACTGCCTACTTTGCCCATGGTCCAGCAAAGGTGGTGTACATAGTAGATTAAATTAAGGGATTCCTCTTGTTCAGTTTGAGATGCTAAACATTCATATTGTTTGCATTCCACAAAGCAAAGTTTGCAAGAAAGGGTGAATAAGATTATTTGGTCATGGAGACTCATAGCACAAGTCCTACTAAAGTGCACATGCATTTGATGATTGGAGCAGGGGTAGGATTTCAATGTTTTGCATGGCTATATTGCATGACTAAGTTAAATCCCGTGGCTATGAGTTCATGTAAAGCTAAGTTCAAGTCTTTTCATAAAACTTTAATTGGAGATTGACTCTTGAATCTCGCCTTGGGGCATTCAAATCGAATCGAAAAAAAGTGTTGTCGAAACTTGTCCGTCCAAATCTTGCTCCGATATCCAACATTCACGAACAAGTTTTGAGGGGGCATTTGTAGACAATGGAATTTTAATAAAATTCTAAAAATTACCATTGGTCTATAAATTATTTTGTATGGCTTATTTTTATCCAATTGGATATTGCCACATGTCATGTACGCTTGGAGAGATTGGTCACTGGATGTCCAATTATATTTTGCCACGTGTCAAGTTGAGGTTTTCCAATCAATTGAAATCACTGGAATGTCTCCACCAACTAAATCGTATCATATCATATGTTTATTGGATAAATATCTAAATATTTATTTCTTATTAAAGGGAGAATGTTTAGAGTTGTTTAATCCAAGTATATTTCTTATATATTGCAATAGCTCATCCAATCAAATGGCGCCACGTCACGTGTCCCTACAAGTTTGACCAATCAAGAAATTATTTATTGGTATTATCTCTTTATTAATAAATATAAAATAAAGAGATAATATTTAAGTTGGCATAGTCCTAATATGACTGCATGTCTTGCAAGATAAGTAAAATGGTACACAGGTCTTCAACCTCGGCCTCATACTACAGCTATAAATAGGGGTTTCTCTACCAAATCAAGACAGACAGGCGGACACACACGAAGACGCATCTCATCCGCTCAAGTCTTCTGAAGCTCCAAAGCTGCAAAGGCTTTTCAAGTTCTTCAAGTTCTCCTCATATCAAGACTTGAAGCTTCAAGTGCATTCGTCACGTTCATCAAGTTCTTCAAATCTTCGATATCAAGAATTAAAGAAAATCGCCAGTCGATCCAAGGTCAAGCTGCGAAACCCTTGGGTTAACGTTTGAAGAGAAGAATCGAGGTAACCTCTCTCCATAGTTTTGAGAGAATTTCAGGGATTGTACTCATATCCTTGTTAAATTCATAAATTACATATTTGTCGTGTATCTTTCTTGTCTTTTGTAGACTTAGAAATTTTATCGCGTACATCCACAATCAAGAATTTTCCTAGCCGTTCTTTTTGGGCCAAAATGTTCACCACATGCATAATTATGACAATGCATAAGTATGGAAGGAATCTCTTTATTAGGTACACATCTATGGATGACCTGATCTGAACCTATTTTTCATGAATATGGCTCATCCCATGTGTAATACCTAGAATCTTTTATTATTTTATCCCTCTTAGCCTTACTCATATCACTTGAAAATTTATGAGTCACTAGAAAATTAACAATATCTGCATACCAAGGTTTCTTACTCTTAAGATGAAATAAATGCTCATCAGGAAATACCTCAGATATGGGTACGACTTCCTCTTCTTGAATCAATTTACTCAAGTGATCTGCCATAGAATTGTCAACTCCTTTACGATCTTTGATCTCCCAATCAAACTCTTGTAGTAAAAGTATCCAACGAATGAGTCTCGGTTTAGACTCCTTTGCCAAGAGATATTTTAAACCTGTATGGTAAAAAAAAATGTTATTTGTTATCCCAACAAATATGATCTAAAATTTTCAAAAGTAAAAACAATTGGCAAAAGCTCCTTCTTTGTGCTGATGTAGTTGCATTGAAATGGGGTCAATGTTTTTGACGCATAATAGATGACATGTCTACACTTCCCATTTCTTTGCCCGAGTACAACACCAACAGTATACTGACTCGCGTCACACATGAGTTCAAAGGATAAACTCCAATTTGGAGGTTGAATGATTGGTACTGTGGTCAAGGAATGACACTTCCTTTTGAAGTAGACAAGATAATGGTTGTGCAATTTTAGAAAAGTCTTTGATGAACCTCCTGTAAAAACCTGCATGACCAAGGAAACTATGAATCTCCCTCATATTAGTGGAGTAAGGTAAACTAATAATTAAATCAACCTTGGCTTTATCAACTTCAATACCCCTAGATAAAACAACGTGGTCCAAAACTATCCCTTCTTTCACTATAAAGTGACATTTTTCATAATTAAGAATCAAATTGGTTTTAATGCACCGTTTCAAAACTGTCGTTAAGTGATGCAAACATTGATCAAAAGAATTGCCATAAACGGTATAATCATTCATGAATATTTCAATGCAATTCTCAAGCAAGTCAGAAAAAAGTACTCATCATTTCATCTTTGAAATGTTCCTAGGGTATTGCACAGTCCAAAAGGTATGCGACGGTAAGCAAATGTTCCAAAAGGGCAAGTAAAAGTAGTTTTATGTTGGTCTTCTTGAGCAACACTAATTTGATAATATCCAGAATATCCATCAAGAAAACAAAAGAAACATCTACCTGCCAACTTTTCAAGCATCTCATCAATAAAAGGTAAGGGGAAGTGGTCTTTCTTTGTTGCTGCATTCAGTTTTCTGAAATCAATACACATTCTCCGGCTATTCTGAAGTCTCATCGGCACTAACTCATTTTTCTCATTTTGAACAAGCGTAATTCCTGTCTTTTTAGGAACTACATGCACTGGACTTACCTACTCGCTATCGGAAATAGGATAAACAATTCCTAACTCCAATAGCTTAAGAATTTCCTTCATCACTACCTTTTTCATTACCGGATTAAGCTACCTTTGTTGCTTCCTTACTGGCTTTGCATCTGTTTCAAGTAAAATATGATACATGCAAATCGAAGGATTAATACCTTTGATATCTACTAACGTCCATCCGATAGCAGGTTTGAAGTCTCGCAAAACTCGTAAGAGTTTTTCTTATTGAAACATTGTCAAATCACTTGCAATAATGACCGGCAAGATTCGATTATCTTCCATATAAGAATACTTCAAATGCCTTGATAATTCTTTCAACTCCAGTTTCGGTGCCCATTCAACAAAAGGCAAAATTTTCTCAATAGAGGTGGCTAATTGCAAAAATGAGTTAACTAACCTATCAGAAAATTCAGGAAGTGATTGTAGAGCTATAATTGCTTATTGTATAGCTTCCTCATCCTCAAGTTCAACTTCCTCTCCCATCTTACTATGCTGTAACACAAATTTCAACTTGTCTTCCATAAAATTCTACTCAAAGTTAGCTTGCACAATGGAATTAGTAATAGTGACATAATTAACACACTCAATGTCCTTTGGGTATCTCATTGCATAAAAAATATTGAAAGTAACTATGTCTCCATCAAACTCTACAAATACAGTACCTTCATGCACATCAATTTTTGTTGTAGCAATACTCATGAATGGTCTACCCAAGAGAATTAAAAGCTGAATTGATAGAATAGTCATATCCATGTCAACAATGTAAACATCAGCAGGAAAATTAAGTTTATTAACTTTCACTAGAACATCTTAAACTAGGCCTTCAGGATAAATATTAGATCTATCAACTAGTTGAATTATTACCCTTGTATCCTTAAGAGATCCTAAATTTAAAGCTTTAAATATTGATAAAGGCATAACATTAATGAATGCCCCTAAATCCAACATACCTCTTTCTATTCTTTTGTTGGCTATAATGCATGGTATTGTGAGCATACCTAGATCCTTGCACTTTTGAGGCAACTTTCTTTGGAGAACAGCTGACATGTTCTTACCAACCCTTATTTTGTCATCATTACTAAGTTTGTTTCAGTTAGTGCATAATCCTTTCAGAAATTTTGCATATTTTGGTAACTGCTTAATCGCATTAAGCAAAGGGATGTTGATCTCAACTTTTTGAAATGTATCCAAAATTTCCTTCTTCGATTCCTCTTTCCTTGCTTTAGCCATCCTACCAGGAAAAGAAAGGTCAATTTCAAGTGTTTTAGAAATATCGTATTTATGTCTTACCTTTTCAATTGAAGGCTCTTTCTCCTCAAGCTCTTCATTCATTTTTTCTCCATTAATTTTCCTTTCTCGCGGTACTAAAGACTATATTTCCTTACCACTATGGAGGGTCATTGCACTTGCACTCTCCTTTGGATTCGAAATAACTTGAGCTGGTAGTTTACCTTTATTATTCTCAAAATTGTTCATTGAAGATACAAGTTGCGACAGTTGTGTCTCCAAATTTCGAATGCTAGCTCGGGTTTCTTGTTAAAATCTCTATGACTCCTGTTGCATTTGACAAGTACTATTAGCAAGGGATTTAACCATATCTTCAAGTGACATAACTATATTAGAAGTTGGTGATTGCTGCACTGGTGGTCTCGCTTGAAAGGGTTGTAAAAAACTTGGCGGTTTTGGAGCGTAGCTGAAGTTGGGGTGATTTCGTCACCCTGGATTGTATATGAGTGCATACGAGTCATTCCTCCTTTGTGGTGGTCCTGAGAAATCTCCCACAGCATTTGCTTGCTCATGAGAATCTTCTTGAAGAGTCGAACACATGTCAGTTAGGTGTCCGGGAGCAGTACAAATTCCACATACTTTAGCTGCCTGCAATTGTCCTACAGCTATTTGGCGGACCAAGGTAGTTAGTTCAGATTGTTGATTTTCAAGGTCAGAATGATTTACCTCATTTACCCTTCTAGTGACTCCATCTGTCCTAGCACCAAATTGTTGAGAATTTTTTGCCATATTAGAAATCAACATTGTGGCTTCATCTGTTGTTTTATTGACTAGAGTACCGCCACTAGTTGCATCTACCATGCTTCTATCCATTGGTGACAATCCTTCATAAAAATATTGAATCAATAACTGGTTGAGTATTTGGTGATGTGGGCAACTAGCACACAGTTGTTTGAACCTTTCCCAATATTCGTAGAGAGATTCTCCTATGGTCTGCCTTATACCACATATGTCCTTCCTAATGTTAGCAGCCCTGGAAGTCGGAAAGAACTTCTCAAGGAACTGCTTTTTAAATCCTTCCCATGTGGTAATAGATCTCGATGGCAAGTATACAACCAATCTTTAGCCTTGTCTGCTAAAGAAAAAGGAAAAACTCATAGCTTGATTTGTTCGTCCATAACACCCTGAGGTTTCATAGTCGAGCACACTACGTGAAACTCTTTCAAACGAGAATTAAACCAGATTTAAATTCGAAAGCTTCCTCGGTTTCAGCATATGTGATGCATAGTGGCTGCTGGTTAACATTTGGAGTTGCAAGTTCCCCCAAAATCCTTTGAGCTGCCATCACTTCCTCTAATCCACTTACGTCCTCTTCCAAATCACGAAATGATCTGCATAAGTCGACAACCAAGTCAAGTTCAGGAGAAGATGGTGATGAATCTTGTTGCTTACGCAATTCAGCTTCCTTGGCCAATCTCTTAGCTCTTTTCTCGATCTCTAGATCAAATTCAAGGTTTCCTATACTGGAAGATCGAGGCATAAAGTAGAGAATAATCAAAATGTAAAGTAACAAATCACTTTAACTACCAAGTCCTCGACAACGACGCCAAAATTTGGTAGGTGTCAAACCACCAAAAATAAAATTACTTACTTTCCAAAAGTTAATGAGTATAGTGAGAAGTAGGGTAGTCTCCTTAAGGAACTGGTAGATTATTACTTACAGAGAAATTTACTAGATATTGGGGGGGGGGGAGAGGAAGGTGGTGGAATTTCTTTGAAATAAAATAAAATAATACAATAGAATAAACAGTAGAATAAATTGATTATCAAAATCTAGTCAAGGAAATAATCTTGGTAATGATTCACTCAATTGATCATTGATACCAGAAATAACTTATATGTTTACAAATAAATTGATTATAGCAATTCAACAACCACCGAACCCCTAATCTCTCCTTAATTTCTCGGTAGTCAAGAGATGCTCATTAACTACTTTCCTTGTAAAGTAGATAATCCTAGAGACACTCATAAGATTTAACCTATTCACAGTTTTAAATATTTGAGAGACCCAATTCTAGTTAACAAACACACATGCGGGTTCATTTAAATTAGATTAATTATTCTCACAACACAAATTAGACTACTTGTGAGGTAATGAAATTGGTGTTATTTGCCCACTAATATTAAACTATCAAGTATCACGAACTTGATGTTTTAATTGGCATTAAATCATTCAGACAATTGAATAGTTGACTAAATTATTCAATTGAACTCAAATGATGGTAATCAGTGAAACATAGAAAATAATTAAATACTCATGAACATATAAAATTAAGGACAGGAAAAATTAAAAGATCTCACAATTGATTATGAAACTGTGCCTTGATTACTCCTCAATCAGACATAAATTTAGCTCCGCTCCATGAAGCAAACACAGCCAAAAATCTCCATGAAATTTTGTCTACAAGTCTTTTTTTGTAAAATTTCTAAACTAGAAAGAAACCTACTCAATGATATTTTTAAAAGACGGAAAAGGAGAAGAAAAATTAACTATTAGTCTCCTCATCAACTTCAAAAAACTTCTCTGAAATTAACTTATCCCAAAATAAAATACTAACTAAACAAGTTCCATTTTCTGAAAATTTTAACTTGAAGTTCCATTTTCTCCTCCAAAGTCCTATAGCAACACAAAACACCAAATATAAGCAAAATTCATTAATTAGCATAATATTTGACCAAAATTAAGATAAAATATTAATAAATAATATGCACAGTTATCTCACAATCATTATACTATTACAAGTGAAATATTTTCAAGTGAGTTGTAACAAGTGAACTGGTATTCATGTGCATGACTTGAAAGTAACGACCTGGATCCCAAATCCCATCGGTTAGTTAGTCAAATTGAGCTAGTAAGAACTTGGTCGAAGAGATTGACGAAACATGGATACTATTTACTGTTTATTCCACTGTTTTAATCCACTGGATGTGTCCTTTGAAATCAATATACTCGAGTATTACCACCCAATGTTCTAGTGTTTTTGGATTTCAGGCCTGGTAGGGGGTTGATCGGTGGATGGAGATTGGAGTTAAGTGGTATTTACTCGACTTGTTATAATTTTATGGTTGACGGAGTGTCAACAGATCCTGGACAAACTGCTACGAAACCTGCTCCTGAAAACAGGTTGTATCATTTTATGTGAATGTGTTATTTACTGTACATTATTAAATGAGTTATCTGGATATTACTTGCTTCATGAAAATGTGATCATGCCAGCATGTGAATGTTATAATGCCTGATTGTTTGTTGTTTTCTTTGAATCTCACTGGATTTCTAACTCATCCTTTTATTTATTTTCCTTAACAGGGTATGGGATGAGAGAGACAAGAATAGTTCTAATTTGTAATAGAAAATCTTACACTTCTATTTGGCCGGTATTGTATTATGGTACTAGTTGTTCAAGTTCTTATCTTTTGGATTATACTTTGATTTATATATTTGGACAATTTGTAGCATGTAAATGTTATATTGAAGAATTTTAGTGTTATTGATTTGGTATTCAAAGATTAGTGAGTTCGAAAGTTATAGTCCTCATTTTAGGTAATTGTCATCCTATTTATACTTAGTGAATTGATTGAGTTACTTGTATTTCAATCCGTTTAGTTGTGCACATAAGTATGAATGTTTTGGAGAGTTGGATGGCTTGTAATATTTATTGGGGAGTTTTATGCTTATTTTGGAGTTAATGTTATCTCTAAAGTTAATGTTAGTAAGTCCTAACGCAAGATGTGTAGACACCAAAATTTTAATAATTTATTTTATTTCATTCTTTTTTTAGTCCATTTTATTATTATTGTTATTATTTTATTTTTTAAAATTTTATTTATTGTAGTACCATTTATTTTCTTAAGAAAAATCACTTTCAACTCTTTTAAGACAATTAAGCGGAAAAGAAAATTAGAAAGCAAGAAAAGAAAAGAGAAAAAAGAAATGAAAATTATGGTTTTGTAAAAAAAGAAAAAGAAAAAGAAAACCACGTGCGCGTGCATTGCAAGCGCTAGGTTCTTCTCTAGCAGTACATGGCCATGGCCGAGGCCATTGTACAAAAATTGCAGCTGCATTTTCGTCCAATTTCCACTCAATTTCTCTTGCCTTTTGTTTCCTCCAAACCCTCCAGTACATTTGTCACCTCATTCCCCTAATCCAAATCAAGATCTTTTTAGAATTAAAGCCATCAAATGGCTATAAAAAACCAAAAAAACAAATCTATTTCATCTCATCCATTGCTGCTAGGGTTGAGGGGGGTTTGTCCCTATAAAAGGCTACAAAACATAGCCACAAAAAACAATAGCGAGGGGAGATGGCGAAGAACAAAAACACAGAAGGAAAAGAGAGAAAACAGAGAAAAAAAAGAAGAAAAAAAGAGCGCAGAAATTTTTGACAAAAATTGAGCCAGGGTTGACGATTGGGGGGATTTCGTGGTCATTTTTTGATCTCTGTAGAGACCCTCTGGAGCAAGTATTGCTTTCTGGATAATCTATGATGATTAAGGAGGAGGATTAGTGTTGAAAATGTTTAGAAAAAACTGTTGCAACATCATCGAATTTGGGACCAAAACTGCTGTCTTCGTTATCCTTGAAGATTGCAATTTGGGTTTTCATAAGCTTTTCTCCCTGCAGATTTCCATTGCGATTTCGACTCTATAAGGTGGTGAGGTAACTCTTAGTCCTCTCCTTGCTTGTTCCAATTCACGTATAAGATTGAATCTATGGAACCAAAGCTTGTTGGTTGGCTGCGTCATTCCTTTCCTGCTCATTTTTTGTTCTATTTCCTCTTGTGTTTCTTGTTTTGTTTGTCTTTTTTCTTTTCTTATGTTGTTGGTCTCTTTAGATGTTTGATTATTAAAACAAAATCCACAGGTTGTAAGGTTTTACAGGCCTAGAAAGTTAGCTTGCGGTGTTTCTGAGCGATAAGCTCCCACAGTTGCAGAAGAAGAAGAAAGCTTTCATAACTTGCATGAACAATCTAACAATTTGCATTTTGGCCCCCAAATTTTTGCCTAATTTCACTATGGCTCAAAAATCTGGAAAAATCAATCAATTCTGCCTTTTTTAGAACTTTAATCTTCTTTTGCACATTTAATTATATTTTTGAGCAACTTATTTTCAGATTTTAGGACACAATTAGGCCTTAAAAAGTTTTTGGAAAGATTTTTTGTTTTATTGGATTTAGTAAATAGTTTAAGAATTTGGGTAATTTTATTAGACTGGGCCTTTGATAGTAGATTTGGTTTTAATGTTGGGTTTTTGACCTGGGCATAGGGAGCTTTGGCCCAAAGAAAGTCTGAAAGATGGCCCAAAACATTTTGTCAAGCAAGTCTGCAAACAAAATTTGCAGATTAGTCCCTATACTTTTGCTTAATTATCCTATGGCCCTAAGCGCTTTGGTTGTTTTCAATTAGGTCCCTATTTTAATTGCAAATTGATCCATAAACTTTATTTTTCTTTGATTTTGACCACTAAGTTTTGCAATAATTACATTTTGACCCCTAAAACTTTTTATAATGATTGCAATTAGGCCCCTAATAGCTTTAATTTCTTAAATATAAGTTGTTTATCTTTTTTAATTGTTAATAGCACTTCATTTAAATGCTTTAATTGATAGATTTCATGATTATTTTCATTTTTTTCATAATGATAAAGTGAGTTTTGCACTATATTTACATGTTATTCATCTTATTTATTAATTAAATTGGTGCCTTAATCTGTTCGTTGATTTTGGAGTATAAATAGGGCAAATCTAACCCCAATTAACCACTATTTCAAGGGAGGTATTTTCTTTTATTATTTTAAACCCTTTTATGTGCTCCTATGTGTTTTTTGTGTAATTGAATGTATTGGAGTGTTTTTGTTTATTTATTTAATTACTCGTTTTATTTATTTCAGGCTTCATATATTTAATTTATTTTTTTGATGATTATTTGAGAGCCATTTAAATGCCAAATTGTAATAGATAGGTGTTCAAGACATGTATTTAGTTAGGCTATGTAATAGATAAGTTTTAATTTTTGCCAAAAATGTAATTGGTTAAATAAATGTAATAGTTAGGTTATTATTTTTAAATTTTCCCTTTAGATTGTAGTTAAAGTCCCAAATGTAATAGTTAGATTCTTATGTGTGTTTATTTATTTGTGTGTTTGCATGCTTGCATGCTTATGTGTTGATTCGCTTTCTTTAAGATTTTTGCATTTAGATATTATGCTCATGTACTATTTGCTCTATGTGTTTATGTGTTTACTTGTTTTAATTATGTTTATATGATTTATTAAGTTATAATAAATGCATGACGTCAGCACACTAATCCAACGCTAGTTGTGGCCTTTGTTCTCGATTCTCGCTAGTCTAATACTAGTGAAAACTTATAGATATAGGTTAGTCCAATGCTAGACTTGTAGGGGCCGTCTATGCGCTAGAATCACATATTTGCGTGACATTCATTACATTTCATGCATGTTTTCCATTTTTAGGATCTTTTTCTCATCTTGCATGATTTTCCCTTATAAATTATATCCCTTATCTCTATGTGCGTGAAACATGAAATTTAGACTTGCATTTCATTTAGTAAATTAAAAGTAGGATAGTCCATTTGCTTGACTAAGTTAGGGGAGTCAAATATTCAAATATGGAAAATGAACGAGTATGACTATTTAGCCTTAGCACGCTCATATCCTCTATAAAAAGTAAAATTGAATTACGAAATTTAGCCCCCCGTACCCGTTATGTTGCATTTTACTCTTTTAGATAACGTATATTTATATATTATAATTTTTCCTTTCCTCGAATCTCATCTTTTGCATATTCATGACCTCTTCTAAGAATCATTTTGGGTATCACAATTAATATGATTTGCACCAATTAAACTTAGAAAGAGATATTTCAACCCTCTCGATATACATTAGGTCTATATTTGCATCCATATAGAAACATCCAAATGTGATAGGTCTATAGGTGAGATTAGGAAAATTTTTCGATAAATCTCGCAACTAGTTTTGGTTAGATTAAAAGGGTATTTTAAATCAAGTTTTGCCTTCCTTTTCTTCAACCGTGACTCTCGAACCCTTTTCTCTTGTTTTCAAAAACCTGGAGTCGTCTGAAAAGGATTTTATCTATTTTTTTATTAAAAACACATTTTTAGGTGACTTGGTACACCTACATTCGATACCAAGTGGCGATTCCTATTTTTTCCTTAAAAACTCTTTTTAGACTAATATTTTGGACCCAAATCGTCGTATATTTTAAGTCCTATTTAGGCCCTTTTTTTATTTATTTTTAAAAAATAAAAAAACTCATTTTTCACTCATCTTTTAATAAAAACTCATTTTTCAAACACTTAGATATTTTTCTTAAAAATGGGGTGCAACAAGATGGGCAGACAATTTGCTAACTTTTGATCGTTGCTCCCGAATTGGCTGAGGATGGCTGTCACATCTGTGGCCATGTTTCGAAGTGAAGTTAAAGATAACTTAGTATTAGGACGAACAAATTCCTGCGCAGCTTCAGCCAAATTTACCTCCATCCTCTCGAACACCAAGGAAAGTAGGCGAGGAAATGTTAAATTGAAAGATGTTTGTGTGTCTTCTCACCGTTGAGCATATAAAGCTGACGATGATGTTCGGTAAAAGAATATGTGTGATGCCCTCATCTCTCCTTAGGGCGAACCCTAGGGTATCAGCGGAACGCCTGTTCAACTCTCGTTAGGACTCACGCACTCATTCAAGTTTAATAAAGAACCACAAGTCAACCATCGACTTAATTAAGAAGTACTTCGAATATACAAGTCGCAACTTCTAAGGCTAGCAATTACAATTACAATCCGCCATACCAAAAATAACAAAATTTACACTTTAAGAATCTCCAATAACATACAAAAGGTATACTAGGTTCCACCAAAAGTCGCTAGTCTAGAACCTCCAATTTCTACCTCCAATTTCCACCTCCAAAGCCTGTTAAGGAAAACAAACTTAAAGGGATGAGCGAACGCTCAGTGAGGCCAAGAAAAACTAAGCAAACAAGCAAGTAGTACCAATCAATCAAATAACATGCTTGAAAGTAATGTTAAACATGAAATTTCATTTAAGTGTACAAGTAGGAAATAAACACACATAGAAGGATACAGGAACTCTCAAGAGTTATTTCCACTTCTCGACCGATTCAAGTCATTTGGAGTTGACTTTCCGTCAACTCAAGTAGTAACATGACCGTAGCACTCCACTTGCTACCTCTATCCAACATAACACCCACTCGGATTCGAAACCAAACATTCATGTAGTGACGATACTATTCGAGTATGCCAAGCGAGATCTCAAAAGATCAATCAATAATATTTTCCAAGGTTCACCAAGCTTCTCGACCAAGCTCCTTACCGGCTCGAGTCATGAGATTAGCCAATGGGTTGGGGTGTCCTCACAAGTATAAGTGGTCGATGAGATAACGTTCCAATCGACTTAGAATTGTTCCTGGCTCTGAGTCGGTATAAGAGGCACCTCTCACTTGAATAGGGTGTGGTACATGCTGCCGCTCAGTGCTCATGAGTTAAAAATATGTTCAAGTACTAGTGCAAGTCATATACATTCATTTAACAAATATCATTCAATCAAGAGAGAGAGGGAATGAGGGCGGTAAAGTACACTCTCGCCTCGACAAGTTCACGTATCATATAGCACTTGTACAAATATCATTTCAATCATTTTAACATTGAACATGCACTTGACACTCACCAAGAGCCAAGAGCCAAGAGCAAAACAAGAGCAAAGCAAGAGATCAGACACAAGCTCCTCGGCGTCCTCGTGACCACCTGAGACATGCACAATCACAATTATCTAGGTATTCGACCAAGGCTAATACGAAAAATATTTTCTTGCTATCCACTCTCAATGTTACAAGTTCAAGTTAAGTTAAAGGAGTTTTTCTCGCTAAATCATTGAAATAATATTCAAAGAGAACTCAAAGGTCGTTTTCGATTCAAGTCTTGGCAAGAACTCTTAGTTCCAAAGGAAAGTACCATATTTACTTTCGACACAAAAATTGAGAAAAGGGTAGATGGTTTCCATTTCTCAAAACTTCTAATCTTATACCCAAGTTTTAGAATATAAAGGAGCGTTCACATTTTTTAAACTAATGGAGTTAAAATTCATCAAAACTCCACTCATTTCCATAGTAGATATTAAAGCTAAAGGTTCCAAGTTTCGAGTATAAAACTAGCGAAATTTTTCAAGAATTACTCTAGTTAAAACACTCCATTTTTAGAGTTCAATGTCATGGAAATCAATGCACAAGATTAGGGGTTGAAATCCATTTCTCAAGGATGAAATGAGGTGCAATTAACCAAGAAAGTTAGGCAACCAAGAAAACGCATCAAGAAAGGTTTAATCCTTTGGAAAACCAAGATTCAGAATGAAGGGCTAATGTTCAAAGAGACCTTGTATCCAACCATGAAATTAAACTTAAAATGGACCAACAACCTCAAAGAAAGTTAAAAGTTCTTAAAAGAGCATTTTGCTTGAAATCAGAAAATTCCAACTTGGTACGACACTATTTGGAAAAATCATATCTTGAGTTTCGTAAGTCCAAAAATTGAAAACTTTTATACCGTTGGAACTAGATTCAATGCACTAAAACTCTCTAGAAGACATTTTTCCCAGACTCCAATCCGAAATCATTCAAATCTTAGCTCAAATTCATTGTTCCAGATAGAACTCAGCAAAACAGGCTTGTAGTTTCAGTAAACTTTGGAAATTCAGAAAAATTCATAGAAATAGAATCAACCCTTGAAATTTATACCACTGATAGAACTCCAAATCTAGTTTCAAATGCAATAAATGGAACTCAATTCGGACTTTTCTACACCAAGATACAACCGTTTTTAAAAAGCTGATTTTTGGAAACCTGTTTCACAGAATTTCCAATTTGAAGTACTTGACAAAGTTTCAAAATCTGGTCATAACTGAAGCAACACATCTCAAAATTTTAGTGTGGTTTGTGGCATTAAAAACTAGATCCAAAATTCTAAAAATCACTAGAAGGAACTATCTTAAAATTCATTTTCCAAGATAGGTGAAAATGAGTTACAAACTGCAGCTATACTTGTTTCTCGGATGAAAATAGTGAAGAAAATCAGTCAGATTTGCCGGTTCACTACGGCTCATAGAAAACAAATTAGGAGGTGCATTCTATACCGTTGGAAAGCCCTCGGAGTCTAGTTTCAGATGCCACAAACGGAACTTGATTTCAACCCCCAGACGAAAAGTTATGGCCAAAACGTGCACACTGGTCTGGTCTCCTGATCAGAAAATTTTACAGATTTGCATCCTCACTTTCCCCTATTTTAACTCAACCAAATGCAATGTTTTTTGGGAAATATTTAACACACATAGACACCAATATATAACAAGCATTATAGCACCAAAATAACAACAAAATTCAAAATTAACATGAGGAAATCAACCAGCAAAATTTCGGACAGCAAGTCTCTTCCTTTCTTCAAGTTTTCTTTTCAACTTCCCAAACCAAAACTAAGCCATAATTCATCAAAACAAGCACCAAACAAACAAGTAAACACACAATAATTCCTCAAGGCCACTACCTAAAAGCCATCTCAAGTCCTCTACCTAGTGTCAAGGTTCAATGAACCCATCAACATCCCAATGATTAATTAGATAGAACTAACTAACCACTATAAGTTGAGAGGAAAAGATGAGCTTTGGAGTATTACCTTACTCCCAAAAGATGAAAATCAAAACCACTAGTGTTTAATCTCTAAACCACCAAAGTTCTTACCTCCTTCAAGTCTCCCTTCAAGCTTGAGTGATATTCCAAGAAAAGAGCAAGTTTGGAGTGTGTTCTTGGAGCAAAAGTGGAAGAAAAGCTAGCTGAAATTTTGTAAGAAAGGGTGGAGGAAGGGTCGGCCAAGAGGGAAGAAGGAGAAAGGTTTTGTGTGGGTTATTGGTGAAATGATTGAATGACAAAGAAGAAATGACATAAAAGTGTATTGGTGCAAAAAGTCAACAAATGAATAGTGGGCAATTAGTGCTCCTAATTGGGTTTAATTTAACTCACTCACCTCTAATCTCTCAATTAACTTTTTTTTGTCTACTATTGATCATTCTTAATTTTCCAAGACCATTGCCACTCTTGGACCAACTTTTACCTCGAAAAATATGTATTTGCTATTTCTCACTAAATGAGCCGCAAAAAAAATTAAATTTACTAGCAAAACGTTTTAAAATATAAAATGAGACATTGCTCCAAGCAAATTAAATTAAAATTGATGAAATGAATTAATTGGAGTAAACAAATAAATAAATAATTAAATAAGCCAGTAAAATAAAGTAAAAATTCGGGTCCTCACAATATAGGCATACGAGGATTCCCGGTTGTGAAACATGTAATCAAAGAAATAGATGTCACTTTCTAAACCTCGCTGTGACTCGTTTTTTTTGGAATCACATTATGCATCATCATATAAATAATGAGATGATGGTGAGTGTCAAAGACACTTGCCACCATTGTCTCCTTCCTTAAAGAGCGAAAAGGTTAGTACTCAAGACGAAAATTAGACATGGCGTGTAACGGATCCCACCTCTTGTTGGGTACAATGAACCCTTTCTTCAGATCAACAGTCGGATCCTAATTGCTGCAACCTAATATAGTTGTCAAGCACTTCCATGTTAAGTAAATGCACCTCCTACGCACCCACAACTCCACCAACTCGCCATTATGACTTGGCTTGTTGATGATGTTGGTGTAAAATTCACACACTAAGTTTGGATAGTAATGAGTCGGTAGGTTAAGAATTGGCGCCCAACTAAATTGGTTGAACGCCTCAAAAATGCGATATGCTGCGTCAATCTCTGAGCTCACATGCTTCTCAAATAGGAATTCCAAGTTAGCATGTGCTTCATACCATTCTTGATTTTCCGGCATCAAAAAATCTAGCGCTATCATATACCACTAGCGTAGCTTGTTGCGATGTTCTCCCCCATTGACGTCGTGGCACAGGTTGAGGCAAAGGTGATCGTTCCTTTTCTTCGCTTTCCTCAACTTCTTCGGTCTCTTCACAGCTAGAAGGAGATGGTTCACTAACCACCGGTCTTTTACCTTTCACCATGGTATCTAATAAAGAAAAATACGATTACTTCTTATACCAAGGCAAAAAGGTGCATATATCACAGATTATACATCACAAATCGCTAGAAAATTACCCAAACTAGCCAAAATTATCAAATTCTTAACATAGACAACTAATAAGATCAATTTAGTAATTGTAGCAGCAATCATGCTTATAACAATCGAAAATTGTCAACAATAAATAATATTTAGCCATAAACATGATTAGGCAAAATTCATCCCAAAAATCACAAAAAACTATTAAAATTACTTTTAATCAACAATGTACATGCTAAAACATCATCAACCAATCATTTTTAATCATCATCATCCACCAACAAGGGCTCAATAACAATCCAAGTTACTTTTCCAATTTTTTCCAAATATAACAATTTAAAAATTATACAACTAATAATCCATCAATTTGCTACATTTTAACATGTAAACATGCTTAATCAACTTTAATCAGTATAATGGAGGCCAAAAACATTAATACTTATCATCAAAAATTCAAAATTAAAACTGTCAAAAAACTCAGGAAATTGAAAAATATCAACTTCTAAAATATGAAGATTTGATGAAAAAACTTATCTCAATTACGTAGAAGGATGTTTGGTGATGCTAATGATGTAAAAATCCCTATGAAACACCTTCTAATGGAACCCCAATTGCTTAGATAAAAAGTGAGAAACCCTAACCTACAATCTTCTTAAAATCGATTTTTGAGATGATTTTCTTGAATTTTAATCGGTTAAAGTTGCTCTAGGAGGGTGAAAAAATGTTGGGTTGGTGATTTTTAGCAAGGAAATGGAGTAGAGATTGATTATTGTGATTTACGTGTGTGTGGTATGAGAAATACGCGAGGAAGCAAAAGAAGAAGAATGAAATGAAATGGTTCGCGTATTCAGATTTTAAAATAGGAGACAATACGCGACCTCAAAATGCGACCTGAAGTCACGTTTTCTTTAGTGTCAATGGGGAATGGAATACACGACCACTAAATATGCGACCTGAAGTCGCGTTTTTCTGAGGCTCGTGTATTCTGTTGTGTCGATGCAGAATTGAACACGCGAGCTATAATACGTGACCTGTGGTCGTGTATTCAGTCGCGTTTTCTGCATTTCTGTAGTTTTTCTACAGAAATTCAAATTTCACCAAAAATACAACTTTTACTCCCAAGTATTCAAAATGCATTCTAGATCATTCTTTTGCCAAAACTGTTATTGCATGCACTTGTAAAATAATCAAAACATGCATTTCACCCCTTTTATTGGATCATAAACACCTTTAACACAAATCGAGGAGTTAAGTTTCTTGATCAAACTTCACCTTTTTCGCTTAAATGATCATCTTTGCTTCAATTTGCAGAACCTGCAATACCAAAATAACAGACTAACTTAAATACATACTTTAAACATAAAATCACATCAGATTAACAAATATAACAAAAATATTGGGACCTCGCAACTAGCACTTCTATTTATAGTCGTTGGCTTGACTCAAAAGATTTGGCTCTTCAAGTTAAGGAAAAGTCACCCAAAGGACATATGAGTCGCTTGGGGATGATTTCACCCGTCAAGTGGGAAATCGAGGGGTTAAGTTTCTTGATCAAACTTCACCTTTTTCGCTTAAATGATCATCTTTGCTTCAATTTGCAGAACCTACAATACAAAAATAACAGAATAACTTAAATACATACTTTAAACATAAAATCACATCAAATTAACAAATATAACAAAAATATTGGGTTACCTCGCAATTAGCACTTCTGTTTATAGTCGTTGGCTTGACTCAAAAGATTTGGCTCTTCAAGTTAAGGAAAAATCACCCAAAGGACATATGAGTCGCTTGGGGATGATTTCACCCGTCAAGTGGGGTTTCAATCTTTGTCCGTTGACCTTGAACAACTTATTTTTTGCATTAACCACCTCAATTGCCCCATAAGGAAAGACTTGAGTGATTTCAAATGGTCTCGACCATCTTGACTTGAGTTTTCCGGGAAACAATCTAAAGCGTGAATTGTATAAGAGAATTTTTTGCCCCACTTCAAATTATTTATGTACAATATGTTTATCATGCCAATATTTGACTTTATCTTTATAAATTTTGGTATTCTCATAAGCATGTAGCTGGTGTTCCTCAAATTCGTTCAACTCAAGTAATCTTCTTCCACCTACAAGATTAAAATCCATATTAATTGTTTTAATAGTCCAAATGCCTTATGCTTAATCTCTACAGGTAAATGACAAGTTTTTTCATATACTAATCGATACAGCGACAACGCTAAAGGTGTCTTAAAAGCCGTCCGATAAGCCCAAAGTGCATTGTCGAGTTTTCTTGATGAACTTGAGTTAATTCTAAAGGTTCATAGTCAGGAACTTATCATTTGAGGAATTCAGAATCTTCCCAATTTTAACGAATATCTGCAGAGGGATAGAAGTTCATCAACCATATAGACTAAGCGTGAAGGACCTCTAAACACGTCAGATTTGGTCGTCCGCCACATGGCATAAGGGAATTGGGTTTCTAATGATGTGGCAATAGGAGATTGGTTGCAATTGTCGCGCCCCATTTTTTAAATAAAAAATAACAAAGTATTATAAAAAATGAATTTTTTGATTAATTTTGATTGAAAAATGGGTTTTATTTTTAGAAAATAAATAAAGAAAATGAATTTTGATCAATTTTAGAGTGAAAATGAGTTTTTGATTTTAGAAAAATGAATAAAGTAATAGGTCTAAATGGGACTAAAAAGTGCGACAATTTTGACCCAAAAATAATAGTTTAAAAAGGATTTTTTAATAAAAAATAGGAGTCGCCACTTGGTATTGAATTAAGGTGTACCAAGTCACCTAAAATGAATTTTTTAAAAAAAAAGTAGAGAAAACCCTTTTTAAACAACTCCAAATCTGCGAAAATCAAAAGAAAGGGGTCGGGAATCACATTTGAAGAAAGGAAAGGTAAGAATAAAAATCCAAGGCATCCTTTCAACCTAACCAAAGTTAGTTGCGTGATTTAATCAAAAGTTTTCTTAATTTAACCTAAAAATTTATCACATTTGGATGTCACTATATGGATACAAACCCTAAATCTAGGAGGATGTCGGGAGGTCGGAATATATCTCTTCAAAGTTTAATTGGTGCAAATCACATTAATTGTGATGCCCAATTTGACTCTTTGAAGAAGTCACAAATATGCAAAAATATGAGACTCGAAGAAAAGAAAAGAAAATAATAATTATACAAATATACATGACCTAAAGGAATGTGTCATAACGGGTACGAGGGCTAAAACCCGTGACTTTAATTTTCCCTTTTATAAAGGGAATACGAACGTGCTAAGGTTAAAAGGCCACACTCGTCCATATCCCATATTCGAGGGGTTAATTCCTTAATTTGATCAAGCAAAATGCACTAATCTATCCCTAATTTCCTAAATGAGATGCAAATCTAAATGTTATATTTACATAGGAGTAAGGGATATTTTATTAGGGGGAATATTATGTGAAAATGATAAGGATCCTAGAAATGGAAAAAATATGCATGACATGTAATGATTCGGTCACGCAAACATGATCTAAGGCGTGGACGACTCCTAAGGGTCTAGTATTGGATTAACCCATGTCTATAAGTTCACTAGCGTTGGACTAGTGAGATCGAAGAAAAGGGCCACAACTAGCGTTGGACTAGTGTGGAATCGTAAAAGGGACCACAACTAGCGTTGGACTAGTATGGTGACGTCATGCATTTATTACAGTCAAATAAATCACATAAAACATGATAAAAGCAAATAAGCACATAATATCATATAAAACACATAGCACATAAGTATGATACCTAGATGCAAGACCCTAAAAAAACGAATAACACATAAACACACAAGCATGCAAAACACACAAAGCAAATAAAGCAAATAAAAACCTAACTATTACATTTGGGGGCTCCAACTACAATCTAAAGAGGGTAAAGAATGAAATAAAATAATAACCTAACTATTACAATTTTGGCATTTAATTGCCTACCAAATAACTACAAATTAAAATAAAATAAATATACAAAATCGAACACCTAAAGTGACTAAATAAATAAATGAAAATAAAATAAAACATTCAAAAATCATGCAATTACACACATAAAATCACATAGGAGCACACATGATCAAATAAAATAAAATAAAAATAAAGGATAGAATATACCTCCTTTGAATTGGTGACCTAAGGAAATGGAAATTTTTTTATTTACCCTCCAAAAACAAATAAAAAGGTCAAGACATCACTTTAATTAACAAATAATCATAAAAGATGAAAATAAACATGAAATTGAATCAATTAAATCATGTAAACAACCTACATTTGAGAAATTAAAACAAGTAGGGACTTAATTACAAAAATTAATAAAGTTTTGGAGGTCAAATTCTAATTATCACAAAGGTTCGGGGTCAGAATTAAAGAAAAATAAAGTTTAGAGACCTATTTGCAATTGAATTAGGGACCCAATTGAAATACAACTAAAGTTTTAGGGCCATAGTGACAATACACAAAAGTACAGGGACATATTAGCAATATTCGTCTTCTAATTTCTTAAGAACATCAAGTCATTGGGCCATTTTTTATTTGTTTGGGCCGAAGGCTCTCTAAGCCCGATCAAAAACCCAAGAAAACGGGCGGGCTAGCCTTCACTTTCCAACAAAATAAAACCAACCCAATAAATGGGCTTTAATTTGCCAAGCCCATGCTCAAACCCATAAAAAATAGAAGCCAAAGTCCACTTCTAAAACCCAAGCAAAGCAGACTAGATTTTTATACCAACCCAACCAAACAAACATCAATCCAACCCTCCAACTGTTTTTACTAAACGCAATTAGATAAAAATTTACTGAAATTTATTAAGGACTGATTATGCTCTAATTTCTAGAAATAATCAGCTTAAAAAATATTTAAGATGGAAAAAAAAAAACAAAAGGATTGAAACTTAATAAGGGCAGAAATGATTTGATTGCAGAACTTTTTGGGTCATATTAAAATCATGCAAAAATTGGGGGTTACAAATGCAAAATTTTTAGAATTTATTCATGCAAGCTTCGTTGAAAGCTTCTGCATTCTTTCCTCTGCAATTCACCAAACATCACCAATACTCTGACCAGTCATTAAGGTTTCGGATCACAACAACCAAATTGCACAGCCCATTGTCAACAAAAATTTTCATCATCCACACACGAAGATCCAGAACAAGATCATGCAAATGTGTCTAACTGTTGGTTGCAAGAAAGCAATAAACATTCCAGTTCATGGTTCTGAAATGAACACTCTAATCTCGGTCTCTCTTGGGTTTTAAATGAGATTTTATCAGGCACCTAAATAGCTATTATTGAACCAGAAATCATCGAGAAACAAGGATGGCAAAGCCATGAACCAACAGCAAGGATGCAAGAGTTCACATCAAGATCTCTCAAAACTCTTCTTTCTTGCCACAAAATTAACGAGCTCCGGCCAGCTTTGGACTGACCAGAGCCGTTCCCCACGCACACGGACACACAAGATTCGTCAATTTTGCTGTCTTGATTCAAAGTTTTCTTTTAGACATTTCTTCAAACAGGTTATGTACACGAATAAATTTTAACTAACCCCCCTAAAATCTCACTATAGCCAACCAAAAAATTGCAACAACCCAACCACAACTGATCTTGTAATCAACACATAAACATTAGAAACATAGAAACCGTTTGCTAAGAAAGAGGAAATGAAAGAAACAAGCCAATATTTCTCCCAGCTCCATACGTTCATTGGCGGAAACTAAAGGTAAGAAAGGGCAAAAAAGGAAACATTACAGTATTTTCCAGCAAGATATAATGGCGGAGGAGGTGGATTCAAGTGGCAGCAGCTCCTCCCCTGTTTGTTGATTTTCCCTTGGCTACTGGTTCCGCTTTCCCTTAGTTTTCCTTTTATCCCAGCTCTTCCCCAGCCGCAGCTTCTTCCTTTTTCGTTCTATCCTCTGAAGCTCTCTCCCAATTTTCCCGTTTCCCTCTTTTCTTCCTCTGTTTTTCTTCTTAATTCTCCCCGTTGCTTTTTCTCACTTAGTTCCCCCATTTTTCCCCAGCCAAAGACCTCTTCGTCCGTAGTCTTTCTTTCTTTGCTTTTTTTTTTTCCTTTTTTACCGCCAACTCTCCTCTTTTCCCATTTTCTTTTTCCTTCCAATTTTCCCTCAACCAACAAGTATCATTCTACTCATCAAATAATATGGACATTTATCTAAATTCTATCCATCACACCTAACCCTCTTACATGGCCTCCACTTGGGTACTATTCCCCTAATACACCTGTCTAATAATCCCATAATACACTTGTTTAATAATCCCCTATTACACTTGTTTTCTTATTTTATTTATTTATTATATATTTTCCACAAACAATTTAGATAAACAAAAAAAATAATATGTTAATTCCTCATTGCACAATTTTATTTATCTTAAAAAATGAATCTAAAAAGGTTTAAAGACAAATTTTGAATTTTTGTGAGAATTTTTCCTTTTTTAGAAATTTAGTGCAAAAATCTCTTAAAAATAAAAATTGTGAACCTAATTTATAAAAATAAGTAAAAATACATATTAAAATTGAATTAAATACAAAATAAAGACAAAATTGAATTAAATACAAAACAAAGCTTAAATTAAATTAAATAACTAAAATTTTGGTGTGTGACGCCCCACTTCTCTCTAAGGCGAACCAAAGGTTATCTGCGGGACGTCTATCCAACTCTCGTCAGGACTCAAAACAATTCAATTCACGCTTAACGAAAATAACCATTAATACAAGTCTGATAAAAAAGTCGCTTCCATACTTATATATATATCATCCAGTCATACACCACGAATACAAAATACATCAATCTTCCGATTCTTACATTGGCTCCCAAAAGATACATCAATTTCCAAAATACACAACAGCCACAAAACTAGTCAGTTCCATCGAAAACCCTATTATAAAAGTACACCAAAAGGGTTCCTCCGAGTTTCACCTCAAATCCATTCCTGCTAAGGAAAACAAATCTACGGGGTGAGCAATTGCTCGTGAGGCCAAGAAACACACATGCAAGCACGTTGTCCAAAAAATAATCCGATTTAACAATTAAAACAATAATATTCAAGTAAATAACAATTCGAACAAGAAAATGTAAGCAGAAACAATTCAAGAATATAGGAGTTCTCAGGAGCTATTTTCCACTTGCACGATCCAGAACCTCCGCGAATTGACACTCCGTCAATTGGGTAGGTTTAGTCTGTAGAACTTCACTTATCATGTCCCCGATCACCATTACATACCCCTGTATTGGACCCGTCTGTCGCTTGTTTTGGGCGATACTGCTCGAGTATGCCAAGCAAGATCTCTCATTAGATCAAGCTTATTCTTGATTCCCATGGCTTCCCAAGCTTCTCGACCAAACCCATGTTGGTTCGAGTTGTAAGGTCGGCCGATGAGATTTGGGCGTCCCCCATTCGTATTATTAGGAGTCGAGGAGATTCACTCCGCTCGACTTATGCAGCCATAGCATAAATATTAACTTAAACACTTCATTTAATTTACTTAACAAGTTACTTCAAGCAATTCAAGCATTTCATGTCAAGTAATTCAAGTACACTTCGCTTAAATGAGAACGAGCGCGATAAAGTACACACTCGACTCGATATTTTCAAAATCTCCAATCACTAATAGCGATTAAGCACATATCAAGTTTTCATACACTTGACACTCACCAAATAATTCAAGAAGTAAAGCACATTTGAGGGTTCAGGCGTCCACCGTGGGATACTCTTGAAGGTCCTCTTGAGTGCTTGAACAATTAATAATGAACTACCACTTAGAAATCCCAATTATCACGAAAGATTACACACTTGCACGATCTAAAGAAATCTTATGAAAATGAGTCTTAACTTGCTCAAATTCAAGATTTAAAGGTGGTATTTAAAAGCACAAGGATAAACTAATTTTCTTCATGAAAACAAGTCCAAAATGGTCAAGTGGTATTGAAGGGAAATGGTGAGTTGTAACAACTCAATTTCCTTTAAGTTTGAAAATTTCTGATTTGTCAAGAAATCTTGAAAAAATCGTATCTCACTCTATAAAAGTCCAAAATTGGAAAACTTGGTACCATTGGAAACTTCTTCCAAAGTACTAAAAGTTCCTAGAAGACACTCTTTCGTGATTCGAAATGGAAGATATTCAAAATTTGGTTCAAAGTTGCTGTTTTAGACTTATCACAACAGTTTCGGGGTTGGTTTTTGGCCAAATTTGGAAATTTGGAAAAATTCACAGAATGCAAACTAGCCATTCAAATTTGGAACTCTACTAGAGTTACAATCAAAGTTTAAAACAAAACAAATGGAACAAGAATCGGAGTTTTGAACGCCAAGATATAGCAGCTCAAAGTTGGCACAAAAATGATGTCCACTGGGCAAAATTCCAGATTTAAAGCTTGAACTTTGGGACTTTAGTTGGGGATCGAAACGGACTCGGAATATCACCAAATGTGGTAGTATTACCCTACCATATAAGGGCTATTCCTCTGTCAAATTTCATATAAAAATTCATTCGGGAAGTTAGTTAACAAAGTCACTAAAGTTTCCAAATTTTCAAGGCAAAACTGCCTTGTATTTCCATTCTCCTTTTCTCAAACATTTGGCCTATGCAATTTTCTCA
Source organism: Coffea humblotiana (assembly GCA_023065735.1). Taxonomy (NCBI): domain Eukaryota; kingdom Viridiplantae; phylum Streptophyta; class Magnoliopsida; order Gentianales; family Rubiaceae; genus Coffea; species Coffea humblotiana. The sequence continues at coordinate 15,219,905 of CM041210.1, read as the reverse complement.
GACATGGTTCATTTGTGAAGACAAGGTCTAAGAAACTTCCAAGATACATTTGGTAGGTGTTTAACACCAAGAAATTCGAAATAACGAGTCCCAATTCAAGATTAGTCATAAATCAGTCCAGAATTAGGGTTTTCCTTCACTGAGACAGTTTTGTAATTTGGCCATAACTAACTCAATTTAAGTTGGAATTGAAAGTGATTGGTGGTGTTGAAAACTAAATTCATAAGGATACAATTTCACAGAAGGAATCATTTTAAAATTCAGCCCACAACTAGCTCATATTTGGGCATCAAGTTGCAGCTCATAACAGGTTTCTTAACTTAGCCGAAAAACTGGGCAGGTGACTTTAAAAGGCTGGTACGGTTCACTCAAGTAGAATCAGGGAATGCATATTGTGCCGTTGGAAACCGGAAGTGTCCAGTTTCTAATACCGCAAACGGCACTCGATTTCGACGTCGGAGCAAAGAGTTATGGTCGAAACAAAATCACTGCCAAGAGACTCTGGTCGCGTTTTCCAGTTTTGATGAAATTTCGAAATCTCAACTTTTACCCAACCAAATCAAAGTAATTTTTTGAGAAAACTTTCTTCACAACCCATACAACATATTTACATCAAAATCAAGTCAATTGGACCACAAAAATTGCACTAAAGAGGCTCGGCAACACAGGGGCAGAACTGTCCCTTTTTCTCATTTCGCCTCCTTTGAGTTTTCTTCCACAATACAACTTATATCCACTAGATTAAAGCACTAATTCAACACAAATAACACCCAATATCATCAAATCAACTCATCAAGTCCATTGTGGGATTTCATAGAGCTTACTCACAAGATTTCCAATAATATAGGGCTACCCACATGCATCTACAAGTTTATAAGTGTAATATAACGTATATAAACCAAGATTCAAGAGATTGATCGTCCATTACCTCCTTAGATGACTAAAACAGAAATTTTTGACCCTTTGAATCTCAAAAAAACCGTGAGAATGGTGTCTCCCTTCTAACTTAAGTTGATCTCCAAGTTATTGCAAGGTGTAGTGTGAATTTGAGGTGATTTGGTGCAAGAAAGTGAAGTGAAATGAAGGAAAGTTTTTTGGTCCTTCTTCCTCCTATAGTGGCCTGCTGCTTGAGGGTGTGAGAGAGAGAGTGTTTTGCTAAAAATGAAGCTTCCTTGAGAAGCTTAAGTGTGTGGCCAAAAGGTGCTCCAAAAGTCAACTCTCATTAGTGCGTGCACGCGCGCGTTTCATGCCCATTTCCTCTTTAGTTTGTTTTCAACTTGTGCATTATACCTCTAATCCACTTCCATTCATACTATTATTATTCACTCTTAATAGTTTAGAAATAATTTCTAGAATTCTCCAATTAGTCGCGCGCGCGAAAACGAGAATTTTTCAACTTCTGCGCAATAAAGCGAAATTTTTAAGAAATTCTTATAACGATAGTACAAACTAACTATTGCTTGAGTATTTAAACATAAAAATAAACTATCTTAGGGCTAATGTATGAGTCCTCACTCTCCAAATTCACTGTACTCTCAAATCGCTTATTGTCTCCAAATGCATATTCACTATTCTCACTTAACGAGTTTTCAAAAATTAAATTTTGAAACGAGTTATTTTAAAATATAAGTAAATCATAGTTCTATGTAATTAGGTCTAAAAAGATTGAAATAAAATATTCGGAATAAACGGGCAATTAAATATTTAAATAAGTTAGTAATAGGAATTTAAAACAAGTAAATTTGCGAGTTCTCACATGGTGTCTACAGCTTGCTCCTCTTTGTCCGAATTTCGAAGAGATTCGAGACAAAGACGTAGATACCAAATACTTACCTGTGGTTAGTCTGCCATAAGGTGAAACCTGTAAACATAAAAGGTCAGTGGGATACAATTCAAGCCTGTCATAACATCAGTCAGTGGGATACAACCCAAGCCTGCCAATGTTTGTCGGACAAAACCCAAATCCAACAAGATAAAACGGTCAGTGGGATACAATCCAAACCTGCCAAGGTTGGTGGGACGAAACTCAAACCCAACAAGATAAAAACGGTCAGTGGGATACAACCTAAGTCAGTGGGATAATACCCGATCCACCCGTCAAATTAGTCAGTGGAATAATACCCGATCCTACCATACTATCGGTCAGTGGGATAATACCCGATCCTGCCGTCAAATTGGTCAGTGGGATAATACCTGATCCTGCTATACCATCGGTCAGTGGGATGATACCCAATCCTGCCGTCAAATTGGTCAGTGGGATAATACCTGATCCTGCCATAATAATTTTTCAACAAGAAATTAAATTTGATTTGTCAAGAAGGGGGATAAAAGGGTACGCGGTGAACGCTGAGACTTCACCAACAATAAATTAAATTTTATTTTTCAAGAAGGGGGGAAGAAAGGGTGCGCGGCGGATGTTGAAACTTCACCAACAGTAAATTAAATTTGATTTTTGTCAAGAAAGGGGAAGAAGGGTGTGCGGCGGACGTTGAGACTTCGTCAACAGTGAATTAAATTTGATTTTTGTCAAGAAGGGGGGTAGAAGGGTGCGCGGGGAGCGTTGAGACTTTACCAACAATAAATTAAATGTGATTGTTAAGAAATGAGATAGAAGGGTGCGCGGTGGACGTTGAAACTTCACCAACAAAAAATTAAATGTGATTGTCAAGAAATGAGATAGAAAGGTGCACGGCGGACGCTGAGACTCGCCGATAAACAATTAAATGTAATTGTCAAGAAGGGGAGATAGAAGGGTGTGCAGCAGACACTGAGACTCGCCAATGAGAAATTAAATTTTGATTTTTTTAATTTGGAGAATCTTTTCAAAAAATTTGCCTCAATTTTCAACCAATTATTGTACAATCGATCATTTGCTTTGCATTATGGTATTGTTACACCTCCTTAAAATTTTGATTTACACCTCTTCCTTAGTTTGAACCATGAATGTTCAATTCTTGGATGACATTCCACAATTATATAAAAATTTGCCCCAATTTGGTAATTTAAACACATATGGACCTGCAAGAGAAAGAAAAAATAATACCACCACCATTCGATCCGTCTAGCTTTCCAGAAATGTGTAAGCACGAGTATTTTGATATTTTGCCCTCGATGCAGCGAAACTCAACTTTGCTCTGTGAACTGTATCAAGTTTCGCTAACTTCCAATGCTAATGAAGTGTAACATTTGATATCCAGGGACTTTCAATAAATCAAAGGGATTACCATTTGATAAATTCAAAGAGATAAAGGAGACTATAAAACACAAGAAAAAATATTTATTTACAGAAAAATGATGAAAGTCCAATCAACGATTTACCTTTTTTAATAAAAAATTAATTTTAGAGAAATGAACCTATACACTCAAAAGTTTATATTTGATGAACTAAAACACTTTGATCTCGAACAAAATACCATGTTTGACTGTTTGGATATCATCCCTTCGACGTTCAATATTTGGCAATAGATCCACAATGTAAAGAGAAATTCCAATAAACTGAATCACCAACCTTTCAAATCCAAACTCATCTTTTCTCATAAAAACTTACCTTAGCGCCCTTTCGGATTTTCACTAAGGTTACCCCCACTTTTTTATTTTCTCTCCTTCTTTTTACTATTTTTTTCTTTTTTCCTTTCTTTTTTTGTTGTTGTTGTCGTTTTTTTTTCTTTTTTTTTCTGATAATGATTGCTCTTCCCTTTTGAAGGTGTCCTTGTGAATTTTCACCTGATGAGCAGTGTCAACCTCAAACCTAATCAATTCAAAAATACAACTAAAATTTTCTGTTTTCTCTAGCATCAGTATATAGTCATCATTGTGCCAATTAATTTAGAAAATTTCTTGACAGAGGTATTGCAAAGAACAGAAATCAGGACTTTTGATTTTTGTAATGGAGTTCGGTGGGGTGTTTAGAAAAATTAAGACTTGAATGCGGATTTCAAAAGTGGTTTAAATGATCTGAAATCGCATTATTGCGCCAACCTTATTTGAGGGTTAAATCAAAACTTGCCCTAATTTATTCTCAATTGAGACTCTCTTTTCTTTCATTTTCCTTCCTTTTTTCTGTTTTTTTTCCAACCTTCCTTCATTCCATTCATCTTTTGAATTTTTTCAAAATTTGCCCCAATTTATTTTGAAGTGAAGTTTTCTTTTATTCATTTCCTTTTCTTTCAGCCTTCCTTCAAAAATTAAATTTGCTCCAATGTGGGGTTTTTTCTTTTCACAACTAAATTTGCCCCAGTGTGGGCTTTGCGATTCTCAGGGTTATGAAACGAGACAATTCATTCTGCAAGTTCAAAAGGAACCACTAGGGATAAAATGTCTCAATGGAAAAGGAAGAGAACCCAACTTTTATTCTGTTCCTTACATTAACTCTGAAAGAAGACTTTCATTAATGCGAAATTTTGCCTATATCTGAATTAATCGGCTGAGGGAAACTCTCGACAATCCATATCTGTGAAAATAAGTGCTCCGTCAAACAATATCTTTTTGACAATAAAAGAACTTTGCCAATTTGGGGGTAAACTCTTCTTTTGGTCTCATCTTGCACCGACAATTTGTCTTCTAGTCTGAAGATTCAATATTTGACACCCTTTTATAGTAAGTACAAATCAATTCTTTTGATAATATTGACCATGACAGACTGCATTTAGTTGCTTCTTATCAAGCGATCACTGATTTCTATTTCCTTAATTTTGATCCCAATTTAGCTTGAGTCTCTCTTTATACCGTTCAGGCCTCTTTGAAACATTTTTGGATGTCTCTTTGCTACTCCTATCATTTTGAAATCCAAATTCACATTCGTAAGATATCGAGATTGCTGCCATCAAATTTCGGAGCAGTGATATCCAAAGGAATTTTTTTCTCGGCCATTTGAAAAGAATGTGTAAGTAACACTATATATAGAAAACTGTACATTTTGTTGAATTTCAAGATAAAAATCACACTTAATAACATGTTACTTGTTAAACAAGACGTGTCTTACCAAAAGCCACTTGATTCAAGAATATTTACAACAACATAGTTAAACAAAAGACACACGCATGAATGATTTTTATGGATTTTAATCAAAGACAACTCCCCCAAGTTTATCGAAATTCCCTTCAAGAGAAAAGGATCTCACTAGTTCGGATTTTCAAATTTTCTCATTGGAGGTAAATGTTTCAAAGGTGTTGTTGTGTTTGGGAAAGGGATTCGCACATATGCTCGGTCTTTGTTCTGCCCTTTTCCTCAACACTATATCTCTCGTTTCGATCATATCTTGGATATTATATTTCAATACTCAGCAATTATTGGTGGGATGGCCGAGAGCTCCAGAATGATAAGCGCAGACGGTTTGAGGGTCATAGTTAGAGGGAACACTCTTACGATAGATCTTGGGAGGCATAACACTAATTTTTCCGGTAGTTCTGAGTTGTTCGTATAATTGATTGATGGGTCGGCCCAAGTCGGTGAATGTGCGATATCGGGTTGGGTTTCGAATTTTATTATTAAAAGGATAAGTTTGGTTGTTTGGTTGAACAGGTCTCGGATTATAAGGAGGGCGAGGTCGAGGGTAATTGGGATGAAACGTTGGGACGGGTAGTATAGGTGGGTTGGCATAGTCTGGTCAAGGTTGAAGGTGATTGATAGTAGTATGGTAAACAGGGCGTGTGTTAAATGGGTAAGGGTATGTATAGGTTGGATGACTAGCAGGTAAGGGATCAGGCTGAACACTGCTGCTGCTACCAGCAACCAACTGGTCGATCATGCGCCATTGTGCGGCCATCTCCATGCTTAATTCGTTGAATTTGTTTAACATTTCGCTCAGTTGAAGTCCCAGATTTGCAAGGTCGGCTAGAGGTGTCACGGCATATCTATCGAATGATTCAAGATGTGTACTCATGTTTACACTATTTCTTAAAGGTCGGCTACGTGATCGAGTAATGATGGAGTTTCTTTGTGTAACTATATTTACAATTACCTGAAAATTTAGGAAAAACCCCATTTAGATTCCTTTCTTGATTAATTGCTGACAAAAAGAAAGAAAAAGAAAGAGAAAAAGATGGGAGTTAGTAAAAATTAAAGTAATTCGAATGCATGTCCTATTGGGGAGCCCTTTATATGCCAAGGGTAGGCCTAACATGAGAATGCAATCCTCTAGGGTAGGCATATACAATACTTGATGAATCCAGTCAACTTATTGATATTCGAGTGAAAAGCAATTTGAAATATTTGACCAATTGGAGTGAGAAGAGACATTTGTCCTAACAAAATGAGAACAAAGTCCGAATGGATTGATCACTTTGATTAACACATAAAATGATTTGTAAAAGAACCTACTCTTGAAAGAATCGGAATGTCTCGACTAGTTTGTTCAGTTATTCCTAAATCGAAACCCTAAAAGAGAATAAACGGGTCAAATGGATCGGATAAAATTGATGAACTTCACTGGATCGCCCTAAAAATGGATAAATTGGTCAAATAGATTGAATGAAATTGATGATTTATTCAAAATTGACCGGATCACCCTAAAAAATGAATAAACTGGTCAAATGAATTGAATGAAATTGAGAATTTATTTAAAACTGACCAAATTGTCCTAGAAATGAGTAAACTATTCAAATGAATTGAATGAAATTGATAATTTATTCAAAATTGAATAGATCACTCTAAAAAATGGATAAACTGATCAAATGAATTAAATAAAAATGATGATTTATTAAAAAATGATTGGGTTGCACAAAAAATGAATAAATGAGTCAAATGGGTTTGATGGAACTGATGATTTATTCAAAAATTGACTGGATTGCCAACCCATTTGGAGTTTGAAATTGTATTGCAATGCATTAGTCTATGAGTCTGCTAAAATCAAGATTTGGTCTCAATATATTTATCGTCTCAACAACGAGGAATTATTTGTGAATTTCTTCAATTTAATGTCCTCTATGCAAGGGATTTTTACCAATTCTGATAAAATGACCAAAAGATGATTGTTAGATACTCATATTCTAATGTGGGAAGGTTGCTCTATCATCTTGAAAAAGATCGGATCTTATTTTACCTTGTGCACTACCCCATTGGATCGTATAAAAGTTATAAAACGTGCAAGTGTCATTGGATTACATATCCGAGACACAAGGTGGTTTATTTCTAACACAGGATTCCCTAAATGGCATTCCCTCTAAGGCTTATGCATGATGCCAATTTATTAAAGTAATTAAACATGCAATTGAAATGAAAACACAACCTAAGGGACCTTTTGTATGTCAGGGTGTAACTAAAATGATATGCAATTATTAGTCTACAAATGCAATACATCGAAATTTTAAATATGCAATAGCCTATCTAAGAGGGTAGATTCTAAAAGAGGATCATGCCAGATCTCTTATTTTCTAACATTTGTAAATGCAAAAGACGAGAAAACAAGAAAATATTAGTTCAACACATAATATGTTGTGGCAGTTAAATGATATAAAAAGCAAAAGAAACATAAGGAAAGAGGGGTGGAATCCCTCCCCTCGTGTTTAGTGTTCCTAGTTGGGGTAAGGTTGACTCGATCCTAGGGTATTTCTAATATGGATGCATAAGGTTTGACTTACTAATGCATCTAGACTCAATAAGGTTTCAGACTCCCAAACCTTCAGACCAAAAGGCAAAGGATCATCAATCCCAGGGCCTTTGGTCGGTGGGCTCGAGTAATCCTTTAGGCATCGCTATGGATGCAGAGCACACCATCCGACTATCTAAGAAAATGGATTCTAATCCTACAAGGAAGTGTGGGAAACGCCCATGAAAAAGAAAAAAATAGGGTAAAAGTAATGCATGCACGTATGAAGTGCTTCCTTTTGAAGGGAGAGATTATAATATCATCAAAGGCGAGCGAAGGTTCTAGGGTGACTACCCTCCAAGATGCAATCGCGATACACAAATACAAATAAATGAAAATAAACAAACAAACAAACAATCGCATACGCGGCTATTGAGAGACGATTGCGCGTGTGAGAATGCAAAAACCCTAAAAAAGAGGAAAAAGGAAAGGAAAAAGAAAAAGAAAAATGCAACCTAAAACCTCGAAATGTGATATATAAGAAGGTTAGAATAAACTAAGAATTGACTAAATCAAATGGCCGGACCCTCTACAGTCCCCAGTAGAGTCGCCAAGTTGTCGCGCACCATTTTTTAAATAAAAATAACAAAGTATTATAAAAAATGAATTTTTTTTATTAATTTTGATTGAAAAATGGGTTTTTATTTTTAGAAAATAAATAAAGAAAATGAATTTTGATCAATTTTAGAGTGAAAATGAGTTTTTGATTTTAGAAAAATGAATAAAGAAATGGGCCTAAATGGGACTAAAAAGTGCGACGATTTTGATCCAAAAATAATAGTTTAAAAAGAGTTTTTAATAAAAAATAGGAGTCGCCATTTGGTATTGAATTAAGGTGTACCAAGTCATCTAAAATGAATGTTTTAAAGAAACAGTAGAAAAAACCCTTTTTAAACGACTCCAAATCTGCGAAAATCAAAAGAAAAAGGGTTGGGAATCACATTTGAAGAAAGGGAAGGCAATGATAGAAATCCAAGGCACCATTTCAATCTAGTCAAGGCAAGTTGCGTGATTTAGTCAAAAGTTTTCTTAATTTAATCTAAAAATTTATCAAATTTGGATGTCACTATATGGATACAAACCTTAAATTTAGGAGGATGTCGGGAGGTCGGAAAATGTCACTTCAAAACTTAATTGGTGCAAATCACATTAATTGTGATGCCCAAAATGACTCTTTGAAGAAGTCACGAATATGCAAAAATATGAGACTCAAAGAAAAAAAAAGAAAATAATAATTACACAAATATACATGATCTAAAGGAATGCATCATAACGAGTACATGGGCTAAAACCCGTGACTTTAATTTTCCATTTTATAGAGGGAATACGAACGTGCTAAGGTTAAAAAGCCACACTCGTCCATATCCCATATTCGAGGGGTTAATTCCCTAATTTGATCTGACAAAATGCACTAATCTATCCCTAATTTCCTAAATGAGATGCAAATCTAAATGTTATATTTATATAGGAGTAAGGGATATCTTATTAGGGGGAATATTATGTGAAAATGATAAGGATCCTAGAAATGGAAAAAATATGCATGACATGTAATGATTTGGTCACGCAAATATGATCTAAGGCGTGGACAACTCCTAAGGGTCTAACGTTGTATTAACCCATGTCTATAAATTCACTAGCGTTGGACTAGTGAGATCGGAGAAAAGGGCCACAACTAACATTGGACTAGTGTGGAATCGTAAAAGAAACCACAACTAGTGTTGGATTAGTGTGGTGACGTCATGCATTTATTACAGTCAAATAAATCACATAAAACATGATAAAAGCAAATAAACACATAATATCACATAAAACACATAGTATATAAACATGATATCTAGATGCAAAATCCTAAAAAAGCAAGTAGCACGTAAACACATAAGCATGCAAAACACACAAAGGAAATACAACAAATAAAACCTAACTAATACATTTGGGGGCCCTAACTACAATTTAAAGGGGTAAAGAATGAAATAAAACAATAACCTAACTATTGCAATTTTGGCATTTAATTGCCTTCCAAATAATTACAAATTAAATTAAAATAAATATACAAAATTGAACAATTAAAGTGACTAAATGAATAAAATAAAACATTCAAAAATCATGCAATTACACACATAAAATCACATAGGAGCACATAGGATCAAATAAAATAAAATAAAAATAATTGATAGAATATACCTCCATTGAATTGGTGATCTAAGGAAATGGAAATTTTTTTATCTACCCTCCAAAACAAATAAAAAGGTCAAGACATCACTTTAATTAACAAATAATCATAAAAGATGAAAATAAACAAGAAATTGAATCAATTAAATCATGTAAACAACCTACATTTGAGAAATTAAAACAAGCAGGGACTTAATTGCTAAAATTAACAAAGTTTTGGGTGGTCAAATTACAATTATCACAAAGGTTCGGGGTTAGAATTAAAGAAAAATAAAGTTTAGAGACCTATTTGTAATTAAATTAAGGACCCAATTGAAATACAACTAAAGTTTTAGGGCCATAGTGACAATACTCAAAAGTACAAGGACATATTCGCAATATTTATTTTCTGATTTCTTAAGAACATCAAGTCATTGGGCCATTTTTTATTTGTTTGGGCCGAAGGCTCTCTAAGCCCGGTCAAAATGGGCGGGTTAGCCTTCACTTTCCAACAAAATAAAACCAACCCAATTACTGGGATTGAATCTGCCAAGCCCATGCTCAAACCCATAAAAAATATAAGCCAGAGTCCACTTCTAAAATCCAAGCAAAGCAGGCCAAATTTTTATACCAACGCCAACCAAACAAATCTCAATCCAACCCTCCAACTATTTTTACTAAACACAACTAGATAAAAATTTACTAAAATTTATTAAGGACTGATTATACTCTAAATCCCAGAAATAATCGGCTTAAAAAATATTTAAGATGTGAAAAAAAACAAAGGATTGAAACTTCATAAGGGCAGAAATGATTTGATTGCAGGAGTTTTTGGGTCATATTGAAATCATGCAAAATTGGGGGTTAAAAATGCAAAATTTTTAGAATTTATTCATGCAAGCTTCGTTGAAAGCTTCTGCATTCTTTCCTCTACAATTCACCAAACATCACCAATGCACAGCCCATTATCAACACAAATTTTCATCATCCGGATACGAAGACCCAGAACAAGATCATGCAAATGTGTCTAACTGTTGGTTGCAAGAAAGCAATAAAACATTCCAATTCATGGTTCTGAAAATGAACACTCTAATCTCGGTCTCTCCTAGGTTTTAAATGAGATTTTATCAGGCACCTAAATAGCTATTAGTGAACCAGAAATCATCGGGAAACAAGGATGGCAAAGCCATGAACCAACAGCAAGGATGAAAGAGTTCACATCAAGATTTGTCAAAACTCTTCTTTCTTGCCACAAAATTAATGAGCTCCGGCCAACTTTGGACTGACCAGAGCCATTCCTCACGCACACGGACACACAAGATTCGTCAATTTTGCTGTCTTGATTCAAAGTTTTCTTTTAGACATTTCTTCAAACAGGTTATGTACACGAAAAATTTTAACTAGCCCCTCTGAAATCTCACTATAAGCCAACCAAAAAATCGCAACAACCCAACCATAACTGATCTTGTAATCAACACATAAACATCAGAAACATAGAAACCGTTTGCGAAGAAAGAGGAAATGAAACAAACAAGGCAATATTTCTCCCAACTCCATACGTTCATTGGTGGAAACTAAAGGTCAGAAAGGGCAAAAAAGAAACATTACAGTATTTTCCGGCAAGGCATAATGGCGTTGGAGGTGGATTCAAGTGGCAGCAGCTCCTCCCCTGTTCGTTGATTTTCCCTTGGCTACTGGTTCCGCTTTCCCCTTAGTTTTCCTTTGTCCCAACTCTTCCCCAGCCGCAACTTCTTCCTTTTTCGTTCTATCCTCTGAAGCACTCTCCCAATTTTCCCGTTTCCCTCTTTTCTTCCTCTGTTTTTCTTCTTAGCTCTCCCCGTTGCTTTTTCTCACTTAGTTTCCCTGTTTTTCCCCAGCCAAAGACCTCTTCGTCCGTAGTCTTTCTTTCCTTGCTTTTTTTTTTTTCCTTTTTCACCGCCAACTCTCCTCTTTTCCCATTTTCTTTTTCCTTCCAATTTTCCCTCAACCAACAAGTGTCATCCTACTTATCAAATAATTGGGACATTTATCTAAATTTTATCCATCACACCTAACTCTCTTGCATGGCCTCCACTTGGGTACTATCACCCTAATACACTTGTCTAATAATCCCATATTACACTTGTCTAATAATCCCTTATTACACTTGTTTTCTTATTTTGTTTATTTATTATATATTTTCCAAAAACAATTCAGATGGACAAAAAAATAAAATGTTAATCCTCATTGCACAATTTTATTTATCTTAAAAAAATGAATCTAAAATGGTTTAAAGACAAATTTTGAATTTTTTGTGAGAATTTTTCTTTTTTTAGAAATTTAGCGGAAAAATCTCTTAAAAATAAAAATTGTGAACCTAATTTATAAAAATAAGTAAAAATACATATTAAAATTGAATTAAATAACAAATAAAACTAAAATTGGATTAACTACAAAATAAAGTTAAAATTGAATTAAATACAAAATAAAGATAAAATTGAATTAAATACAAAATAAAACTTAAATTAAATTAAATAACTAAAATTTTGGTGTGTACAACTTATTCCTCTTTGTCCGAATTTCGAATAGACTAGAGACAAAAATTTAGACACCCAAATATTTACTTGTGGTTAGTCTGCCATGAGGTGAAACTTGTAAACATAAAAGTTCAGTGGGATATAACCCAAACTTGTCATAACATCAGTCAGTGCGATACAACCCAAGCCTGTCGACGCTTATGGGACAAAACCCAAATCCAATAAGATAAAACGGTCAGTGGGATACAACCCAAACCTGCCAAGATTGGTGGAACGAAACCCAAGTACAACAAGATAAAAACGGTCAGTGGGATACAATCCAAACCTGCCATACCATCGGTTAGTGGGATAATACCCGATCAACCTGTCAAATTGGTCAGTGGGATAATATCCGATCCTGCCAAACCATCGGTCAATGAGATAATACCCTATCCTGCCGTCAAATTGGTCAGTGGAATAATACCCGATCCTGCCATACTATCGGTCAGTAGGATAATACCTGAGCCTACCATGATGATTGGTCAATGGGATAATATTCAATCCTGCCGTCAAATTGGTCAGTGGGATAATATCCGATCCTGCCATACCATTGATCAGTGGGATAATACCCGATCCTGTCATAATGATTTTTCAACAAGAAATTAAATTTGATTTGTCAAGAAGGTGGGTAGAAGGGTACGCGGTGGACGCTGAGATTTCACCAACAATAAATTAAATTTGATTTTTTAAGAAAGGGGGAAGAAGGGTACGCGGCGGACGTTGAGACTTCACCAACAGTAAATTAAATTTGATTTTTGTCAAGAAGGAGGGTAGAAGGGTGCGCGTGGAACGCTGAAATTTCACCAACAATAAATTAAATGTGATTGTTAAGAAATGAGATAGACGGATGCGCGGTGGACGTTGAGACTGCCGATAAACAATTAAATGTAATTGTCAAGAAAGAGAGATAAATGTAATTGTCAAGAAGGAGAGATAGAAAGGTGTGCGGCAGACACTGAAACTCGCCAATGAGAAATTAAATTTGATTTTATTTATTTGGAGAATCTTTTCAAAAATTGTGCCTCAATTTTCAACCAATTATTGCACAATTGATCATTTGCTTTGCATTATGGTATTGTTACTCCTCCTCAAAATTTTGATTCACACCTCTTCCTTGTCTGAACCATGAATGTTCAATTCTTGGATGACATTCCACAATTATATAAAAATTTGCCCCAATTTGGTAATTTAAACACATATGGACCTGCAAGAGAAAGAAAAAATAATGCCACCACCATTCGACTGGTCTAACCTTTCAAGAAATGTGTAAGCATGAGTATTTTGATGTTTTGTTCTCGATACAGCGAAACTCAACTTTACTTTGTGAACTGTATCAAGTTTCGCTAACTTCCAATGCTAATGAAGTGTAACATTTGGTATCCAGGGACTCTCAATAAATCAGAGGAATTGTCATTTGATAAATCCAAAAATATAAAGGAAACCATAAAACACAAGAAAAAATATTTATTTTACAGAAAAATGATGAATTCAAGCAACGATTTACCTTTATTAATAGAAAATTAATTTTAGAGAAATGAATTTATACACTCAAAAGTTTATGTTTGATGAATCAAAACACTTTGACTTCGAACAAAAATACCATGTTTGACTCTTTGGAATCATCCCTTCGACGTTCAATGCTTGGTAATAGATCTACAATGTAAAGAGAAATTCTAATGAACTGAATCACCAGTCTTGCAAATCCAAACTCATCTTTTCTCATAAAAACCTATTTTATCGCCCTTTCGAGTTTTTACTAAGGTTAACCCCATTTTTTTATATTCCTCCTTTTTTTCTATTTTTTTTTCTTTCTTTTTCCCTTCTTTTTGTTATTGTTGTTGTTTTTTTTTTTCTTTTTTTTTCTGATAATGATTGCTCTTCCCTTTTGAAGGTGTCCTTGTGAATTTTCACCTGATGAGCAGTGTCAACCTCAAACCTAATCAATTCAGAAATACAACTAAAATTTTCTGTTTTCTCTGGCATTAGTATATGGTCATCATTGTGCCAATTAATTTAGAAAATTTCTTGGCAGAGGTATTGCAAAGAACAAAAGTCAGGACTTTCGACTTTTATAATGAGATCCGGTGGGATGCTTAGAAAAGTTAAAACTTGAATGCGGATTTCAAAAGTGATTTAAATGATCTGAAATCGCGTTATTGTGTCATCCCTATTTTAGGGTTAAATCAAAATTTGCCCAAATTTATTCTCAACTGAGTCTCTCTTTTCTTTCATTTTCCTTCCTTTTTTCTCTTTTTTTTTCCAGTCTTCCTTCATTCCATTCATCTTTTGAACTTTTTCAAAATTTGCCCAAATTTATTTTGAACTGAAATTTTCTTTTGCGCATTTCCTTTTCTTTCGGCTTTCCTTCAAAAATTAAATTTGCCCAGTGTGGGATTTTTTCTTTTCACAACTAAATTTGTCCCAATGTGGGATTTGCAATTCTCAGGGGTTATGAAACATGATAATTTATTCTGCAAGTTCAAAAAGGACCACTAAGGGATAAAATGTCGCAATGGAAAAGTAAGAGAACGCAACTTTTATTCTGTTCCTTACATTAACTCTGAAAGGAGGCTTTCATTAATGCGAAATTTTGCCTATATCTGAAATTGATTAGCTGAGGGAAACTCTCGGGCAATCCATATTTGTGAAAATAAGTGCTCCGTCAGACAATACCTTTTTGACAATAAAAGAACCTTACCAATTTGGGAGTAAACCCTTCTTTTGGCCTCATCTTACATCGACAATTTGTCTTCTCGTCTAAATAGTCATGATTTGACCCTTTTATAGTAAACACGGATCAATCCTTTTGATAATATTGACCATGACAGGCTGCATTTAGCAGTTTCTTATCAAGCGATCACTGATTACTATTTTCTTAATTTTAATCCCAATTTAACTTGAGTCTCTCTTTATACCATTCAGGCCTCTTTGAAACATTTTTGGATGTCTCTTTGCTACTCCTCTCATTTTGAATTCAAATTCACATTCGTGAGATATCGAGATTGCTGCCATCAAATTTCGGAGCAGTGATATCCAAAGGAATTTTTTTCTCGGCCATTTAAAAAGAATGTAAGTAACACTGTCTATAGAAAATTGTACATTTTATTAAATTTCAAGATAAAAATCACACTTAATAACATGTTACTTGTTAAACAAGACGTGTCTTACCAAAAGCCACTTGATTCAAGAATATTTACAACACATAGTTAAACAAAAGACACACGCATGAATGATTTTTATGAATTTTAACCAAAGACAACTCCCCCAAGTTTATCGAAATTCTCTTCAAGAGGAAAGGATCTCACTAGTTCGGAACTTTCAAAATTTCTTCATTGGAGGTAAATGTTTCAAAGGTGTTATTGTGTTTGGGAAAGGGATTCGCACATATGCTCGGTCTTTGTTTTGCCCTTTTTCTTAACACTATATCTCCCACTTTGATCATATCCTGGATTTTATATTTCAATATTCAGCAATTATTGGTGGGATGGTTGGGAGCTCCAGAATAATAAACGCAGACGGCTTGAGGGTCATAGTTAGAGGGAACACCCTTACAATAGATCTTGGGAGGCATAACACCAATTTTTCCGGCAGTTTTGAGTTGTTCGTATAATTGATCGATGGGTCGGCCCAAGTTGGTGAAGGTGCGATATCGGGTTGGGTTTCGAATTTTCCTATTTAAAGGATAAATTTGGTTGTTTAGTAGAACAGGTCTCGGATTATAAGGAGGGCGAGGTCGAGGGTGATTGGGTTGAAAAGTTGGGACGGGTAGTATAGGTGGATTGGCATAGTCTGGTCGAGGTTGAGAGTGATTGATAGTAGTATGGTAAACAGGGCGTGGGTTATATGGGTAAGGGTATGAATAGATTGGTTAACTAGCAGGTACGGGATCAGGCTGAACACCGCTGGTGCTACCAGCAACCAACTGGTCGATCATGCGCTGTTGTGCGGCCATCTCTATGCTTAATTCGTTGAATTTGTTTAACACTTCGCTCAGTTGAGCTCCCAGATTTGTAAGGTCGGTTGTAGGTGTCGCAGCAGACCTATCAGATGATTCAGGATGTGTATTCATGTTTACACTATTACTTAAAGGTCGGCTATGTGATCGAGTAATGATGGGGTTTCTTTAATGTAACTATGTTTACAATTACCTGAAATTTTAGTAAAAATCCTATTTAGATTCCTTTCTTGATTAATTGCTGACAAAAAGAAAGAAAAAGACGGGAGTTAGTAAAAATTAAAGTAATTCGAATGCATGTCCTATTGGGGAGCCCTTTATATGCCAATGGTAGGTCTAACATGAGAATGCAATCCTCTAGGGTAGGCACATACAATACCTGATGAATCCGGTCAACTTATTGATATTCGAGTGAAAAACAATTTGAAAAATTTGACCAATTGGAGTGAGAAGAGACATTTGTCCTAACAAAATGAGGACAAAGTTCGAATGGATTGATCACTTTGATTAACACATAAAACAATGTGTAAAAGAGCCCGCTCTTGAAAGAATCGGAATGTCTCGACTAGTTTATTCAGTTATCCCTAGATCGAAACCCTAAAAGAGAATAAACGGGTCAAATGGATCGGATAAAATTGATGAACTTCGCTGGATCGCCCTAAAACTGGATAAACTGGTCAAATGGATTGAATGAAATTGATGATTTATTCAAAATTGACCGGATCACCCTAAAAAATGAATAAACTGGTCAAATGAATTGAATGAAACTGAGAATTTATTCAAAATTGACCGAATTGTCCTAGAAATGAGTAAACTATTCAAATGAATTGAATGAAATTAATGATTTATTCAAAATTGAATGGATCACTCTAAAAAAATGGATAAACTGGTCAAATGAATTGAATAAAAATGATGATTTATTCAAAAATTGACCGGATTACCCTAACAATGGGTAAACTGGTCAAATGAATTGAATGAAAATGATGATTTATTAAAAAAATGATTGGGTTGTACAAAAAATGAATAAATGAGTCAAATGGGTTTGATGGAACTGATGATTTATTCAAAAATTGACTGCATTGCCAACCCATTTGGAGTTTGAAATTGTATTGCAATGGATTAGTCTATGAGCCTTCTAAAATCAAGATTTGGTCTCGATATATTTATCGTCTCAACAACGAGAAAATTATTTGTGAATTTTTTCAACTTAATGTCCTTTCTGCAAGGGATTTTTACCAATTCTGATAAAATGGCCAAAAGCGGATTGTTAGATACTCATATTCTAATGTGCAAAGGTTGCTCTATCATCTTGAAAAAGATCAGATCCTACTTTATCTTGTGCACTATCCCTTTGAATGGTACAAAGGTTATAAACGTGCAAGTGTCATTGGATTACATATCCGTGATACAGGATGGTTTATTTCTAACCCAGGATTTCCTAAATGGCATTCCTTCTAAGGCTTATGCATGATGCCAATTATTAAAGCAATTAAATATGCAATTGAAATGAAAACACGACCTAAGGGACCCTTTGTATGTCAGGGTGGGTCTAAGATGATATGCAATTATTAGTCTACAAATGCAATACATCGAAATTTTAAATGTGCAATAGCCTATCTAAAAGGATAGATTCTAAAAGAGAATCATGTTAGATCTCTTATTTCTAGCATTTGTAAATGCAAAAGACGAGAAAACAAGAAAATATTAGTTCAACACATAATACGTTGTGGCAGTTAAATGATATAAAAAGCAAAAGAAACATAAGGAAAGAGGGGTGGAATCTCTCCCATCGTGCTAGTGTTCCTAGTTGGGGTAAGGTTGACTCTATCTTAGGGTATTTCTAATATGGATGCATGAGGTTTGACTTACTAATGCATTTAGACTCGATAAGACTTCAGGCTCCCAAGCCTTCAGACCAAAAGGCAAAAGGTCATCAATCCCAGGGCCTTTGGTCGGTGGGTCGAGTGATCCCTTAGACATAGCTATGGGCGCAGAGCACACCATCCGTCTACCTAAGGAAATCGATCCTAATTAATAAAAAGATCAAGGTATCAGTTTAATTAACAAATAATCATAAAATATGAAAATAAACATGAAATTGAATCAATTAAATCATGTAAACAACCTACATTTGAGAAATTAAAACAAGCAGGGATTTAATTGCTAAAATTAACAGAGTTTTGGGTGGTCAAATTACAATTATCGCAAAGGTTCGGGGTCAGAATTAAAGAAAAATAAAGTTTAGGGACTTATTTGCAATTAAATTAGGGACCCAATTGAAATACAACTAAAGTTTTAGGGTCATAGTGACAATACTCAAAAGTACATGGACATATTCGCAATATTTGTTTTCTGATTTCTTAAGAACATCAAGTCATTGGTCCATTTTTTTATTTGTTTGGGCCGAAGGCTCTCTTAAGCCCGGTCAAAAACCCAAGAAAACGGGCGGGCTAGCCTTCACTTTCCAACAAAATAAAACCAACCCAATGAATGGGCTTTAATCTGCCAAGCCCATGCTGAAACCCATAAAAAATATAAGCCAAAGTCCCACTTCTAAAACCCAAGCAAAGCAGACCGGATTTTTATACCAACCCAACCAAACAAATCTCAATCCAACCCTCCAACTATTTTTACTAAACGCAACTAGATAAAATTTACTGAAATTTATTAAGGACTGATTATGCTCTAAATCCCAAAAATAATCAGCTTAAAAAATATTTAAGATGTGAAAAAAAAACAAAAGGATTGAAACTTAATAAGGGCAGAAATGATTTGATTGCAGAAGTTTTTGGGTCATATTGAAATCATGCAAAAATTGGGGGTTAAAAATGCAAAATTTTTAGAATTTATTCATGCAAGCTTCGTTGAAAAGCTTCTGCATTCTTTCCTCTGCAATTCACCAAACATCACCAATGCTCTGACCAGTCATCAAGGTTTCGGATCACAACAACCAAATTGCACAGCCCATTATCAACACAAATTTTCAATCATCCACACACGAAGACCCAGAACATGATCATGCAAATGTGAGGACCCGAAAATTTTCTTATTTTATCGTATATTATTAGCTTATTTAAATAGTTATTCACTCATTTTCTTTGAATTATTTATTTCGATCATTTTAAATCCATTTATATGGAACAATGCCTCCTTTACATTTTTAAAACGTTCCGTTAGAAAAATTAATTTTTTGGAGGCTGGTTTGGTAAGAAATAATGAGTACACGTGTTTCGAGACGAAATTCGATTCGAGAGTGCAATTTTCTTGGAGAATTAAGAATGATCAATAGTAGGTTAAGAAAAGTTAATTGAAGAATTGGAAATGAATGAGTTAAAATTAAGTTTATACCGCTCGTGCATTGATAGATTTCCGAAGGATGCGCTGGTACAAATTAATTGGTGATTTGAGAAATTAATACTAGAGTCATGTGAGAACTCATGTTTTTATTTCTAAAATAGTTATTTTCATCATTAATTACCCTAGTATTAGTTAGTTATATCATCGTTACAAGAATCCCTTTTAAGTTTCACTTTATCACGTGCGAATCGGAAATTCGTGTAAATCGAGCCAGAGCGGCTAAGTGGAGATTTAAGAAACTAAATCTAGACTACTAAGAGTGAATAATAATAGTGTTAAAAGAAGTGCATTAGAGGTTTAGTGCACAAGTGAAACAAACCCGAGAGGAAACGGGCACGAAACGCGCGCGTACGCGCACTATTGGAGAGTTGGCTTTTGCACACTTGAACCTCTACTTACCAAGCTTCTCCAAGAAGTTTTGCACCAGCCATTTCTCTCTCTTTTCTCTCTCAAGACAGCCGAACCTCTCAAGGGAAGAAGGAGCAAGATTTCTTCATTATTTCACCTCATTTCATCCATCCAATTCACTTCAAATTTGCTACATAAACTCAAAACCACTTGGAGCTTCACTTAGGCAAGGAGAAGAGCATCATTTCCACAGTTTCTTGGAGCTTCTTAGTGGCTAAAATTCTGGTCTTCAACATCTAAGAAGGTAGCAAATCATCTAACCTTTGAAATTTGATTTTTGAGAGTTATATTGGATTTGGAAGCTTGTAGCTTCATGTGGTAACTTTGTTTGGTTGAAAATCATGTGAGTGGGCTCTATGAAATCCCACATTGGACTTGATGGGCTGATATGATGATTTTAGATGTTATTTGTGTTGATTTAGTATTAAATTAGTGGATATAAGTTGAAAAAGTGGAAAGAAAATCAAAGGAAACTTGCAAGAGGAAAGGGCCGAAATCTACCCTGTTTGTGTAGAGGCTTTGATTCGAATTTTTGTGGGTTAAATTGCCTTGATTTTGATGTAGATATGTTGTATAGGTTGTGTAGAAAGTTTCTACCAAAAATCACTTGATTTGGTTGGGTAACAGTTGCATTTTCGAATCATGTTTAAATCTGGAAAACGTGTACAGAGGTACTCTAGCAGCGAATTTTATATGACCATAACTCTTTGCTCCGACGTCAAAATCGAGTACCGTTTGTGGCATTTGAAACTAGACACTTTCAGTTTTTAACAGTATAAAATGCACCCCCTGATTTGACCTGAGGTAACCGTACCAACTCTTCAAAGTTATCTGTCCTGTTTCGTTGCTCTGCTAGAGAGTCAATGAGGTGCTGGAACTTGTGGCTTAAATTTGAGCTAGCTATGAACTGAATTTCAAAATGATTTCTTCTGATGAATTGTATCCCTATGAGTGTAGTTTCCAACACCACCAACCATGCCTAATTCTAAGTTGAATTGAGTGAGTTATGACCTAATTACAGACCTGTACCGGAGAAAGAAAACCCTAATTTTGGGCTAGCCAATGACTGATTTCGAATTGGGACTTGTTATTTTGAAACTTTTGGTGTTAATCACCTACCAAATGTATGTTGAATGTTTATTGGACCTTTGCTTCATAAATGAACCATGTTCGAGATGATTTCATTGGCCAAAGATTCGAAAAAGGAAAATGAAAGCCTAAGGCAGAATTGCCTTGGAAATTCTTGTAATTTTAGTGGTCTTGTCAACTGACTTCCCGTACGAATTTTTACATGAAATTTGATAGAGGAGTAGGTTTTATATGGTAGTGTAATCATACCAAATTTGGTACCATTCCAAGTCTATCTCGATGCCCAACTAGAATCCCAAAGTCTATGTTTCAAATCTGGAAAATTGCCCAGTGGCCTTCATTTTGAACCAACTTTGAGCTGCTTTATCTTGGCGTTCAAAACTCCGATTCTTGTTCTGTTTGTTGTTTTTAAACTTTGATTGTAACTCTAATTCAGTTTCAAATTTTAAAGGCTGGTTCGCATTCTGTGAATTTTGCCGAATTTCCAAAGTTCATCAAAAACCAACCTCGAATCTGTCTTAGGAGTCCAAAACAGCAACTTGAAGCCTGAATTTGAGTGTCTTCTGTTTTTAATCATGGAAAAGTACCTTCTAGAAACTTTTAGTACTTTGGAAGTAGTTTCCAACGGTACCAAGGTTTGCAATTTTGGACCTACGAAGAGTGAGATATGATTTTTTCCACGAATGTACCTCAAATCTGAAATTTTCAAATTTGACGGAAATTGAGTTTTTGAGATTCTTCCCTATCCTCCAATACTACTTGATCATTTTAGAGTTGTTTTCACGAAGGAAACCAGTTTTTTCTTATGCTTTTAAACACCACCTTCGAACCTTGGATTTTGAGCAAGTTAAGAGTCATTGTCATGAGATTTTCTTAAATCGTACAAGTGTGCAATCTTCCTTGATAATTGGGGATCCTATATGATAGTGTGTAATAGATACCTATTGTTTGTTCAGGCATTCAAGAGGACCTTCAAAAGGACCTCACAACGGATGCCTAAATACTCAAATTGTGCAACGTACTATCCTTTTGTCTAGGTGAGTGTCAAGTGCATGATTTGTCGTGTTTACTTGATTTACCTGCTTATATACATGAATATCACTTGGTGAGACGAGTGTGTACTTTATCGCACTCGCTCTCCTTTACTCGAACTTTACTTACATTAAACTTGATTTTCAAAGTTGATTGGAGTGAATCTCGTCGGCAAAATATACTTGTTTACGTGTACATGTCGTGTTATCGTGCGTGTCGTGTTGTTGAGTGGAGTGAACCTCCTCGACTTATGGGGACGCCCAATTTTCTTAATCAATCTTGCAACTCGAGCCGACATAGGTTTGGTCGAGAAGCTTGATTAACCAAGAGAATAACAAAATAAAACTTGATCTTTTGATATCTTGTTCGGCATACTCGTCAAGTATCGCCTTTTTCGTGCGTGTTTGGTTACGAATTCAAGTGGGTGGAATGGTGGATGGAGGAAGTATTAAGTGAAGTTTCTACGGACTTCAAAACCTACCCGGTTGACGGAGTATCTATTTGGGGAGGTAGTGGATCGAGCATTGGCAAAGCATGTGGAAATTAGTTCCTGAAAGCTCTTGTATCCTATCCAAGTGTGTTTAAATTGTTAATTGTGAATTATTTGACTTTATTGCTTTATTATGGCATAAATGTTATTGATACTTGAACTACGTGCTTGCATGACTTTCTTGGCCTCACTGAGTATTGGCTCATTCCATTAGTTTGTTTTCCTTAACAGGAATCGGAATGGAAGAAGTTAAGGAAATGCCGACTTGAGGCACTTTTGTATTAGTGTTTTGATTGTAATCGACTAGACACTTTTGGATGTTGTATATTTTGGGGAAAGTGATTGTAAGTTTGAAATTGTGATGTAAGATTGAATATTTATGTATGGAAATGACTTCGAACCTTTATTCCGACTTTCATTGTTAGTACTAGATTTTAACTTTGAATTGAAATTGTCTCGAGTCCTGACAAGAGTTGGGCAGGTGTTCCGCGGATACCCTTGGGTTCGCCCTTGGGAGAAGTGGGGGCGTCACAGCAAATGTGTCTAACTGTTGGTTGCAAGAAAGCAATAAACATTCCAGTTCATGGTTCTGAAAATGAACACTTTAATCTCGGTCCCTCCTAGGTTTTAAATGAGATTTTATCAGGCACCTAAATAGCTATTATTGAACCAGAAATCATCGGGAAATAAGGATGGCAAAGCCATGAACCAACAGCAAGGATGCAAGAGTTCACATCAAGATCTCTCAAAACTTTTCTTTCTTGCCACAAAATTAACGAGCTCCAGCCAGCTTTGGATTGACCAGAGCCGTTCCTCACGCACACGGACACACAAGATTCGTCAATTTTGTTGTCTTGATTCAAAGTTTTCTTTTAGACATTTCTTCAAACAGGTTATGTACACGAAAAAAATTTTAACTAACTCCCCTGAAATCTCACTATAGCCAACCAAAAAATCGCAACAACCCAACCACAACTGATCTTGTAATCAACACATAAACATCATAAACATAGAAACCGTTTGCTAAGAAAGAGGAAATGAAACAAACAAGCCAATATTTCTCCCAACTCCATACGTTCATTGGCGGAAACTAAAGGTAAGAAAGGGCAAAAAAGGAAACATTACAGTATTTTCCGGCAAGGTATAATGGCGGTGGAGGTGGATTCAAGTGGCAATAGCTCCTCCCTTGTTCGTTGATTTTCCCTTGGCTACTGGTTCCGCTTTCCCTTAGTTTTCCTTTGTCCCAGCTCTTCCCCAGCCGCAGCTTCTTCCTTTTTCGTTCTATCCTCTGAAGCTCTCTCCCAATTTTCCCGTTTCCCTCTTTTCTTCCTCTGTTTTTCTTCTTAGCTCTCCCCGTTGCCTTTTCTCACTTAGTTCCCCTGTTTTTCCCCAGCCAAAGACCTCTTCGTCCGTAGTCTTTCTTTCTTTGCTTTTTTTTTTCCTTTTTTACCGCCAACTCTCCTCTTTTCCCATTTTCTTTTTCCTTCCAATTTTCCCTCAACCAACAAGTGTCATCCTACTCATCAAATAATAGGGACATTTATCTAAATTCTATCCATCACACCTAACTCTCTTGCATAGCCTCCACTTGGGTACTATCCCCCTAATACACTTGTCTAATAATCTCATATTATACTTATCTAATAATCCCCTATTACACTTGTTTTCTTATTTTATTTATTTATTATATATTTTTCACAAACAATTTAGATAAAAAAAATAAAATGTTAATTCCTCATTGCACAATTTTATTTATCTTAAAAAATGAATCTAAAAAGGTTTAAAGACAAATTTTGAATTTTTGTGAGAATTTTTCCTTTTTTAGAAATTTAGTGCAAAAATCTCTTAAAAATAAAAATTGTGAACCTAATTTATAAAAATAAGTAAAAATACATATTAAAATTGAATTAAATAACAAATAAAACTAAAATTGGATTAAATACAAAATAAAGCTAAAATTGAATTAAATACAAAATAAAGACAAAATTGAATTAAATGCAAAATAAAGTTTAAATTAAATTAAATAACTAAAATTTTGGTGTCTATAGTTTGCTCCTCTTTGTTCGAATTTCGAAGAGACTCGAGACAAAAACGTAGACACCAAATACTTACCTGTGCTTATTCTGCTATGAGGTGAAACCTGTAAACATAAAAGGTCGGTGGAATACAACCCAAACTTGTCATAACATCAGTCAGTGGGATACAACCCAAATCTGCCGATGTTTGTGGGACAAAATCCAAGTCCAATAAGATAAAACGGTCAGTGGGATACAACCCAAACCTGCCAAGGTTGGTGGGGCGAAATCCAAACCCAACAAGATAAAAACGGTCATTGGGATACAACCCAAGCCTGTCATACCATCGGTCAGTGAGATAATACCCGATCCACCCGTCAAATTGGTCAGTGGGATAATACCCGATCCTGCCAAACCATCGGTCAGTGAGATAATACCCGATCCTGTCGTCAAATTTGTTAGTGGGATAATACCTGATTCTGTCATACCATCGGTCAGTGGGATAATAGCCGAGCCTGCCATGATGATTGGTCAGTGGGATAATACCCAATCTTGCCGTCAAATTAGTCAGTGGGATAATAGCCGATCCTACCATACCATTGGACAGTGGGATAATACCCGATCCTGCCATGATGATTCTTCAACAAGAAATTAAATTTGATTTGTCAAGAAAGGGGGTAGAAGGGTGCACGGCGGACATTGAGACTTCACCAACAATAAATTAAATTTCATTTTTGTCAAGAAAGGGGGAAGAAGGGTGCGCGGCGGATGCTGAAACGTCACCAACAATAAATTAAATGTGATTGTCAAGAAATGAGATAGAAGGGTGCGCGGCGGATGCTGAAACTTCACCAACAATAAATTAAATGTGATTGTTAAGAAATGAGATAGAAGGGTGCATGGCGGATGCTGAGACTCGCTGATAAACAATGAAATGTAATTGTCAAGAAGGGGAGATAGAAGGGTGCACGGCAGACGCTGAGACTCGCCAATAAGAAATTAAATTTGATTTTTTTTATTTGGAGAATCTTTTCAAAAAATTTGCCTCAATTTTCAACCAATTATTGCACAACCGATCATTTGCTTTGCATTATGGTATTGTTGCTACTCTTTAAAACTTTGATTCACACCTCTTCCTTGGTCTGAACCATGAATGTTCAATTCTTGGATGACATTCCACAATTATATAAAAATTTGCCTCAATTTTGTCAATTGAAACACGTATGGACCTGTAAGAGAAAGAACAAATAATATCACCACCATTCGACCCGTCTAACTTTCAAGAAACGTGTAAGTATGAGTATTATGATGTTTTGCCCTCGATGTAGCGAAAACACAAATTTGCTCTGTAAATTGTATCAAGTTTCGCTAACTTTCAATGCTAATGAAGTGTAAAATTTGGTATCCAGGGACTTTCAATAAATCAGAGGGATTGCCATTTGATAAATTCAAATAGATAAAGGAGACCATAAAACACAAAAAAAATATTTATTTATAGAAAAATATTGAAAGTCCAAGCAACGATTTACCTTTATTAATAGAAAATTAATTTTAGAGAAATGAATTTATACACTCAAAAGTTTATGTTTGATGAACCAAAACACTTTGATCTCGAACAAAATACCATATTTGACTCTTTGGATATCATCCCTTCGACGTTCAATGCTTGGCAATAGATCCACAATGTAAAGAAATTTCAATGAACTGAGTCACTAGTCTTTCAAATCCGAACTCATCTTTTCTTATAAAAACCTATCTTAGCGCCCTTTCGGATTTTCACTAAGCTTACCCCCACTTTTTTATTTTCTCTCCTTCTTTTTTCTGTTTTTTTCTTTCTTTTTTCCCTTCTTTTTTGTTGTTGTTGTTGTTTTTTTTCTAATAATGATTGCTCTTCTCTTTTGAAGGTGTCCTTGTGAATTTTCACTTGATGAGTAGTGTCAACCGCAAACCTAATCAATTCAGAAATACAGCTAAAATTTTCTGTTTTCGCTGGTATCAGTATATGGTCATCATTGTGCCAATTAATTTAGAAAATTTCTTGACAGAGGTATTGCAAAGAATAGAAGTCAGGACTTTCGACTTTTGTAATGAGATCCGGTGGGGTACTTAGAAAAGTTAAGGTTTGAATGCGGATTTCAAAAGTGGTTTAAATGATCTGAAATCGCGTTATTGCGCCAACCCTTTTTTGGGGTTAAATCAAAACTTGCCCCAATTTATTCTCAACTGAGACTCTCTTTTCTTTCATTTTCCTTCCTGTTTTTCTCTTTTTTTTTCCAGCCTTTCTTCATTCCATTAATCTTTTGAACTTTTTCAAAATTTGCCCCAATTTATTTTTCACTGAAGTTTTCTTTTGTTCATTTCCTTTTCTTTCGACCTTCCTTCAAAAATTTAATTTGCCCCAGTGTAGGATTTTTTCTTTTCACAACTAAATTTGCCCCAATGTAGGGTTTGCGATTCTCAGGGGTTATGAAACGAGATAATTTACTCTGCAAGTTCAAAAAGGACCACTAGGAATAAAATGTCTCAATGGGAAAGGAAGAGAACCCAACTTTTATTCTGTTCCTTACATTAACTCTGAAATAAGACTTTCATTAATGCGAAATTTTGCCTATAACTGAATTAATCAGTTGAAGGAAACTCTCAGGCAATCCATATCTGTGAAAATAAGTGCTCCGTCAGACAATACCTTTTTGACAATAAAAGAATCTTGCCAATTTGGGGATAAACTCTTCTTTTGGCCTCATCTTACACCGACAATTTGTCTTCTCATTTAAATAGTCATGATTTGACCCTTTTATAGTAAGTACGGGACCAATCCTTTTAATAATATTGACCATGATAGGCTGCATTTAGCTGTTTCTTATCAAGCGATCACTGATTTCTATTTCCTTAATTTTGATCCCAATTTAGCTTGAATCTCTCTTTATATCATTCAGGCCTCTTTGAAACATTTTTAGATGTCTCTTTGCTACTCCTCTCATTTTGAAATCCAAATTCACATTCGTGAGATGTCGAAATTGCTGCCATCAAATTTCGGAGCAGTGATATCCAAAGGGATTTTATTCTCGGCCATTTGAAAGAATGTGTAAGTAACACTGTATATATAGAAAATTGTACATTTTATTGAATTTTAAGATAAAAATCACACTTAATAACATGTTACTTGTTAAACAAGACGCGTCTTACAAAAAGCCACTTGATTCAAGAATATTTACAAAAATATAGTTAAACAAAAGACAAACGTATGAATGATTTTTATGGATTTTAACCGAAGACAACTCTCCCAAGTTTATCGAAATTCCCTTCAAGAGGAAAGGATCTTACTAGTTCGGGATTTTCAAATTTCCTCATTGGAGGTAAATGTTTCAAAGGTGTTATTGTGTTTGGGAAAGGGATTCGCACATATGCTCAGTCTCTGTTCTGCCTTTTTTCTTAACACTATATCTCCCGCTTCGATCATATTTTGGATTTTATATTTCAATATCCAGCAATTATTGGTGGGATGGCTGGGAGCTCTAGAATGATAAGCGCAGACGGCTTGAGAGTCATAGTTAGAGGGAACACCCTTACGATAGATCTTGGGAGGCATAACACCAATTTTTCCGTCAACTTTGAGTTGTTCGTATAATTGATCGATGGGTCGGCCCAAGTTGGTGAATGTGCGATATTGGGTTGGGTTTCAAATTTTACTATTTAAAGGATAAGTTTGGTTGTTTTGTTGAGCAGGTCTTGGATTATAATGAGGGTGAGGTCGAAGGTGATTGGGTTGAAAAGTTGGGACGGGTAGTATAGGTGGGTTGGCATAGTCTGGTCGAGGTTGAGGGTAATTGATAGTAGTATGATAAACAGGGCGTGAGTTATATGGGTAAGGGTATGAATAGATTGGTTAACTAGCAGGTAAGGGATCAGGTTGAACACCGCTGTTGCTACCAGCAACCAACTGGTCGATCATGTGCCGTTGTGCGGCCATCTCCATGCTTAATTCGTTGAATTTGTTTAACACTTCACTCAGTTGAGCTCCTAGATTTGCAAGGTCGGCTGAAGGTCTTGCGGCAGACCTATCGGATGATTCAGGATGTGTATTAATGTTTACACTATTTCTTAAAGGTCGGCTATGTGATCGAGTAATGATGGGGTTTCTTTGTGTAACTATGTTTACAATTACCTGAAAATTTAGGAAAATCCTATTTAAATTCCTTTCTTGATTAATTGCTGACAAAAAGAAAGAAAAAGAAAGAGAAAAAGACGGGAGTTAGTAAAAATTAAAATAATTCGAATACATGTCCTATTTGGGAGCCCTTTATATGCCAAGGGTAGGTCTAACATAAGAATGCAATCCTCTAGGGTAGGCACATACAATACCTGATGAATCCGGTCAACTTATTGATATTCGAGTGAAAAGCAATTTGAAAAATTTGACCAATTGGAGTGAGAAAAGACATTTGTCCTAACAAAATGAGGACAAAGTCCGAATGGATTGATCACTTTGATCAACACATAAAATGATGTGTAAAAGAACCTACTCTTGAAAGAATCGGAATGTTTCGACTAGTTTATTCAGTTATCCCTAGATCGAAACCCAAAAAGAGAATAAAATGGGTCAAATAGATCGGATAAAATTGATGAACTTCGCTGGATCGCCCTAAAACTGGATAAACTGGTCAAATGGATTGAATGAAATTGATGATTTATTCAAAATTGACCGGATCACCCTAAAAATGAATAAACTGGTCAAATGAATTGAATGAAATTGAGAATTTATTCAAAATTGACCAAATTGTCCTAGAAATGAGTAAACTATTCAAATGAATTGAATGAAATTGATGATTTATTCAAAATTGAATGGATCACTCTAAAAAATGGATAAACTGGTCAAATGAATTGAATGAAAATGATGATTTATTAAAAAATTGACCGTATCGCCCTAACAATGGGTAAACTGGTCAAATGAATTGAATGAAAGTGATGATTTATTAAAAATGATTGGGTTGTACAAAAAAATGAATAAATGAGTCAAATGGGTTTGATGGAACCGATGATTTATTCAAAAATTGACTGGATTGCCAACCCATTTGGAGTTTGAAATTGTATTGCAATGCATTAGTCTATGAGCCTTCTAAAATCAAGACTTGGTCTCAATATATTTATCGTCTCAATAACGAGGAATTATTTGTGAATTTCTTCAACTTAATGTCCTTTATGCAGGGGATTTTTACCAATTCTGATAAAATGACCAAAAGAGAATTGTTAGATACTCATATTCTAATATGCAAAGGTTGCTCTATCATCTTGAAAAAGATTGGATCCTACTTTTTCTTGTGCACTATCCCTTTGAATGGTACAAAAGTTATAAACGTGCAAGTGTCATTAGATTACATATCCGAGACATAGAGTGGTTTATTTCTAACATAGGATTCCCTAAATGGCATTCCCTTTAAGGCTTATGCATAATGCCAATTTATTAAAGCAATTGAAGTGAAAACACGATCTAAGGGACCCTTTGTATGTCAGGGTGGGCCGAAGATGATATGCAATTATTAGTCTACAAATGCAATACATCGAAATTTTAAATGTGCAATAGCCTATCTAAGAGGGTAGATTCTAAAAGAGGATCATGTCAGATCTCTTATTTTCTAGCATTTGTAAATGCAAAAGATGAGAAAACAAGAAAATATTAATTCAACACATAATACGTTGTGGCAGTTAAATGATATAAAAAGCAAAAGAAACATAAGGAAAGAGGGGTGGAATCTCTCCCATCGTGCTTAGTGTTCCTAGTTGGGGTAAGGTTGACTCTATCTTAGGGTATTTCTAATATGGATGCATGAGGTTTGACTTACTAATGCATCTAGACTCGATAAGACTTCAAGCTCCCAAGCCTTCATACCAAAAGGCAAAGGGTCATCAATCCCAGGACCTTTGGTCGGTGGCTCGAGTGATCCCTTAGGCACCACTATGGGCGCAGGTGTGGGAAACGCCCACGAAAATGAAAAAAATAAGATAAAAGTAATGCATGCACGTATGAAGTGCTTCCTTTTGAGGGGAGAGATTATAATACCATCAAAGGCGAGCGAAGGTTCTAGGGTGACTACCCCCCCAAGATGCAACCGCGATACATAAATACAAATAAATGAAAATAAACAAACGATCGCATACGCGGATATTGAGAGACGATTGCGCGTATGAGAATGCAAAAACCCTAAAAAAGAGGAAAAGGAAAAGGAAAAAGAAAAAGAAAAATGCAATCTAAAACCTTCAAATGTGATATATAAGAAGGTTAGAATAAGAAAAGAATTGACTAAATCAAATGTTCGAACCCTCTAAAGTCCCCAGTGGAGTCACCAAATTGTCGCACCCCATTTTTTAAATAAAAAATAACAAAGTATTATAAAAAATGAATTTTTTGATTAATTTTGATTGAAAAATGGGTTTTTATTTTTAGAAAATAAATAAAGAAAATGAATTTTGATCAATTTTAGAGTGAAAATAAGTTTTTGATTTTAGAAAAATGAATAAAGAAATGGGCCTAAATAGGACTAAAAAGTGCGACGATTTTGATCAAAAAATAATAGTTTAAAAAGAGTTTTTAATAAAAAATAGGAGTCGCCACTTGGTATTGAATTAAGGTGTACCAAGTCACTTAAAATGAACTTTTTAAAGAAAAAGTAGAAAAAAACCCTTTTTAAACGACTCCAACTCTACGTAAATCAAATGAAAAGGGGTCATGAGTCACATTTGAAGAAAGGGAAGGCAAGAATAAAAATCCAATGCACCCTTTCAATCTAGTCCAGGCTAGTTGCGTGATTTAGTCAAAAGTTTTCTTAATTTAATCTAAAAATTTATCACATTTGGATGTCACTATATGGATACAAACCCTAAATCTAGGAGGATGTCGGGAGGTCGGAATATGTCTCTTCAAAACTTAATTAATGCAAATCACATTAATTGTGATGCCCAAGTTGACTCTTTGAAAAAGTCACGAATATGCAAAAATATGAGACTCGAAGAAAAGAAAAGAAAATAATAATTATACAAATATACATGACCTATAGGAATGCATCATAACGGGTACAGGGGCTAAAACTCGTGACTTTAATTTTCCTTTTTATAGAGGGAATATGAGCGTGCTAAGGTTAAAAAGCCACACTCGTCCATATCCCATATTCGAGGGGTTAATTCCCAAATTTGATCAGGCAAAATGCACTAATCTATCCCTAATTTCCTAAATGAGATGCAAATCTAAATGTTATATTTACATAGGAGTAAGGGATATTTTATTAGGGGGAATATTATGTGAAAATGATAAGGATCCTAGAAATGGCAAAAATATGCATGACATGTAATGATTTGGTCACGCAAATATGATCTAAGGCGTGGACAACTCCTAAGGGTCTAGCGTTGGACTAATCCATGTCTATAAGTTCACTAGCGTTGGACTAGTGAGATCAGAGAAAGGGCCACAACTAGCGTTGGACTAGTGTGGAATTGTAAAAGGGACCACAACTAGCGTTGGACTAGTGTGGTGACGTCATGCATTTATTACAGTCAAATAAATCACATAAAACATGATAAAAGCAAATAAACATATAATATACCATAAAACACATAGCACATAAGTATGATATCTAGATGCAAGACCCTAAAAAAACGAGTAACACATAAACACATAAGCATGCAAAACACACAAAGCAAATAAAACAAATAAAACCTAACTATTACATTTGAGGACCCTAACTACAATCTAAAGGGGGTAAAGAATGAAATAAAATAATAACCTAACTATTGCAATTTTGGCATTTAATTGCCTTCCAAATATTACAAATTAAATTAAAATAAATATACAAAATCGAACAATTAAAGTGACTAAATAAATAAATGAAAATAAAATAAAACATTCAAAATCATGCAATTACACACATAAAATCACATAGGAGCACATAGGATCAAATAAAATAAAATAAAAATAAAGCATAGACTATACCTCCCTTGAATTAGTAACCTAAGGAAATGAAAATTTTTTTATTTACCCTCCAAAAACAAATAAAAAGGTCAAGGCATCACTTTAATTAACAAATAATCATAAAAGATGAAAATAAACATGAAATTGAATCAATTAAATCATATAAACGACCTACATTTGAGAAATTAAAACAAGCAGGGATTTAATTGCAAAAATTAATAAAGTTTTGGGGGTCAAATTAAATTATCACAAAAGTTCGAGGTCAAAATTAAAGAAAAATAAAGTTTAAGGACTTATTTGCAATTAAATTAGGAACCCAATTGAAATACAACTAAAGTTTTAGGGCCATAGTGACAATACTCAAAAGTATAGAGACATATTTGCAATATTCGTTTTCTGATTTCTTAAGAACATCAAGTCATTGGGCCATTTTTTATTTGTTTGGGCCGAAGGCTCTCTAAGCCCGGTCAAAAACCCAAGAAAACAGGCGGGCTAGCCTTCACTTTCCAACAAAATAAAACCAACCCAATGAATGGGCTTTAATCTGCCAAGCCCATGCTCAAACCCATAAATAATATAAGCCAAAGTCCCCTTCTAAAACCCAAGCAAGGCAGACCAGATTTTTATACCAACCCAACCAAACAAACCTCAATCCTACCCTCCAACTATTTTTACTAAACGCAACTAGATAAAAATTTACTGAAATTTATTAAGGACTGATTATGCTCTAAATCCTAGAAATAATCAGCTTAAAAAATATTTAAGATGTGAAAAAAAAAACAAAAGGATTGAAACTTAATAAGGGCAGAAATGATTTGATTGCAGAAGTTTTTAGGTCATAATGAAATCATGCAAAAATCGGGGGTTAAAAATGCAAAATTTTTAGAATTTATTCATGCAAGCTTCGTTGAAAGCTTCTGCATTCTTTCCTTTACAATTCACCAAACATCACCAATGCTCTGACCAGTCATCAAGGTTTCGGATCACAACAACCAAATTGCACAGCCCACTATCAACACAAATTTTCATCATTCACACACGAAGACCCAGAACAAGATCATGCAAATGTGTCTAACTGTTGGTTGCAAGGAAGCAATAAACATTCCAGTTCATGGTTCTGAAAATGAACACTCTAATCTCGATCTCTCCTAGGTTTTAAATGAGATTTTATCAGGCACCTAAATAGCTATTATTGAACCAGAAATCATCGGGAAACAAGGATGGTAAAGCCATGAACCAACAGCAAGGATGCAAGAGTTCACATCAAGATCTCTCAAAACTCTTCTTTCTTGCCACAAAATTAACGAGCTCCGGCCTGCTTTGGACTGACCAGAATCGTTCCTCAAGCACACGGACACACAAGATTCGTCAAATTTGCTGTCTTGATTCAAAGTTTTCTTTTAGACATTTCTTCAAACAGGTTATATACACGAATAAATTTTAACTAACCCCCCTGAAATCTCACTATAGCCAACCAAAAAATCGCAACAACGCAACCACAACTGATCATGTAATCAACACATAAACATCAGAAACATAGAAACCGTTTGCTAAGAAAGAGGAAATCAAACAAACAAGCCAATATTTCTCCCAGCTCCATACGTTCATTGGCGGAAACTAAAGGTAAGAAAGGGCAAAAAAGGAAACATAACGGTATTTTCCGGCAAGGTATAATGGCGGTGGAGATGGATTCAAGTGGTAGCAGCTCCTCCCATGTTCGTTGATTTTCCCTTGGCTACTGGTTCCGCTTTCCCTTAGTTTTCCTTTGTCCCAGCTCTTCCCCAGCCGTAGCTTCTTCCTTTTTCGTTCTTCCCCAGCCAAAGCCCTCTTCGTCCGTAGTCTTTCTTTGTTTGCTTTTTTTTTTTTTCCTTTTTTACCGCCAACTCTCCTCTTTTCCCATTTTCTTTTTCCTTCCAATTTTTCCTCAACCAACAAGTGTCATCCTACTCATCAAATAATAGGGACATTTGTCTAAATTCTATCTATCACACCTAGCCCTCTTGCATGGCCTCCAATTGGGTACTATCCCCCTAATACACTTGTCTAATAATCTCATATTATACTTGTCTAATAATCTCTTATTACACTTGTTTTCTTATTTTATTTATTTATTATATATTTTCCACAAACAATTTGGGAAAAAAAAAACAAAATGTTAATTCCTCATTGCACAATTTTATTTATCTTAAAAAAATGAATCTAAAAAGATTTAAAGACAAATTTTGAATTTTTGTGAGAATTTTTCCTTTTTAGAAATTTAGTGCAAAAATCTCTTAAAAATAAAAATTGTGAACCTAATTTATAAAAATAAGTAAAAGTACATATTAAAATTGAATTAAATAATAAATAAAACTAAAATTGGATTAAATACAAAATAAAGATAAAATTGAATTAAATACAAAATAATGCTAAAATTAAATTAAATAACTAAAATTTTGATGTCTATAGCAATTTTGGTGGTCTTCCACGTGTGTGTTTTTCTGAATATATATATATTGGTTTATAGTGAAAGGACTGATGAGATCATAACCACTTCAGTTTACGGGGCTCAAGGTAACCACTCTGATCTATCTATTGCCACCTTTTCCTCTCTCGTCTGTTGGCAAATAATTATGCTGAGCAAACAAGTTTCCTCAGTTTTATCTTTTTTTTCGTACTTTTTGTGTGATCTTCCATCCCTCTCTCTGGAATAGATCAATCACGGTTTAACACCCACTTCTTCTCATTTTCCCAATATTTTCGAGTAGCTTGCAGATCTGCTAGATTCTGTTGTAAGTTCTTCTTTGTCTTTTTTTTTTTCATTTTTCCATGGATTATCTTAATCCTGCCACTAAGGATGTCAATTGAACTCCATTAACAAGAAATATTATTGGTGGATTCTGCTTTCCCTAATTTTTTTTCTTCTGCAATTAACTCCTTCCCAACGCTTTCACTTCGACTACCGAGATCAACCCAAAAAAAAATTACATCAATGCATTCTGGAGGGGAAAGAAAAGAAATTAAGCATTTGCATGGTTATCGAGTGACTTTTAAGGTTAGCTTCCTTATTTTGTAGCTATTTCTTAGCTGTGAATTTTTATTTTTCATTTAAAATTTTTTTGACTATTAGGTATCATTTGGTGATTATTATTTTTTTGTTGGTTTCTTTTGTGTGGCATTATGACTGGTAAAGAAATAGAGGAGTTGACAAAGAGAACTACAAGCAGTTAGTTTCTTCAGGTTATTTATTGCTTGGTGTGGTTATACGGTAGTCTTTAAAAGATTTTTTTTTAGAGTTTTCTTGTCTAAGTTTATATTTGTTGTGATATTGCAGGTTCAGATAAGGAAAATCTTTTGTGATTTGTCTTGCCTGTGGTTTTTCATATAAATACTACGAGAAGATTATTCACATATCTTATTGCTATTTTGTAATAAAAGATTATAGGCTGGTAAAATGCTGCCTCATCTTCGCCTATCTATTTTTAAATGCTTGAGTGTGGTGTTCTAAATGATGATGCTGGAGATTTTACTCCAAATATTCTGATTAGTCTTTTCGTTCAGGCAAAACTAAAGGTGAGTATGAGGGTAAAATTGTATATGTGCTAAATTTTGATGTGCGGAGTTCTGTTCTTTGAGATTTAAATGGAATTGAGTGGTTTTAACTTTTATTGACATCTTTCTCTCTGTACTATCAAAACATTACCATATCATTCACCTATGTTTTCATCGAAGATTTATGTTATTATTGACCTATTAAGGATAGAAAACTACATAAGATTGTGAAAGTACATAGGATATCTAATCACCTGTTTTCTAATTCCCATGTTTTGTTTAATTATTATTTTATGGTGGCATTTTTTCCAATTGAAATTGATGAGCGTGGGTATACATATAACAATTATCTCACCCACAATCAAGTTTTATATTTATAAATTTCGAAATACCCCACACGCGATTTTTGCAAGTACATGAATCGTGAGTGAGCATAAGATATTAAAGATCGATCCCCATAGGGAAGATTTTTAATTACCGGTGATTTTCAAACTCCTTTATTATCTAGATTACCATAAATGTAAAAGTAAAAGTAATAACACTAGAAAGCTCCTAGAGGTATGGAATTCCTTACTACTCTTGCAAATGAGATTACCGGTTAAGTAAATGCTATTATCTTGGTTAGTTATGGCATAATTTCCTTATGTATGTGAAACCTACTCTCGTAATGAATTAACTATACTTGTAATTAAGCCATATCTACTCTCGTGGTTATGAATTAACTACAAATTCATTTCTTCTATGAAATTATATGAAACAAGTCACTTAATCCACATAGGTGCACCCCTACTCTCATGAGTATACTCCCTAGGTTTATCACTTTTTTGAACTAATGTTAAATTACAATTCTCATTGCAAACTTAACACTTTAAGATTATCACAATTAATGGCCAGTTAATTATGATTAGATAAGCAAAAGTGATAAATAACTTGCTTCAAAATAATATCATCAAATCTCCAAATAAACATCACTAATAAGATATAGCAAGTTCATCCATAATTCTAGGTATAAACTTTAACTAAACATGATAACAACACAAATCCAAACTTGTATTATAGTTAAACATGAAATCAAATACAAGAGAGAAAGTGATAGGAGAGAAGTCACCCTTGTTACTTGAGTTTCAAACTCTTCATCTTGCTCCTCCAATCTTCAAAAAAATCTAACTACAATTACAAGATGGATAAACTACAATACTTATACTATACTACTCTAACTAATGAACTAAGGAAACTCTAGTGGAAGCTACATTTCTGGTGATTTTCTCTAGCCTTCCAAAATTATTGAAGATGGTCTTCAAAGGCTGCAATTTATAGAGAATTCAAGAGCCAAAGTTGTGTGAAAGCAGGGCAAGTTGATGAGAAAATTGCAGTAATCAAGTGGGAATACGCGACTTCAAGCACGTATTCATGAAGTCGCGTTTTCACTTTTGTGCATTTGGTACCATTTCAACTATTATTTTCTTGATGATGGAGGCCGAACTAGCTCTTGTGCAAAACATGAAAGTTGTAGCTTTTTTAGTTAGCTTTCCAATGCCTTAAGAATAATCTCATTTGGAGTTCTGTGGACTGAGATATAACCAAAATACCTAAGACTGGTAAGAGCTTTGTTTCAGCTTTCGACAACAGAGTTGCACTTTTGTATTTTGACTTTTTGACAATGAAGACAGCTGAACTGGACTTTGATGTCTTCACACCAAATGTAGATTTATCTCTTAGTTTCAAAATGGTTTAAGAATCACCTCAATCCAAAACTTGTAGTTCAAGATATAGCCGAAATATTATAAGGTGTCAAAGCTGTAAAACTTGCTTCCTTTTGTTCTTGATTGCATTTCCTCTTTTGCACTTCATATTCTCTTCTTTATCACTTTAAATCATCATCAATCATCCAATTATCTTCTCAATGTACTCCATTTGATAATTGAATTATTAAACCTACAAAAACATGAAGTTTTTATCATAAAAATCCATAGAAATGTAATTTTTACTACTTAAATCACACAATGCATATTTTCACTAGAATCCTAGTTAATTAACTTTAAAACTACTTAAAATACACCAAAACTAAATAATAAAATACACTAAAAACACGTAAAATATATTCTTGTCAGAAATCTACTTTTTTTTCTCTTCGTTATGTACTTGACTTGGCGAAAGAGCGAAATCAAATTTTGATTTAATTTGCACTGTATGCTGTGCAAAGGTTCTTTAATTGCTATCCTTATGGTCAAAAACAATATTGCATGTAAAGGAAGAGCTATTTCTGTTCCCTAGGAGGTTTCTATGTCTGCTTTGCATTTCATTTTTCAATTTTTTTGCTGTGAACAGAAGCAAGTTATATATTTGAAACTGATTATTGCTTTTGCTTTTGTACGTGATTTTATGTCTCCCAGGGCATTTTATCTAAATTTATAGACCAAACCCAAGATATTGGAGATGACATTACGTAAATTTTCTTTGGCAGTGGACTTTCCAACAAGGTCAACCAAAACAAGAGCATGAAATTACTTTGGACAGAAAGAGAAAGGAAATCAAACTTTTACAGAGTAATCAGGTTATTTCGAATGCTATCTCCTCTATTGATCCGTATATTTTTCTCGGCTGTAACTTTTTATATGTTTTTCAAGTATCAGCTGATGGCTATTTTTTTAAGTTGTTTTATGTGATTATGACGGGTAAATAAAGAGGAGGGGGGAGTGGTTCAAAAGAGAAATTACAATTACTCTATTTTGGCTTTCAATTGCTTCTTAGTCTTTCCAGTTTCTTCATTTATTCTAAAGGTTTTAGAGAATTTTTTGAAGCCGGAATTACAAAAAGATGATAAAATCTGATTTTGGGTGGTATGAAACTATTCTTTTACAAATTTATTTATGCGACTAATGTATTGTTTTGATTTTGGAAGCGCAAATGGTAAAGATTTTGTTTTCAATCTGTTTTGAGAACTACTTCTCAGAGTGGTAATTGTTATAAATTTGGAAAGTATTATGTATTACAATATCCTGTGGGTTAAATAATTGCAAACGGGATCCTCTGTCCAATATATTTGTCTATTTTTTCTGTCCAATATAAAACTACGTAGTTGACTTACTAATACTGCTGATGTGGCACATAACATTGAATGTATATTTAGGGGGTGTTTGATAAATGGGTTTCAAATTCAATAATATCCATAAATGATGTTTGTTTATGCCTAATTATACCAAAAGTCTTCTATTTTGGAATTCCACACTGCATGATTCAGATGTTGATATCATGAAATCTGTTAGAGTTGCAGTTACGTGCAATCATGTTGATTCAGAAAGTAGGCCGTCTATGCTAAAATTGAATTTGAAACCCATTTACCAAACACCCTCTAAATGTGTATTCAATGTTATGTGCCACATTAGTAGTAATAGTAAGTGGAATTACGTAGTTTGCATTGGACAAAAAAAATGGACAGATATATTGGATAGAGGATCCCGTCTGAAATAATTGTGTTCATTTATGGACATCGGAGTCATTAGTCTAAGACTGTTGGATAAGGCTAACAATTAATATTTTGTTTTTCCATTTTAGGTTCGTTCCTTATTGTCGCACTTTTTATTTCAATGTATAGCATTTGGCTTTGTTTTAAAAGTTGAATGTTCTTTTGTTTGTTCTCTATCCTACACTTTTATTCATCAAAAATGATATTCATATGTTGCATCTTGTAATTTTTGTGTAACCAGTTAAAAAATTTGACTTGTGCTCAAACAATAGCGACAAATGTTCATTGGTCAAGGGAAGCGTAGTTTTCTAAAGCTAATTGTTGTTTTATGCTTTAGGTTGTCACTGTGTCACAATTTAGTAGCACAAGGCGAATGTTCAATCTGGGATTGAATTTTTTTAAGAAAGTGACAATGTATTTTAGTTAGTTGTGGGGAGGGGGCTTTTCTGTTGGACTGTATTTCACATGACTTTACAAGGTTTAAAATATCTTTAGACTTTGTTTCTAAGCATCGGTAATTTAAGGTCATTGCAAATTGTTAGATAATTATTAATTTTTTGAATTACTCTTCCATTTAGAAGTCTGATTTTTTCCCCTAACATACTCAACTATTTTGTTAAAATCTCAGTTTTAAAGAGAGAGAGAGAGAGTTTTCTGGGACCAAGAAGTAGAGGAAGTATTAAGAAATTTCTGGGACCAAGAAGTAGAGAAAAGTTCCAAGAAATTTCTGCACTGTCTTTCAAGTTTTCTTTTTCCTTTTGTTATATCTAATTTCTTATTTTTCTTTTTGTATTTGTATCTCTAATTTTATCTATTACTTTCTTAGTTGAATTTACAATCCTTTCAAAATATTTTCTTTTCTCCATTTCTTAGGCAGGATGCTAGAAAAAAGGTTCACCTTCAAGAAGAATATTCGAAAACTTTGTAACTGAAGTTGCCTTTCATGTGATTTTGAAGTTAGTTTTCTTTTTCCTCTGAATATTACATGCTATTTTTACTACAATGTTGTGGTTTTTGATGCTAAGGCTTGTATTTTGATTATGAATTATGTCTAAATAGGGTGGATATGATATTATCAATAAACTTCTTAAGAAAAGAGTTGACAGTGTTTTGTTTTACCGTAAATTAATGTCCTATTCTTTTCAGATGGGAGATTGAATCTAAAGGAGATATTCTGTTATCTAATTGGTTGAATTCTTATCAAGTACTACAAAAGTGGACAGTGGTGTTTTTTTTGTTTCAGCCATTAAGTCAAGCTAACGATTATGTTTTGTTTTTTTCCTCCTTAATTAGTGCATTCCTTTTTCTCGCACTTTTTCTTTCGTTCATAGAACATGTGTGATTTAAGGCTCATAGGGATGTATATGGGAGTGTATTTTTACATGCCTTAACAAGGTTTAGAATATATTATTGGACATTGTTCTTAAGCATGGGTGATTTAAACTCATTGCAAGTTGAGAATTGTTAGGGTTTTTATTTATTGTTCTATTGTGGAATCTGATCTTTTACGTAAAACACTATATTCGCATTCTTAAGATTTTAGGCTTAAACAGTTATAGTTTTGGGACAATGAAGTAGAGAAAATGCTAAGAGATTTTGTCATAGTGGTTTGAGGTTATCTTTTTCCTTCTTGTTATGGTTTTCTTATCTTTATTTGTATTTATATTTCTAATTTTATTGATCACCTTCAAAAAGAGGATTAAGTAATCTTTTAACTGGAGTTGGCTTTCATATTAGTTTGATTTTTTTTTGTCTCTGGATATTTGATCTTATCTTTACTGCTTTGTTGGCTGGCTTTTGCTATTAGGGGCGGTGTTTAATTATGAATTATGTCTAGACATGTTAAATTTCTATCACAGAACTTCTTTAGAAATAGGAGAGAAAATTTTCTTGTAGTATAAATTAATGTCTTATTGTTCATTCATAGTGTATTCATTTGAATGAAAGATTTCTTTAATCAACCTGGTTGAATTCTTCGGAGTACTAAAAAATTTTATCACTATTAATTTGTGTTTGATCTATCGCACCACTATACTATGGTTTGTATGATTTATAGGTTGGATGGCATGTGATGTTTTCTACCTTTTCATTCTTATATATTTCTGTAGCTTTCATGTTTGAGAAAAATTGGCTGGCAAGAGGTATCATTCTAATGTGATGGTGGCTGAAAACTAGGAGCATGGAATATGCTTTAAGCTTTTGTGCCTTTTTTTTTTTTTGGGTTAGATACTGAAATATTTCATAAACATTTTTCAACAAAGATTGGCAACGTATGTAGGTGCTTACTTGTAGCGTAACAAGATTAACATCTTGGTACTTGTACAAGAGGTACA
Organism: Coffea humblotiana; assembly: GCA_023065735.1. Taxonomy (NCBI): domain Eukaryota; kingdom Viridiplantae; phylum Streptophyta; class Magnoliopsida; order Gentianales; family Rubiaceae; genus Coffea; species Coffea humblotiana. Next base: position 15,177,981 of record CM041210.1, on the reverse strand, counting down.
TCCATTATGCTTCTCCTCAATAATGGCATGTGATGTTTTCTACCTTTTCATTCTTATATATTTCTGTAGCTTTCATGTTTGAGAAAAATTGGCTGGCAAGAGGTATCATTCTAATGTGATGGTGGCTGAAAACTAGGAGCATGGAATATGCTTTAAGCTTTTGTGCCTTTTTTTTTTTTGGGTTAGATACTGAAATATTTCATAAACATTTTTCAACAAAGATTGGCAACGTATGTAGGTGCTTTACTTGTAGCGTAAACAAGATTAACATCTTGGTACTTGTACAAGAGGTACATCCATTATGCTTCTCCTCAGTAGATTTGCAATCATGTACAATGATACTGAAACCTTACGAAGGTAGATGGAGTGTTGATCTTGAATTCTTGCTACTTTTTCTTCCTTCTATGTAATATTGTAGCGAATAGTTGTCATTTATTTATAATATAGACAAATTTTTATGAAAGATTTGTTTTTTTAGTCTCACAGCACCTATACATGGCTCCAATTGAACTTGATGATCCTGATCTTTAAACTACCAAGCCAAGACTAGAGGTGGCTGCAAGATATATTTTTTGATGAATGTAACTTAAATTATGCAACTTAATTATTTACTTTTCACGAGTAATAAAACGCATTAAACATTAGTATAGGTTGCTTTTGATAATTTATATTACTATGCTATTCGTTTTAGTATTATTTCTTTTGTTAAACCAATTTTCTTATCAGTCTAACTTTATACCTAAATCATAGCATAGCTAGGATCCCGCTGCCACAACTTCACAATGAAAATGTTCCAATCTTTATTGAAAAAATACTACTACTGGCGTCATGAGCACTCCTGGGCATAAACCGTTAATAACAATGCTTCTAACTCCTAACCACCGCGCTTAATATAAGAACATGATGAGTAACATTCTAGAAGCAATATAATAAAACAAATCAGTATGAATGGCTAATATAAGTTAAGTACAAACATTAATGATTGAAACGCAATGCATTTGTCTTTAGGTTGTAACTGACAAAATTTAACGATTAATAAGGTTTAGGAATTGAGTGATAAGCAGGAATTCTACAAGACCTGGTAAATGTCTGGTTAGAATTAATTGCAAACCAATAAGTACACAACGAAACAAACATGAGGAACGTTATAACCCTTTATAACCACTGAAATCAATCATTGAGATTAATGTTAGGGGTTGCAAAACTCATGCTTAGGAAATAAATCCATTAGGAGATGACCAAAGTGAGGGAATTGAACAGTTTTTATTTCCGCATATTTTAATATGTTTTATTACTTAGTTTTTGGTTTGTTTTTAGGGCTTTAAGGATGAAGAATACTCATTTTGAGGAAATGAGGAGCACAAGTGCGAGCAGAGCACCAAGGTGGAAGAAAGAAGTTCTCGGAGAATGAAATTTGATCTCAAAGCTCAATCAAATTCCACCGGTAGATGCTAGATTATGAGATCGAAACTGTAGGACCATTTTCAAGAGCTGTCAGTGTTTTGAAACCGACCGGACCGGACCGGCCGGTTCGACCGGTGAACCGCGAACCGGCCATGGCACCGGTCCGGTTCTATGTGGGTGTTGACTTTATTAGAAAACGATCAAACCCGGTAAAAAACCGTGAAAACCGGTGAACCGGTTTTCAAGTTTCCTCTCTCCTTTTTTTTTTTTTTTAAGTTTTTGCAAAATACTTCTATTGAAGATTCGAACTCAAGACCTTTGTATTACAAGACCAATGTAGTAACCATTACACCATCACATCTTATTTGTTTTTTTTTGATAACTTAAATATATATATAATAAACATCCATATTTCTTTTTTCCATTTTCTTACAAAATCTCATTCTTTCATTACTCTTTCTTTTTAATCTTCAACACACACACACACACACACTCTCTCTCTCCCCTCTTTTTTTTGTCACTCCCTTTTTAATCAAACTTCTTTAGTTTTAATTTATTGTTGTTTCTTCCATCTTTTTTATTTTGTTTTTGTCCATTAAATTGAAAAAAGTTAAAAAAGAATTATTTTTCTTTAACCCAAATTATTTAATGTTACAACCACTCACTTTTATCTCTTTTTTTTTTGTTTCTTATCAAGTTTGCGTTTCTATTTTCGATTCTCTTGACTTCCTTCGAACTCCAAACTTTCTTTTTTAAATTGCAATTTCTAAATCCCAAAGACGTAAATTAAAATTTAAGTTCACAATATCAAATTCTCATAGACTTGAATTTTGTATAATTTCAAAATATTGTGATATTTTGGGTTGGATTTAAGATTTTTGAGGTAGATATAATTGAAATTAAAATAAAATTTATTTGTTTTAACTTATAATTTAAAAAATTTATTTTGAAAATCTAAGTTATTCAAAAATAGTAAACTTTTCATCATATAAAGTTTTAAATTAGTCTATTGCATGTCTTATTTTGTGCATATATATATTTATATAAATTATTTTTAAAAAAATTCATTGAACCGAGATTGAATCGGTCCGACCGGTTTGAATGTCGACCCTTTCACTTCACCGATTCAATTGACGGTTCGGGTTTTAAAACATTGCTGAAGCCTTATGCATGAAATCTGAAGGGCTTCGTTGGGAGGCAGAAATCAGAGTAGGACAAAGGCAGAGACGGCTGCCTATTAAGCGTTGGATGTATTTCACATACAAGTTGTAAAGCCCAACTTGCATAATTTTAATGAAATTGGTGGAAATGCATGTATTTCACATACAAGTTGTAAAGCCCAACTTGCATAATTTTAATGAAATCGATGGAGATTTAATTTTAACGGAAATGCCAATTATTCTTGTGTCACACATGACATTCTTTCTACTTCTACTCTCCCCAAGCTGAAAATTCTCATCTCAATTTCCTCCTCATGTGATGGCTACTTGTCTTTCCATGCTCCCCCACGACAAGAATAACGAATCAATTGCCATAATTGCATTTGAATTTTCTCAGCTAGTGATAACTTGTGTAGTTTTGATTTTTTTTGCCTCCGGCTCCAGTCTACTTCTAGATTTATTAACTGAAAAAAAGAAGAAAAAATAAATTAAACCTTGTTTATTTAAATTCTTAGTGAAGATATCCGTAGTAGACATAATATCCATATTTTTGGATTTTACAAATACAAATGTTATTTGGGTTTAATTTGGCCAGATAATGTTTCCTATAAATAAGTGTGTTGGCATACTACAAAGGGGCACACAAGAAGCAACATGTAACCTTACACATGGGTGGTGAGAGAGGGCTCTTGGGAGATGAGAGATGGTATACAAGAGTTGGATTTGGGTTCAAGTTCGTATTCTTGTATAGGATTTTCCTCTCATAATAAAGAACGGGTTTCTCTCCGTGGACGTAGGCTCAATGGTGGAGCCGAATCACATTAAATATTATGTGTCGTTTATCTTTCATGCTTGTGATTTATTTCTCGTTAAATTGTTATGTACTTGATATCTCAATAGTTGTGTGTTCCGCATTTGAATCCTAACAGTTTGATATTTTGTGGCTTTTGGGATATAATTTTTAATTTTAGAGGGAAAATGTTAGAAGTAATAACTTATGACAAGCTAGATATATTCATGTGTGAGGTATATATTGTAATAGTTATTTTATAACCTAAAACCAGCAAGCTAGACTAATTTATAGAAAAGCAATAAATTATGAGAATGAATCAAATGCTGAAAGTAATGATTGACGAACTTGAGTTAATTCCAAAGGTTTCGGTAACTTATCATTTGAGGAATTCAGAATCGTCCCAATTTTAACGAATATCCGTATAAGGATAGAAGTTCATAATCTAGATAATGGTAAGAAACATGATGAGTAACGTTCTAGAAGCAAGATAAGATAACCAATCAGTATGAATGGCGAATATAAGTACTAACATTAAAGACTGAAACGCAAGGCATTTGTCTTTAGGTTGTAAACTGACAAAATTTAACGATTAATAAGGTTTAGGAATTGAGTGATAAGCAGGAATTCTACAAGACCTGGTAAATGTCTGGTTTAGAATTAATTGCAAACCAATAAGTACACAACGAAACAAACATGAGGAACGTTATAACCCTTTATAACCACTGAAATCAATCATTGGGATTAATGTTAGGGGTTGCAAAACTCATGCTTAGGAAATAAATCCTTTAGGAGATGACCAAAGTGAGGTAATTGAACAGTTTTTTATTTTGCATATTTTTAATATGTTTTATTACTTAGTTTTTGGTTGTTTTTTAGGGCTTTAAGGATGAAAAATACTCATTTTGAGGAAATGAGGAGCACAAGTGCGAGCAGAGCACCAAGGTGGAAGAAACAAGTTCCTGGAGAATGCGATTTGATCTCAAAGCTCAATCAAATTCCACCGGTAGATGCTAGATTATAAGATCGAAAATGTAGGACCATTTCAAGAGATGTCAACTGAAGCCTGATGCATGAAATCTGAAAGGCTTCGTTGGGAGGTAGAAATCAAAGTAGGACAAAGACGGAGATGGTTTGCCTATTAAGCGTTGGATGCATTTCACATACAAGTTGTAAAGCCCAACTTGCATAATTTTAATGAAATTGGTGGAGATGCATGTATTTCAGATACAAGTTGTCAAGCCCAACTTGCATAATTTTAATGAAATTGATGGAGATTTAATATTAATGGAAATGCCAATTATTCTTGTGTCCACACATGACATTCTTTCTACTTCTACTCTCCCCAAGCTGAAAATTCTCATCTCAATTTCCTCCTCATGTGATGGCTACTTGTCTTTCCATGCTCCCCCACGACAAGAATAACGAATCAATTGCCATAATTGCATTTGAATTTTCTCAGCTAGTGATAACTTGTGTAGTTTTGATTTTTTTTGCCTCCGGTTCCAGTCTACTTCTAGATTTATTAACTGAAAAAAAAGAAGAAAAAAGAAATTAAATCTTGTTTATTTAAATTCTTAATTAAGATATCCGTAGCAGACATAATATCCATATTTTTGGATTTTACAAATACAAATGTTATTTGGGTTTAATTTGGCCAGCTAATGTTTTGTATAAATAGGTGTGTTGGGCATACTACAAAGGGACACACAAGAAGCAACATGTAACCTTACACATGGGTGGTGAGAGAGGGCTCTTGGGAGATGAGAGATGGTATACAAGGGTTGGGTTTTGGGTTCAACTTGTATTTTTGTTAGGGATTTTCCTTTCATAATAAAGAACGGGTTTCTCTCCGGTGGACGTAGGCTCAATGGTGGAGCCGAATCACGTTAAATATTATGTGTCGTTTATCTTTCATGCTTGTGATTTATTTCTCATTAAATTGTTATGTACTTGATATCTCAATAGTTGTGTGTTCCGCATTTGGATCCTAACAGTTTGATATTTTGTGAGTTTTGGGATATAATTTTTAATTTAGAGGGAAAAATGTTAGAAGTAATAACTTATGACAAGCTAGATAATATTTATGGTGAGGTATTTATTGTAATAGTTATTTTATAACCTAAAACCAACAAGCTAGACTAATTTATAGAAAAGCAATAAATTATGAGAATGAATCAAATGTTGAAAGTAATGATTGACGAACTTGAGTTAATTCCGAAGGTTTCGGTAACTTATCATTTGAGGAATTCAGAATCGTCCCAAGTTTAACGAATATCCGTAGAAGGATAGAAGTTCATAATCTAGATAATGGTAAGAACATGATGAGTAACGTTCTAGAAGCAATATAATATAACCAATCAGTATGAATGGCTAATATAAGTACTAACATTAAAGACTGAAATGCAAGGCATTTGTCTTTAGGTTGTAACTGACAAAATTTAACGATTAATAAGGTTTAGGAATTGAGTGATAAGAAGGAATTCTACAAGACCTAGTAAATGTCCGGTTTAGAATTAATAGCAAACAAATAAGTACACTATGAAACAAACGTGAGGAAAGTTATAACCCTTTATAACCGCTGAAACCAATCATTGAGATTAATGTTAGGGGTTGCAAAACTCATGCTTAGGAAATGAATCCATTAGGAGATGACCAAAGTGAGGGAATTGAAAAGTTTTTATTTCGCATATTTTTAATATGTTTTATTACTTAGTTTTTGGTTTGTTTTTAGGGCATTAAGGATAAAAAATACACATTTTGAGGAAATGAGGAGCACAAGTGCGAGCAGAGCACCAAGGTGGAAGAAACAAGTTCTCGAAGAATGAAATTTGATCTCAAAGCTCAATCAAATTCCACCGGTGGATGCTAGATTATAAGATCGAAAATGTAGGACCACTTTCAAGAGCTGTCAACTGAAGCCTTATGCATGAAATCTGAAGGGCTTCGTTGGAAGGTAGAAATCAAAGTAGGACACAGACAGAGACGGCTGCCTATTAAGCGTTGGATGTATTTCACATACAAGTTGTAAAGTCCAGCTTGCATAATTTTAATGAAATTGACGGTGATGGATGTATTTCACATACAAGTTGTAAAGCCCAACTTGCATAATTTTAATGAAATTGATGGAGATTTAATTTTAATGGAAATGCCAATTATTCTTGTGTCAGACATGACATTCTTTCTACTTCTACTCTCCCCAAGCTGAAAATTCTCATCTCAATTTGCTCCTCATGTGATGGCTACTTGTCTTTACATGTTCCCCCACGACAAGAATAATAAATCAATTGCCATAATTGCATATGAATTTTCTCAGCTAGTGTGTGCAGTTTTTGATTTTTTTTTTGTCTCCGGTTCCACTCTACTTCTAGATTGTTAACTGAAAAAAAAGAAGAAAAATTAATTAAATATTATTTATTTAAATTCTTAGTTAAGATATCTGTAGCAAACCTAATTAACCCCTATCGAATTGAATAAAACTTACAAGCTCGTGATCGTTGTCCTCTATTGCCATTTTCTTGTTCAAACTTCAAATTAACCCGGCTCAGAATCAATATGAAATCCGAAGTTGAAAGTGCAAGAGGTTAGTGCATTGAAACCATAGAGCATACAGGCAAATACAGAATTTTTTACCGTCTACGGATTCAGGGATGTTTAATTATCAGTTTCAACTCCATAGTATTATATAGACACTACCTCTAACAGTTGTAGACATTAACACAACAAGTATAAATTGTGAAACCCCATATTTTTTGATTTTACATTAAGTGTATAAGTTTGATATTTTGTGGGTTTTGGGATATAATTTTTAATTTTAAAGGGAAAAATGTTAGAAGTAATAACTTATGACCGGCTAGGTATATTCATGTGTGAGGTATATATTGTAATAGTTCTTTTATAACGGAAAACCAATAAGCTAGACTAATTTATAGAAAAGCAATAAATGAAAGAATGAATCAAATGTTGAAAGTAATGATTGATGAACTTGAGTTAATTCTAAAGGTTCACAGTCGGGAACTTATCATTTGAGGAATTCAGAATCGTCCCAATTTTGACGAATATCCGCAGAAGGATGGAAGTTCATGTTAGGTTCATGAGTAAAGGATTATGTCCCACATTGATTCGAAAGATAGAGAAAGAGCGGTTAATATGTAAGTAAGGGCTCGAGACTTAATGACTTAAATTTTTGGGTCAAAATTGGGTCATTGACTTACATATTGGTCTCTTTGTTGCATTTTGTTGAGGTGTTTCTCCCTATCAAATTGGTATCAGGGCTTTAGATTGCGAGATTGGACTATTCATGAGCAAGTGGATCCTTCTCTAAGTTGGACCGGTTAAAAAATTCTTTTCTTTGTGGTGGACCGAAGTGCCAAGGAGCTTGGTTGGTGTTGGACTCGGTGCGCCATGGATTTGGCAGAGGGTCCGGTGTTGGCAAAGGTCCAAAAATGCAGTTTGGATGTTGAAGAAGAGTGCGTCCATGTTTGGGAGAAGAGGTGATCTTAGGTGATAAGTTGGGATTGTGTTGAGTATTAAAGTGGGTTCGAAGAAAAACTTGTAAATTTAGGTTTAATGTTGGGGTTACTCATGAAAAGGGAGATTTGTTAGGTTCATGAGTAAAAGATTATGTCCCACATTGATCCGAGAGACAGAGAAAAAGCGGTTAATAAGTAAGTAAGGGCTCGAGACTTAATGGCTTAATCTTTTGGGTCAAAGTTGGGTTCCTGACTTACATATTGGACTCTTTCGAGGTTTTTCTCCCTATCAGTTCATAATCTAGATAATGGTAAGAACATGATGAGTAACATTCTAGAAGCCATATAATAAAACCAATCAGTAGGAATGGCTAATATAAGTTAGAGCTGTTAAACGAATCGAGCTGTTCGGTAGCTCGGTTCGTTTCTACTCGTTCGTGTTCGTGAAAGTCTCGTTCGAAACCTTAAACGAACCGAGTTCGAACGAATTTTTTTGTTCGATTAATAATCGAGCGAACACGAGCATGTTCGCGAGTTTTAACGAACGTTCGCGAACATGCTAAACGAACGTTCGCGAACACGAGTATGTTCGCGAGTTTTAACGAACGTTCGCGAACATGAACATTTCAATTGACAAATTTTAGGGTTAATTTTATAGTTGGACTTTTATATTTGGAGTGCAAATTGCTTTGTTTTATTTGTTGTTTTTATGTTAATGTTAGTTATATAGTTAATGAAGTGCTTTAATTATTTTTGAGAATGATTAATGATTTGCATGGCATATTTAAGGCTTAAAATAATTTGGATTCGAGCATTTCGAGCATGTTCGCGAACAGCTCGTTTATGTTAAACGAGCGAATACGAACTCGAAGTCGAACACGAACTTTGCTTAACGAGCCGAACACGAACACATGTTTGGAGTTCGAAAATTAAGGAACGAACACGAACGTTGTTCGAATCGCTTAATGAACAGAGCTCAAACATGAGATATTCGGTTCGATTCGGTTCGTTTACAGCTATAATATAAGTTAAGTAATAACATTAAAGACTGAAACGCAAGGCATTTGTCTTTAGGTTGAAACTGACAAAATTTAATGATTAATAAGGTTTAGGAATTAAGTGATAAGCAGGAATTCTACAAGACCTGGTAAATGTCTGGTTAGAATTAATTGCAAACCAATAAGTACACAATGAAACAAACATGAGGAACGTTATAACCCTTTATAACCACTGAAATCAATCATTGAGATTAATGTTAGGGGTTGCAAAACTCATGCTTAGGAAATAAATCCTTTAGGAGATGACCAAAGTGAGGTAATTGAACAGCTTTTATTTTGCATATTTTTAATATGTTTATTACTTAGTTTTTGGTTTGTTTTTAGGGCTTTAAGGATGAAGAATACTCATTTTTTGGAAATGAGGAGCACAAGTGCGGGCAGAGCAACAAGGTGGAAGAAACAAGTTCTCGAAGAATGCGATTTGATCTCAAAGCTCATTCAAATTCCACCGGTGGATGCTAGATTATAAGATCGAAAATGTAGGACCATTTTCAAGAGCTGTCAACTGAAGCCTTATGCATGAAATCTGAAAGGCTTCGTTGGGAGGTAGAAATCAAAGTAGGACAAAGACGGAGATGGTTGCCTATTAAGCGTTGGATGCATTTCACATACAAGTTGTAAAGCCCAACTTGCATAATTTTAATGAAATTGATGGAGATGCATGTATTTCAGATACAAGTTGTCAAGCCCAACTTGCATAATTTTAATGAAATTTATGGAGATTTGATTTTTACGGAAATGCCAATTATTCTTGTGTCACACATGACATTCTTTCTACTTCTACTCTCCCCAAGCTGAAAATTCTCATCTCAATTTCCTCCTCATGTGATGGCTACTTGTCTTTCCATGCTCCCCCACGACAAGAATAACGAATCAATTGCCATAATTGCATTTGAATTTTCTCAGCTAGTGATAACTTGTGTAGTTTTGATTTTTTTTGCCTCCGGTTCCAGTCTACTTCTAGATTTATTAACTGAAAAAAAGAAGAAAAATAAATTAAATCTTGTTTATTTAAATTCTTAGTTAAGATATCCGTAGTAGACATAATTATCTCTATCGAAATGAATGAAGCTAACTAGTGCGTGATCGTTGCCCTCTATTGTAATTCTCTTGTTTAATAGGATTGATATACTTTTTTTTTATAGTACCTATATATAGAGATATCTTGGCTAGTTGTCACCAGATAGGAATAATAAATTTAGCACATCATTTATATTTTGAGTGAGATTGTGATCAAATGGCATCTTCCAAAAGTTTGCTCTTTCTTTTTGGTGTTCTCTTTGCAGTTGTACTCCTCATTTCCTCTGATGTAACAGTTGCAGATCAGGAGAGCATGAAGACCACTGGTGTCCATGATGTTAGTTCAGGTTCGGTTCATCAGAGTACCATAAAATTTGTAAAATGCACTCCTCCTCGTCGTTGCTGCGCCGTCGTACACGGAGTAGAATGCGTGCTATGCTGTGGGGAGACCCCTAATGCTGAACTTGGGGATGAGGTTAAAAATTAAAGCTAAATCAACAATAAGGGTGTGACACCTATATTATTACCCTAATATGTTATGTTGTGTTGTCTTGATGGTTGATTTCCTCTCTGTGTAAAAGGTTTGAGGGGCTTCTCCTTGACAGTTTGATTTGATGTAGCAGAAGCAACAGGGGAAACATGTATTGAGCACTCAGCTCTTGAGTGCTCTTCTTGTGTCTTTGTCATGTTGAATAAAGAAATCCACTTGATAAAAAAAAAAAGAGGTATCTTGGCACCTCTTCTTATGATGGCTTTTGATTAGTTGAAAATAATAAGAAAATTATTCTCTGTTACTCTACTTCTTTCTCTAATATTTCAATCTTTATTATAGTAGTATATTTTATTAGTTTTACAACACTATTTAGTTAGTTTCAACATGGACAAGTGGTATAATTTCAAGAAATGTAAAATTGTAATTTTTTATTTGTATATTTAAAGTGAAGGAATTAGTCTGACGGGCTGATACTGAATGAGAATGTTCAAATCCACCCTGAGTTTAGATTTGAATTCATTTAGTCAAGATGCTTCAACATGGACAAGTGGTATAATTTCAAGATATGTATAATTGTAATCTTTTATTTATATATTTAAAGTGAAGGAATAAGTCTGACAGGCTGATACTGAACAAGAATGATCCACCCTGAGTTTAGATTTGAATTCATTTAGTCAAGATGCTAATGAAATTTGAAAACAGACCTCCAATTGAAATCAAGAGAACATACTTTTTTTTTTTGTTAACAAGGGACCCGCAACCTCTACCGAGTGTGTGCACTGGATAAACCCCGCCTTATGTAATAGCTCGCAAACTACACGAAAGGGTAAGATGCCCTAAGCTATGTGCGATGGGCATATGTCTCAGAAGATGTTCGAATCCAGGTTGATAGGAATCCATGACACTAATTCTATCATCTTCGCCAACTCAAGGTACTCAAGAGAACAAACTTTACCAACTAATAAAACTAATTGATGCTTAGAGTGAGAACATGTGTAACTTGCGTGCTTTCTTCTAGTAGACTCTAAACCCACCAACAGTATACTTACCTAGAAGTGCATTTAATATAGTAACCAATATACTTATGCTGAATATATTAAGAAAAATATGAGTAATTAAACAGACACTGAATAGAGGAAAAAACTGTACCAAAGATTTGTGCACAGCCATGCAACTGTTTTGAAACTTCTTAAAGATCACACTTCAGTCCATTACGTGATTAGAACATCAAAGTTCAAGTTGACAAAGCCTTTCAGAATTCGGTCAAAAGAAGTGGCTGACCTGTTAATTGATGATCACTCTTTATGTACTGGAGTGGAAATGGTTGTTAAGGCGATTATATATAGAATTGATAAGAAAGAATATGAGCCACAAATGGGTTATCTATAAGACGATGGATAAGGCTGAAGAAACAATCAAGGAGGCATTCAAGGACAAGAAATCTGTATACATGTCATTTTGGGAGGCAACTGATGACGTCTGGAGTGGATATTTGTACAGCCTTCTCCGTGTCGCAGGATTTTTTTTTTTTTAAATCCTGAGAAATTTCATACTAATAATTTCTACACAAATCAGAGGTTTCTAGCGGCATTTTGTACTGCATTGTCCAATGAGTTCAAGATCGTGGTCTTCAAGGTGCATTAACTTCGCAAATTAAAGAGTATCACACGATAAAGGGTACTTTTGGCCTAGGAATCTCTAACAATTTGCTATTAGCCAGACATATAGTTGTGATGTAGAATACGATCCGACGAGGAACTTGGCTAAGAATTCATTTGCAGAAGGAAGGAAAACAATAGAACGAGAGAGCCTGGCTGCCCTGATGTCTGTGCACTACAACCTGCGACTCTGAAATTTCAATCAAGATATAGCACCTAATTTGAGAATTAATGACATTGACCCATGGACTATGGCTAATAACTCTGAAACTTCATTTATAGTTGTCAAGGACTATGGCTAATAACTCTGAAATTTCATTTTTAGTTGTCAAAGAATATGGCTAATAACCCACCATTTGCAGCAATCTTCCATCATCGAATGAAAGATTTCTGGAGGTTAAAGTTCAGCTCCTGAAGCTCTTCTCCAGGCCTCACCAACCAACAGAAGAAATTAGTTTTAGTAAACGTTGTTAAATTTTGGCACCAAGTTTTGATGGTATGTAGGTAAATTTATAGATGATTGCTTGCTTCTAAAATAGTGTTTAAAAAGCTATTTCAGTGAGATATTACGGTGAATTTATCCTTGATGATATTGACATTAGGTCCCATCAACATCAAATACAAGTCAATCTGATGTTGGAAACAAGAAGGGTTCTAGCTAAATTATTAGAAACCTTAGGAAATTATCCCTAAAATATTTCCTCCACACAAGACACAGTGTTCCCATCCTAGTTCTTATAAATAGGGCTTTATCTCAATGCACTTGTCACTAGATATCAATAAATTTTGCACGTCATTTATATTTTGAGCGAAATTGTGATCAAATGGCGTCTTCAAAAAATTTGCTCTTTCTTTTTGGTGTTCTCTTCGCACTTGTACTCCTCATTTCCTCTGATGTAACAACAGCAGGTATCCTGTTTTTTTCTTTCTTTTTTATATTTTTGGCTGCACCTGAACACTCAAATGAATGAAGCCTAGCAAACTTATTATTGGGATGTGATCAAATTAACGTCAAATTAAATACTTCTAATTCTAATTTATTGAGTAGACTATAATGCAAAATAATTCAGATCCAAGTCGCAACATCGTATATGCCTAGACTGTTCTGTTTAGTCCACAGTATTCTTTTCTTTGCATATATCTTGCAAATTTTCTGCCTGGCCAGTCACTTTATTTTCCAGCATAAGGTAAATCTCCCAACAGTTATGTCTCCTTATGTCTTGAAATAGATCAGGAGACCACAAAGGCCACTGGTGTCCACGATGCCAGCTCAGGTGAGGCTCATCAGGATCCTGTAACAGTAGATCGTTGCGCATTTGGTTGTTGCCGCTTGTTCCATGGATATTGCTTTAGATGCTGTCCACCTACTGAGAAGACCCCTAATGTTGAATTTGGAGATGAGGTTAAGAATTAAAGCTAAGTCTAGAAGGATGTTGCAAAAACTATATTATTACCTTAATATGTTGTGTTTGTCTTGATGGTTGATTTCCTTTATGTGTAAACAGGGAACAGGGAAGGCATGTAATGAGTACCCAGCTTGAGTGCTCTTCTTATGTTGTTGTCATGTTGAATAAATAAATATACTTAATCATCTACGACACTGGTGATCTCTATCTCAGTTACATCAGAAACTTATGTACCTTGAACATAGTGTGATTGATACAAGGCGTGCAGAATGTTCAATATATGTATATATGTGTTTCTTCGTCGTGCCATGTCATTACCATATTGTAAAATAATTCAGTATCCACGGAGTTAAACCCAATCCTGGTCCTTCCTGAGAAGGAACCAAGGTCCTTTAAATGGATATTTTGGATGCTATCAAGAGTTTGAATGGATTGCCATTCAGGGATCTGAATGTTGATCTTTTCTCTTTATCTTTGCTCAAGAATTTTTTTTCGGTGGAAACGCTTTATTTATACGAATTTTCCTAGCCAGTGAATACTTTTATTATACTTGCACAACACAATGTTTATATGGATAACACAAAAAAGCTTCTGTAGTTTGTATATTTCAAAAATATTCATACCTTTTAACTAACCTAGAAAAATACATAATAAATTCTTGATTCATTATACTTTAAATTTTAAAAAATATTAATACTAACACTTATCAATGACTCCACATGTTAATTTGTCTTCCAACTCAATAATTTATAGTAGTTAATTCTCAAACCTAACTGACTCCAAAATTCCGGATGCGTTGGGAGTTTGAACCTTAATTGTTTCCAAATTTTAAATATAATTCAAACTTTCACTGTTGCAAGTGCACAGGTCATACACGAGTATAGGGCATGCTCGAGTATCAATCCCAAAGGGAAGATTGTTAATTAGTGGAGTGATTCAAACTCCTCTATTGTTTAGATTGTCACAATTAAAACAAGTAAATTTAAGTTACAAATATAAAAGTAGTAAAAATAACAAGGAAAATGTGCCTAGGGTTATGAAATCTTTAACTACTCTTAAAAGTGAAAATAACCGATTAAATGAGTTGATTATCTGTAACTATCCCTCGTCTATGTTTCGTGATAAAGAAACTACTTATAAGCTCATTAGAATCTATGAAATTATTTGTTAAAGCCATAAAGATGTTTCCCTACTTTCATGAGAATACTCCTAAGTTGAACACTTCCACGAACTAATGTTAAATCACAAATTTCATTGATGAAACAACACCTTTAGATAATCCCCATTAATTACCAGTTAATCATGATTGTAATAACAAAAGTGTTAAACGACTTACTCAAGAAATAAGAACAAATAAATAAGAAAATATCACCAACAAGCATAAATAGTTTATCCATCCCAATGCATGCAAACTAGCAAAACGTAAATGAAACAAAAATAACAACCAAACTCGTATATTCATTAAACATGAGAATCAATATAAGAAATAAAATGACAAGAAATAAGTCACTCTTGTCACATGAGTTCCAAAACTCTCTATCTTCATCCTCAACTTTATTTATGTTCAATTATAATACAAGATGGACAAATTGCACTAACCTACACTATGCTAACTAACTAATGAGAATAGTGAAAGTTACATTTTTGTGGTAGATCCTAACCTTTGAAGGTTATGAAAATGAGTTTTGAACGCCCCTATTTATCGAAGAAATTACTCCAAATAATCATGTTTCAAGTTGTGCAATTAGTTCTTTTGAATCTCCAAATGTTATTTCTTGAAATCTCCAATATTTCTTTAGTCGTTACAGCCAAAATTTGATTAGAAAAATGAGCTGTAGAAGCTATGAAAAAGCTACACCAGGCCATGAGAAAATGCAGGTAAAGACCCTCATTTTACCTCTTGTTTTGCCTCCCGTGTATTTTCCTTGTCATTTCTAGTTTCATCCCAATCCGAGGGTCCAAACATGGGTTACTCCTCATTTTAGTCCTCATTTTCTCCTCATAGAGTAATTTTGTAGCTTTTGTCATTTCCAAATTGTTCCCAAATCATCTCTGACATCTTAATTGTATTTCATTTGTTTCGAAATAAACGTGAAACACCAAAATTTATAAAAACAACATGTTTTGCACATTAAACCATTCAAATGCAAGTTTCGGTTATTAAATGTAACTTGAAGAGATGGTTGCTTAAAATGAATAGCCCTATAAATAGAAACGGTTCATGCAATATATGAATAGCTTTATGGATTGAAACTGTTTATCCAATGCAACTCCTTTACATAATGTAGCAATGAATCATGAATTAATACTCTTGAGAATACAAATGGACATCCACACCTTTAGTCTTTTCATAACACTCCCCCTCGGATGTCCGTTAAAACCTTATTGGGGGAAAAATCCAACGGGACAAAAATCCTAGTGATAGAAAAAGAGTACACTATTCTTGTGTATTAATTTTTCTCTCCTCCCCCCTTGATGCAAATATCATTTGAGATCGTTTAGCAGACGCATTTCAATATTTTTTACCAATTTCTCAAATGCTGCTATCGGCAATGCCTTAGTAAATAAATTTGCCAAATTATTATCTGATCAGATTTGCTGCACATCTATTTCACCATTCTTTTGCAAATCATGAGTAAAGAAGAATTTTAGTGAAATATGTTTCGTCCTATCTCCTTTAATATATCCTCCTTTCAATTGAGTTATACAAGCTGCATTATTTTCATATAATATAGTTGGAGGATTTTCTTTCTCGAAGAATAATCCACAACTCTTTCCGGATGTAGTGGGTCATTGATCTTAACCAAATATATTCTCGGTTAGCCTCGTGAATTGCTATTATATCATCATGATTCGATGAAGTAGGTGCTAATGATTGCTTTATAGATCGCCAAGAAATATATGTACCTCCATATGTAAATAGATAATTAGTCTAAGATCTTGTTTTATGCGGGTCAAATAAATACCCAACCTCAGTATAACCAAGCAATTCAAGCTTGGATTTATTTAAATAAAATACATCAAGATCAATTGTTCTTTAGAGATAGCAAAAAATATGTTTAATACCATTCCAATGTCATCTTGTGGGCGAAGAACTAAATCTTGCTAATAAATTCACTACAAATGATATATCAGGTCTTTTACAATTAGCAAGATACATTAGTGCACTAATTGCACTGAGATATGGTACTTCAGAATCAAGTATCTCTTATCTTCCTCTCGCGATCTAAAAGGATCCTTAATAGAATCTAATGACCTGACGACCATTGGGGTACTTAATATATGTGTTTTATCTATATGAAATCACTTTAATACCTTTTGGGTATAAATAGTTTGGTGGACAAAAACTCCACCTTCCAAATGCTCAATTTGTAAACCAAGACAGAATTTTATCTTTCTAAAATCTTTGATTTCAAATTCAATCTTCAAATATTCAACACTACTTTGAATCTCTTCAGAAGTTATAATCAGATTTAGATCATCAACATATATAGCAATTATCATAAAATTTGACTAATTTTTCTTGATAAAAACACATGGACATATTGGATTATCGTCATAATCTTCTTTAATTAAACATTCATAAGACGGTTATATCACATACGTCCAGATTGCTTGATCCCATTTAAAGACCTTTGTAATTTAATAGAATAAATATCTTTAGTATTTGATTTGCATGCTTCAGGCATGTTGAATCCTTCGAAAATTCTCATATAAATATCATTTTCAAGATTTTCATATAAATATCTAGTAACGACGTCCATTAGACGCATATCTAGTTTTTTATATATTGCAAAACTCACAAGATATCTAAATGTGATAACATCCACTATAGGTGAATACATTTCACTATAATCAAATCCACACCTTGTGAAAATCCTTGAGCTACAAGTCTTGATTTATATCTCACAATTTCAGTTTTTCTCATTTCTTTTTCTCACAAATACCCATTTATATCCTACTGATTTTACACCTTCAAGTATTTGGACTACAGGTCCAAAAACTTTTCTTTTAACCAGTGAATCCAATTCAGATTGGATCGCATCTTTCCACTTTGGCTAATCATTTTGCGTCGATATTCATCAACCGATTTAGACTCATGATTCTCGTCCTTTATCATAAGATCAAGTGCTACATTATATGCAAAAATACTATTAATAATTATTTCTTTTTGGTTCCAACTTTTACTTGTAGTGACAAAATTTATTAAATTTTCTATAATTTCATTTTCTTCAAGAGTTAGCTCTTTAGGAGCGACCTCTTAGGAGGTTGAATTTTGTTATTAATTGTTGATTCATCTACTCCTCTTTTATTTCGAGAATTTTTATCTTTGGAACCAAGAGGTCTCCCATGTTTCAAGCGTGTTTTAGACTCATTAGCACTTGTAATTTGTCCTTTAGGGCATTAATTTTAATCAAAACATTTTCAGTAGGAATATGTGATTTAGTAACTCTTCTGGAGTCATTAAATGCATCCGGTAATTGATTTATAATCTTTTTTAAATGTATAATCTTTTGAACTTCTAGTTCACTTTCTTTGGTACGAAATCAAGGAAATCCAAAGATATTTTTAAAGTGATTTCCTTTCTCGGTTGATTTACCTCTCCCTAATATTGGTGATTCATCAAAATGACAATCTGCGCAGTAAATAAATCACCTGTCAATGGTAAAATATACTTAATAATTGAAGGTGATTCATACTAAATATATATCCTCAATCTTCTTTGTGGGCTCAATTTACGACGTTGGGGCGATACAATTGGAACATAAATGGCACAACTATATATTCGTAAATGAGAAATATTAGGCTCATAACAAAAAGTTAATTGTAAGGGAGAATAAGTATGATAACTTGTCAGCCTATTTCTCACAAGTGTTGCTACATGTAATATAGCATGCCTCAAATAGATAAAGAAAATTTACACCTCATCAATAATGATCGAGCAATCAATTGTAGCCGTTTAATAAATGATTCGATTAGACCATTTTATGTGTGAACATAAACTACAGGATGTTCAACAGTTATTCCAATAGACATGCAACAATCGTCAAAAGCATGTGACGAATATTCACCAGTATTGTCTAGACGAATTCTCTTTATTGGATAATCTGAAAATTGTGCTCACAACTTAATTATTTAAGCAAGCAATCTCGCAAACGCCTAGTTGCGAGTAAATAATAAACATACATATGACCATCTAGTTGATGCACCAATTAGCACCATAAAATATCGAAATGGTCCACATGGTGGATCTACAGGTCCACATGGTGGATCTACAGGTCCACATGGTGGATCTACAGGTCCACATATATCACTATGAATTTGTTCTAGAAATACAAGGAATTGAGTCCCAACTTTAACTTGTGATGGTTTAATAATTAATTTTTCTTGAGAGCAAGTAACACAGGAGAATTTATTTGCTTTTAATGTCTTTTGTTTTTCAATGAGTGGTCATGTAAATTCTCGATTATTCGTTCATCATTATAGATCCAAGATGTCCGAAATGATCATGTCAAACTATAAAATCATTGCGATGAGTAGACTTCTGGTCTACTAGTGATGGATTTCAATTATACTAATTTATACATAATATGAGTCAGAAGAAAGTGAAGGTAATTTTTCTAATATGTATTTCTGTCTAGAAATGATCTTGTGATTAATAAAAATTCATCATTTGTCTCCATATGAATCCATTTTTGTGACGGTTCCACCTTCTTCTAGGGCGTACCCTAAAAGTTAGTGGATCGCCTGCCTGGCTTTCACCAGGTCTCATTAACTTCAGAGATAACATTTTTATATACTAAAATCCAAACGTTTATTCTTTCACTACACCAAGTTCAATACAAAAGATTCAACTAAATTTAATACAAAAGTAGTTATATTTACAATATCCACACCACAGAAGTTCTTCACAATAACTTCCTAAGACCACTTGCTTGTTCTCCAACTATCAACTTTTGTAAGGAAAACAAATTAAAAGATTGAGTTAAAACTCAGTAAGGTTCAAAAGTATAAAAGCATTTTCAAAGCAAAACATCACTGAAATTCATAATCAATTAACAAGGCAATTAAATAAGCTAAACAATCATTAAAAGGATACAATTCATCTCCTTGCTCCATTTTCCATTGTAACCTCCAAAACAATAAAAAATCCCCGACAATTCAAAACGGTTCATTACTTTCTCATCTCCCAGGTGATACTCGAGTATACCCTTCAGTAGCTCATGGTAGTTAAACTAGTCGACCAAGTCCTATACTGGCTCAACTAGATCAGTTAACTAAGGCATAGGGCCCAATTTGACTGATGAAACGAAGTTCACACGGTCTACATTCTTTCATGCATAGTCAAATAACATTCATTTCATTGCAAAAGGTGGTAGTGATTAAGTACGCACCAGCCTTTGTAAACAACTTCAAACAATTAAGCACCCTTAACAAATAACAAACACAAGTAACTTAAGAACACTCCCCTATCCAAAATAAATTAGTCTCGAGCCTCAGGGTTGCTTCCTGGTTCATGGCTGCCCCTGAGACAAGTTTATAACTCTAAAGTGAATATACAATTCGTATATTATTACTTATCATTTGTTACTTTATGATTTAAACTACTAAAGTCAAGTTTATGTAACAGCCCCACCTTCCTCTAAGGCGAACCAAAGGGTTTGGCAGATCGCCTGCCCAACTCTCGCCAGAACTACGAAGTCGAATCACACACAAACCCTAGATTACGCGCGATGGATCCACAAGAAAACACACAATCAGAGACTACGAAGTTGGAAACATGATTTCTAAACCACACGGTGACATGGTACTTCGATTAAACACCTCAACGGACTCGAAAATGAAAACGAAAATGCAAACGGAAAGCGGTTACGTCACAATTGGCCAAGATCTGGCCGGATTCCGGCCGGATTTCTGGCCGGATTCGAGGTAGTGAGCAACCCAAAATTTTTCTAAAATCCCCTGCTAATCCGGCCAGATATCCGGCCAAAATCTGGCCGGATACGCGGCAAGATTCGATGAACAGTTCCCGCAAAAAATCTTTTCTTGTTCAAACGCCGCGCTCGTCCAATCGCCCAATAGTTACAAGTAGCATCTCAACAAGTCCAAAGGTACCATCTCAAACGAATACACTTAATGTACATGATTAAACACTTATATACATACATCGAAAACTTTACAAATCAAAACGTGATACTTGATTAAAAGGCAATTAGGGTTTTGATTACAAAAGAGCTAACAAAAGAACGTTTACACTAACTCGACCTTTTTTCAAAACCACGGTTCAAAAGTGTTATTCCTGTAAGGAAAACAAAGATAATGAGAAGGGGGTGAACTTACGCTCAATGAGGTACCAAAATACAAGTAATCACGAATCATGCATTTCACTTTTAAGGCACACATACACAATATATATAAGGAAATGAACAAACATCCCAAATGGAAAGGATACAGGTGGATCTCAGGAGCCAAAATTCCCATTGCTTCACTGAAAGTTGATCAAATAGTAGTTGACACTCCATCAACTTTCAAATAAAGTAACCAGTCTAATAGAACACCACTTTACACCAAATTCCGTCCACCAAACATACCCTTATCGGGCCCGAACACCTCAACAGTAATAGTAGTTGGTAATACTAGAGTATACCGGAAATTTAGAGTCTCCAATACCCAAAGATTTCTTAGAAGTGGACTACCGTGGTTCGTTATCTAATCGACCAGACCCTTACCGACTCGACTCGAATAACTAGCCCTGGATTTGAGTTCAAAGGTCATAGAATGGTCGTTGGACTCAACCCTCCAAACGACATCAACAAATACAAAGAACAGATACAGATAACAGATACAGAACAAATACAGACTTATACAGTATACAGGAACCAGAATAAACAGATGAGAGAAGCGAGTATGATAAGGTACACCTTCGTTTCATATAAAGTATATAGAATCACAGATAATCAGGTTGCAAATTGCAAGTACAGATAAATCAGATAAATACCAATTTAAGGGAGTGGAACACTCACCAGTTCAAACAAACAACTTCAAACATTTCCTCCGAAATACTTGGATCACGGGCACGCCCTAAACCACCAAGGTAAAACAATTGAGACTCGATTACGAATCATGTGCCTAACCAAGTAAATTACAAAAGCAACACAAAAGTATAGTTTTGGAGTGAAAAGGTAGTAGTTGGTCCTAAGGACATGAACGATCCAAAAACCCTTCGCTTCTACCAAAATCATACCTACAATGATTTACTAATTCCAAACTTAAGGTGCAAAATGAAAGTAAGAATAATTCTAGGAAAACAGGATTTTCCAGTTTTGCGCACCACCATTTGAAAAATCATATCTCACAATTTTTAAGTCCAAAGGATACTATTTCTCAGAAGACACATTTATAAGATTCCTTCCACAAGTCAGTCAAATTCGAGTCTCAAGTCGCTGCTTCATCCAGTAAAAGACAGAACAGGTATGTAATTTCAGTCAATTTTGAAAAATCACCATAAATCACACAGACAGAACTAGGGTCTGAAATTTTCATGGTTTGTAGCTTATGAATCTAGTTTCAAACGCAACAAACGGAACTTAATTCCGATTTTCTTCATCAGGATACAACAGATTTTCCAAAACTGCTCAAGGGTCCTACGAAAATTTCAGCAGCACTTCCCTTGTTTCTCTTTACTTTTCCAACATAATATCCACCCAATCTCACCTCAATTCAGCCACAATTTCCACATACAAATCATAAACCATTTAACACATTTAATTAGGGTCACAATACCCTTCATGTACAATCAATTAGTAGCTCCAAAACTAACCACAATCAAATCCAAATTAGAAATCCTAAAGCTGAAATCTAGACACCCAAGCTGGAAATTCTTTAGGCAAAGTAAACTAGCACATAAACACTCAATATTTCACATATTAAAGTTAGGAAATCATGGCCAACCTTTAACTTCATATATGAGCAGAAAATTCTCCACAAAAACTGAAATTCCACCTATTACCACCTCAAGTCATGAAATCTTCCACAAAATAGCATATTTAGCCACTAAAAACCACTAATTTACCATTATTAAGAACAAAGAGGGAATTTCTTGACAAAGTACCTTAGAACCACAAGAGATAAGGTAGCTTAGTGCTTTCTTTTCCAAAATCACTCCACCAACACCTTGGAATCTCCTTAGTAAACAACTTTTATGGAGTAATTTGCAACTCTATTGGTTAAACTCAAGATTGGAGCAAGAAATTGGAGTGAAAGATGAAGGTTTTGTCTCTCTTTTGCTCTCCAATTTTCGGCCAAGAGAAGGGAATAATGGGTTGATTTTTGTCAAATTTTTGGTTTAGTAAAGTAAGAAAGTCTTGGTCAAAAGTCAACTCCAATGGTCGCGACACTTGGCACCTTTTAGGGTTAAATCTTATCTTCTTTCTCCCAATACTAATTAATCTAGCTAACCTCTAATCATCTCCTAATACCTAGTAAAATAATGTCCCTTAATGCAAAACTTTATCTAGTCATCAAAATTCACTGCACTTAACCCCAGCGGATCCCACATACAATATACACTACTAATGTCCCATAAACTAACTTATACTCGAAAAATGATTTAAAAACTGTACTTTCTTATAAAAATCTCTGGTAAATTAATATAATAGGGTATGGTAAAAAAAAAATGGCACACAAAGAAATAAAATAAAGGAATTTTGCGGGTCCTCACAGTTTAGCTTATAATACAAGATATAACAAATCCAGCACCTATCTCACATTTCACCTCAAAACTTATCAAATTTATCAATTTAAACCAAAGAAATATACATATATTCCAAGTTTAAAGTCTTGTAAGATGTTTAGACTAAGATTAAACCATTTTCTATCCAATATTTCAAGGATTAAGGCAAAATGAACTCTTCATTTGTTCCATTAAGCTAAACCAGATTCTAAGTTGTTTGTAGTTTGGGTTTGTTTCCACTACACCAGCCCCCAAGTTTTTAGTTCTTTAAAATGTTCATGAAGACAAGGTTAAGAGGTTATAAGCTGTTTTATGTATATAATTACAACAAGTTATCTTAGAATTCCGAAAACATCATGGGAGGACTTAACTCATCACTCTTTCAGCCAGCAAGTAAAATTTCCAGCAATATCATTTCAAAATGTTCAACAAAACTCCACTGTTACTTGCTTAAAACACTAATTCCTAGTATATATTCTGTCCAACACAAAACCAAGGCAAATAACACTTAATTCCAGCAAATGGTTCAGCCAAGAAATCATATAAATACTAATCTGTCATCAGCTAAGTGTAACAGTCATCAATTGGCAATTCAACATACGACTACTTCCATAATTTCTTCTATGTTAACTCCAACTTCACATGCAAAACATGACTATCAAGCTAAAAAGTAGCCTTAAATAGAAGCATATAAAAGTTCACAACTAAAAATCAAAGGAAGATTGATTAAAAGTTAATTTCTCTCTCTCAGCCTTCCTAACAGGTTCCATTAGCTTTTAATCAAGAATTTTCCCATTAGTCTCTTCGTTATGCACTCAAATCTAACAAGCATGATAAGATGGAAATGTTATATAATGAATTAAACCACAATGTAGAAGTTTAGAACCCAGAATCCATGAAAACCTGGGATAATTTCTTATTCTTTCCTTCGGCCAAGCCTACTTGCATTAGATTGAAACTCATCTTTCCTTCAATGTTCACTTAGTTATACTCATTTCTGTCTTGCTTGATGAAGTTAAGATGCTTTATGACATATTACAGCTTAATACGAAGTTTAAAAGCCAAATTTTGCAGAGGACAGCTAGACTTTCCTAATTTTTTTCCCTCTCGGTTGGAGCTAACAGATTTCCAGCAGGTTTCTTTCAATAATTCAGCTCATAATTTCCAACTTTTCACAAGTTTCTACAGTTAACCTTCTTTTAATACTTGAAGTAGACATAATGCACGCATTTCCTATCATTAATTTCCATCCTCCACTAATAGCAAGCTGCAATTCGACAAATGACTCTCGGCTCTCACAAAATTTCAGCTCAACAGGGTAGCAGTTTAACATTTGATGTTTTCTCATAGTTTTCTCTTCAGTTTCTTGCTCCAAACTAAGCATGCAGGGGATGATCATTCAACTACAGGTTGAACCTTAATAAAACATGGAAATTTATAACCAAAATTCAAGAGAAAAGCTGAACTAAAATTTATATCGTTTCTCGACTGTAAATCTGATGCATAGCAGCATTCAGTACTTGAAGACGAATTTCTTCTACTAAATCCCTCCATCCTATGCTCAAATTTCTCATGCATGAAGAATTCAAGATGCTATACAACATTTACATATTAACAAAGAATTTTAGAGTCATTGTTCACAAAAGTCAGCTGAAACTTTTCCCATTTCCCTCTCGGATGAAGCTGGAAAAAACTCCAGCAAGGAGGACCTTCCGTTGGTTCCTTCCAAATTTTCTAACTTTTCCCCAAATTTCTTCAACTAAACTTTTATAATACCTAAGATAACCATATAACATGCTTTTCTTTTTGTTATTTTTCCATTTTTATACTGTAATGAGCTGCAATTCATGTAGTTAACTTTCGGTTCCTATAACTTCAGTCAAGTAACCATTTAATCTCAAAGCAGAACTTTTCCTCGGTCTAAATTCATTTCCATGCTAAAACTTAACATGCAGCTCATATATATACCCAATTACACTGAATAAACAGAGAGTTACTGCAGAATCTTACCTCTTTCCCCTGAGGTTCGTTAATTGTAGACTACTCAAAACCTCTGCTTCGGTACCTCAATTCCTAACACCAGCTTCTCATTCCCCTTCTCCTTGTAATCTTTTTTCTTCGATTATGGTTAGCAGGTGATAAGACTAGCCAAATTTCTCTCCGTCACTCTCTGTTTTGCTCTCGGTCTTGGGTTGGAAAGAAAAGGAAATGAAGCCTTGTTTCTCCTCTCGGTCACCGTCCAAATGTATTAGTAGAAACTCTCATTTTCCTTTCGGTTTCATTCCAGATGGTGGATCCTCTTGGTTGCATGGTTAATTGCTCAAGCTTTAGGGTTAAAATGGTCTTTTAACTTTGGTTTATTTACTAGTTAAGGTGTTGTTATTCTATCATCTTCAAATATTGCCCCAAACTTTAGTTTATTGCAATTTACATACCCCTATAAGAATTTTGCTCACACCATCCTAGGGAATTTCCCAATTCTCAATTTATAAAAATTTAATTAGACATTTAATTTAACCAATTATACGTTATATGTAATATTTCTAATAACAAAGTAGATAAAATAAAATAAAATAAATTGAAGGTATATATATATATATATAATTTTCCGCATTTTATCCTCCAGTTTCCAAGTTGCTTCCTCTAGTCCTTGATGTTTCCATAAGACTTTAACAAGAGATATCTGCTTATTTCTTAATGCCTTCACCTTCTGATCGAAAATCCGTACAAGCTGCTCCGAGTAAGTAAAAAATTCATCAATCTCAATTTCTCCAGGCTGTAACACATAAGTCGGGTATGGATGATATTTCTTTAACAACGAGATGTGAAAAACTTTGTGTATTCTGGACAAATTTGCAGGTAATTCCAGTTGATATGCTACTTTTCCTACCCGTTGAAGAATTTCAAAAGGTCCACATATTTAGATTTGAGTTTCTTTTTTTTTTCAAACTCTAAACCTTTTAATGGAGTAACCTTAAGAAATACTTTATCTTCCACTTCAAATTCCAAATCTTTCTTCCGATTATCTGCATAACTTTTTTATCTACTTTGAGCTGCCTAAATTCTTTGGCGAATTATTTTCACTTTCTCATACACCTGCTCAACCCACGGTACCTTTTCAGGACCAACACCTTTCTCTTGCCCATCTGATCCCAATAAATTGGTGACCGATACTTTCTTCCATAAAGAGCTTCATATGGAGTCATTTGTATGGAAGAATGATAATTGTTATTATAAGCAAATTCAATTAAAGTCAAGTGTTGGTCCCAACTACCCCCAAAATCCATTACACATGCCCTTAACATATCTTCCAAAGTCTAAATAGTCCTTTCTGACTGCCCATCGGTTTAAGTATGGTAAGTGGTGCTGAGACTTAATTTAGTACCTAATGCCTCTTACATCTGCTTCCAAAACCGCGATACAAACTGAGGTCCCTATCTGACACTATACTTGTTGGTACCCCATGTAATCTCACAATTTCATCTAAATACAATTTGGCCAATTCTTAAGGGAATATTTGATATTTATTGGCAAGAAATGAGGAGATTTTGGTCAAGCGATCTACTGTTACTCATATTGCATCATAACCCCTTGGAGACCGTGGTAATCCTGACACAAAAATTCATTATAATATTTTCCCATTTTCACTCAGAGATTTCTAAGGGTTGTAACAATCCTGATGGCTTTTGGTGTTCAGTTTTAACCTGTTGGCAAGTAATACAGGTTTGAACAATTTGAGCTATCTCCTTCTTCATATTATCCTAGTAGTATAACTTTTTCAAATTTGATACATCTTATTACTATCGGGATGTACTGTGTACTTAGAACGGTGTGCTTCTTTTAAGATTTCCCTTTCTCAATCATTCATTCTTTGGTACAACTATCCGAACTCGAAACTTCAATATTTCATCAGGTCCCATCTTATATTCTGTCAATTCTCTTTTCCTCTCCTTCTCCATCCATTTCTGTACCATGGAGTCATTTTTCTGTGCTTCCTTAATATGCTCTAATAATAAAGATTTTACTGTAATACATCCAAAAAACACCTTTTGTTGCTCTATTTGAGGGTTCCATTCCCCAACCTTTTCCAATGAACTCCATTCTTTAAGCATTAATTCTGCTATTTGAACCTTCCTACTTAGAATATCGGCTACTACATTCGCCTTCTCTGGATAATAATTAATAGCACAATCATAATCGTCCAAAAATTTCATCCATCTCCGCTGCCTCAAATTCATTTTCTTTTGAGAGAATAAATACTTTAGACTTTATGATCAGTATAAATCTCAAAAGTTACCCCATATAAATAATGTCTCCATTTTTTCAATGCAAATACAACAGCAGCCAATTCTAAATCATGAGTCGGATAATTCTATTTATGGGGTTTTAATTTTCGAGAGGCATATGCAATTACTTTCCCATTCTGGCATTAACACATATCCCAACCCTTCCTTCAATGCATCGGTATATACTACGATTCCATCTTTTCTGATAAGAGTATATTTTACGTATTTAAGTGTGTTTTATTAGTTAATTTTGGTATGTTATATTTAGTTTTATAAACTAATTAACTAAGATTCTAGTGAAAATATATATTTTGTGGTTAAAGTATGAAAAATTGCATTTCTATGGATTTTTAAGATGAAAAATTCATGTTTTTGTAGGTTTAAGAATATCAAATGGAGTGAGTTGAGAAGATAATTGGATGAATTAATGATTGTTTCAAGTGGCAAAAAGAGAATATGAAGTGCAAGAGATGAAATGCAAGCAAGAACAAAAGGGAGCAAGTTTCACAGTTTTGACACATTGTGGTATTTTCGCTATATTTTGAACTACAAGTATGGATTGAGGTGATTATTAAACCATTTTGAAGTTAAGAGATAGATCTAAATTTTTTATGAAGGCATCTAAGTCCAGTTCAGTCAGTTTCCTCTTCAAAAAGTCAAAATACAGAAGTGAAACTCTGTAGTCAAAAGCTAAAATAGAGCTCTGACTAGTTGATGGTATTTTAATCATATCTCGGTCCACAGAGCTCCTGTAGAATTATTCTTCAGGCATTGGAAAGCTAATTTAAAGGACTACAACTTTCATGTTTTGTGCAAGAGTTAGTTCAGCTTTCATCATCAAGAAAATTGCAATGGAAGTAATGCAGAACTGAAAACGCAAGTTGTCAATACGTGAGTAGAATTCGCGTATTCTCTTCTATTTTCTGCAAACTTGCTCATCAACTCGCTTTACTTTCACATAACTTTTCCAACTCAATTCTAACTAGCAATTCCGGCTGTATCTGATCAAAAAAAGGGTGAAAAGTTGGAGAAATAACTCATGGGAGTTTCAAGAGTCAAACATGACAACTAGAAACAACTCGTTTTGGCTTTTGAATCTTCTATAAATAGCAGCCTTTGGAGACCATTTTCACAACTTTTGGAAAGCTAGAGAAAGTCCACAAAAATATAGTCTTCACTGGAATTTCCTTAGTTCATTAGTTATAGTAGTATAGTATTGGTAGTGTAGTTTATCCTTCTTGTATTTGTAGTTAGATTTGGATGAAAATTGAAGGAGCAAAGATGGAGAGTTAGAGCTCATGTGACAAGGGTGACTTCTATTCTATCAATTTTTCTTTTGTATTTGAATTCATGTTTAATTATAATACAAGTTTGGATTTGTTTTTCTTCATGTTTAATTAAAGTTTATGTCTAGAGTTATGGATGAACTTTGTGAGGACCTGAATTTTCTTATATTTATTTTTATTTTATTTTATTTTTCTGGCTTAATTAATTATTTACTCACCCGTTTTTCCTGAATAATTTATTTCAGTCATTTTAAACTTATTTACATGGAATAATGTCTCAATTATGTTTTTAACACGTCTCGTTAGTAAAATTGATTTTCTAGAGCTTGTTTAGCGAGAAATAAAGAGTACACGTTTTTTTGAGATTATGTTCGATCCGAGAGTACATTAGTCTTAGAGAACTAAGGATGATTAATGTGACAGCCCCACCTTCCCCTAAGGCGAACCAAAGGGGTTGGCGGACCGCCTGCTCAGCTCTCGCCAAGACTACGAAGTCGAATCACACAAACCCTAAATTACGAGCGATCGAAACCAAAGAAAACCAACACTCGGAGACTACTACGCCGATTACACACAACTAAAATGTTCCGAATGATTACAAGTAGTATCTCAAATGAATACACCTAATATACATGTTTAAACACTTAAGTACATACATAGAAAGTTGTACAAGTCAAAACGTGATACTTGATAAAAGTAACTAGGTTTTGATTACAAAAGAGCGTAACAAAATAACATTTGCACTAGCTTGACACTTTCTTCAAAATCATGGTTCAGAAGTGTTGTTCCCTGTAAGGAAAACAAAGATAACGGGAAGGGGGTGAGCTTACGCTCAATGAGGTACCAGAAGTACAAGTAGTCATGAATCATGGCATTTCACGTATCAATCATGCAGTTATACACACCAGATAGGGAAATGAATAAACATTTCAAAAGGGAAAGGATACAGGTGGCTCTCAGGAGCCAAAATGGCCAATTGCGATACTTGATCCCAAATCCGTTGACTCTCCGTCAACATAGATAGAACCAACATGTCCGTAGACCCCACTTTACACCGAATTCCGTCCACCAAACATACCCCTTACCGGGCCCGAACACCTCAACCGAACAGAGGGTGGTAATACTCGAGTATACCGAAAATTCAGAGTCTCAATACCCAAAGATTTCTCAGAAACAGACTACTGTGGTTCGTTATCTAATCGACCAGGCCTTTACCGGCTCGACTCGAATAACTAGCCACAGGATTTGAGCTCAGAGGTAACAGAAAGGTCGTTGGATTTAATTTCCAAACGACATCAACAAATACAGAAAACAGGTACAGATAACAGATACAGAGAACAAATACAGATTTATACAGTATACAGGAACCAGAATAACCAGGTGAGAGAAACGAGTGCGATAAAGTACACCCTCGTTTCATACGAAGCATACAAAAGTCACAGATAATCAAGTTGCAAGTTGCAAGTACAGATGAATCAGATAAGCACCAATTTAAGGGATGGTACACTCACAACAGATGCAGTGCCTTTACACGTTGGTTTTGGGTATTACTCCGCTCTTGGAGTTCAAATCTGCGAGGAAATATTGTTTAAGAGCATTGAAAAGTAACTAAGGCTCGAAACTTAAACATTTTGTTTAACGAGAATCAAGTAATTGAGACTTATTTAGAAACTATTCGTAAAACCCTTGATCACTTTTCAAACGGTGAAATTTTGAAACCATTATATGTGAAAAATGCCGTTTGGGTCGAAGAAATGAAAGAAACGTATTTCTATCAGTTGTAATTCCAAGGGTACAAGTTTTGGCCGAAATTCAACTTATATATCTCCACAAAAGGAAACTCGAATAACCTAGAGAAATCGAGTTAGACTCGTCCTCAAAACCGTACTCAAGACAAGTGTAATTCTACTTAACCCTTGAGTGCAAATTGGGCAGCACGCCCTTTGTGTTTACCAAATTTCCAGCCATTATGGCTTCATTCTTTTCCTTAATTCAGCCCCACAATACACACAAGTAAGGTTACCACAATAGCCCTCCATTAGGCTCCAAAATCATCCAAGTACAACACAAGGCAATAGTACAAGCAAATATCAATTTTGAAGACAAAAGCTAAATGGCAGATTTGGCATCTCGTAGTATTTTAGTCATAACCGGAGCTATGGTTATCAAATCGGGGTGACCCTTATACCATTCGAAGCTAAGACAGGGGGAAACAACTTTCATGAAGGCCACCTAACCTAATTTATAGTTTATCTAAGTCGAATTTGCCAATCACAGATCCAAAAGTTTATGATCAATTTGGTTGTCAGCACTGACTTTAACCGGTAATAAACTCAGGCTACACAAACTCTGTTGGGTGTTTTCAGAGGCTTTGGAAAGCTAAAATATAGGGCTACAAGTTTTGTGTTTTGGCCAAAGCTAATTGGATACGAATCAGGGTGAACAATGCAGCCCAAACAGGTGAATTCACAAAACTGTTTACGAATTGCAGCTTGTGGCAGTCAGGGTATTTCGGTCATTTCACATCCTACCATGCTCCGATTGAGCTGACATTTTACCGGTAACTAGCTAACTCAAATACCTACAACTTTCATGTTTTGAGCAAGGGCTGATTCGGTCTTCCTCAAGGACGAACATACAGTGCAAAAAACAGGGCAGATTACTACCACATGTAACCCTAAGCTGGAATCTTGTGTACAAAGCTGAAATTTTCCGCAAGTAACCACAATTAACACACCTAGCTCCAATTCTATACCATATTAAGCCATCAATTCAAGCCAACTATGATCATCATATTGAAAACAGAAAAATTCCCAAGAAAATAAGAAATTCACCTAACTTCACTTCAATCCATGAAATCATCTACAAAACAAGCTATTTAACTACTACAAGCCACTAATTCACCATTTATTATGAACAAAAGTTAAGTTCCAAGCAAAAATACCTTAACCCAAGAAAGATAGCAAACTTAGAGCTTTCCTTTGCAAAATCACTCCACAAGCACCTTCAATCTCACTTAATAAGCGATTTCTACGGAGGAATTCGGATTTTTATCGGTTGGTTTCAAGATTTGGACAAGAAATTGAAGCCAATGGTTGAAACTCTCTCTCTTTTCTTTCCCTTCAAGTTTCAGCCAAGAGGATGCTAAAATGAAGATGATTTTGGTCAAAATTAGCTTTTTGGTAAAGTTAAGAAAAAGTTAGGCAAAACTTGGCCCAATCCCGTCGCGACACGTGGCACTTTTGGATTTCTTTCTTATCCTTTTAGCTTACTAATGACCAAATATCTAACCAACCTCTAATTATCACTTAGCACCTAGTTATTCAATGCCTTACTGCACAACTTAATCTAATTGACCGAATTTCTCTCACTTAACCGGCACTAGCGGGTCCCACATCCGCTATTCGCTCCAAATCCTCTCGTGAACATCACTTATACTAGAAAAATGGTTTTTAAAAACTATACTTTACTTATAAAATATATGTAAAATGAATATAATAAAGAAATAAAAAATATGTGCACGAAATCGAATAAAACCTAAAAACCCTAAATCGGATTTTTTTTTCGAGTTCTCACAATTAATAGTAAACTAAGAAGAATTAATTGAGAGATTGGATGTGATTAAGTTAAATGAAGCTTTTATTACTCACGCGTCGATAGTTTTCTCGAAAGTCGTACCGCGCGACAAATTGGAGACTTGAGAAATTAATATTAGTGAGGACTCATGTTTTAATTTCTAAAATAGTATTTTCATGATTAATTACCCAAGTATTAGTTAGTTGTACTATCGTTACACGAATTTCTTAGAAATTACACTTTATCGCGCATAAGTAGGAAGTTTGCATTTTCGCGCGTTACGACTAATTGGAGGATTCTAAAAATTATTGATAGACTATTAAGAGTGAATAATATTAGTGTGAAAGTAAGTGCATTAGAGGTTTAGTGCACAAGTGAAACAAACCCGAGAGGAAACGGGCACGAAACGCGCGCGTATGCGCACTATTCTTAGTTGACTTTTGGAGCATTGTTGGCCACACATTCTTAAGCTTTCTCAAGAAGCTTTTGCAGCTGCAATAACTCCCTCTTTCTCACTCAAACAGCCGTGCATCACCTTGGAGAAGAAGACCAAAAAATTTTCTTCATTTCACCTCACTTTCTTGCACCAAATCATCTCAAATTCACACTACACCTTGCAAATAACTTGGAGATCACTTAAGTTAGGAGAGGAGCTTCAACCTCACGGTTTTTCTTGAGCTTCAAAGGACCAAAAATTTCTGGTTTAATCATCTAAAGAGGTAATTAACGATCAAACCCTTGAATCTTAGTTTATGTAAGTTATATTGCACTTGGGAGCTTATAGATTCATATGGGTACCTCTATATTATTGAAAAATCATGTGAGTGGGCTCAATGAAATCCCACAATGGACTTGATGAACTGATGTGATGATGTTGGGTGTTAGTTATGATGATTTAGTGCTTAAACAAGTGATTATAAGTTGAAAAGTGGAAAGAAAACTCAAAGGAAACAAAAGAAAGAAGTGCCGGTTCTGCCCCTACTTTGCCGCACCTGTTTGGTGCAAAATTTTGTGGTCCAATTGACTTGATTTTGATGTATATATGTTTTATAGGTTGTGTAGAAAAAAAAATCACTTGATTTGGTTGGGTAAAAGTTGCATTTTGAAATATGTTGAAATCTGGAAAACGTGTCCAGTGGTGCTCTGGCAGCGAATTTGGATTGACCATAACTCTTCGCTTCGATGTTGAAATCGAGTTCAGTTTGCGGCATTAGAAACTAGACACTTTCAGTTTTCCCACGGTATAAGATGCACCCCCTGATTCGACCTGAGTGAACCATACCAATTGTTCAAGTTGCCTGCCCTGTTTCGTTGCTCTGTTAGAGGGTCATTGAGATGCTGGAACTTGTGGCTGAAATTTGAGCTAGCTATGGACATAATTTTAAAACCATTTCTTCTGAGAAAATGTATCCCTATGAGTGTAGTTTCCAAAGCCATCAACTATGCTTAATTTTAAGTTGAATTGAGTGAGTTATGCCCTAATTTCAGACCCGTGTCAGTGATAGAAAACCCTAGTTTTGGGCTAGCCAATAGCTTATTTCGAATTGGGACTTGTTGTTTTGAAACTCTTGGTGTTAATCACCTACCAAATGCATCTTGAATGTTTCTTGGACCTTTGCTTCATAAATGAACCATGTTTGAGATGATTTCATTGGCCAAAGGTTTGAAAAAGGAAAATGAAAGTCTTAGGCAGATTTGCCTTGGAAATTCTTAGAACTTTAGTAGACTTGTTAACTGACTTTCCGTACGAATTTTTGCATGAAATTTGACAGAGGAGTAGCCCTTATATGGTAGTGTAATAATAGCAAATTTGGTGCCATTCCAAGTCTATTTTGATGCCCAACTAGAATCCCAAAGTCTGTTTCAAATCTGGAATTTGTCCAGTGGACTTCATTTTGTACCAACTTTGAGCTACTATATCTTGGCGCTCAAAACTCCGATTCTTTTTCCATTTGTGGTGTTTTAAACTTTTATTGTAACTCTAATTGAGTTCCAAATTTGAGAGGCTAGTTCGCATGCTGTGAATTTTACCGAATTTCCAAAGTTTGCTAAAAACCAACCCCGAATCTGTCTTGGGAATCCAAAACAGCAACTTGAAGCCGCAATTTGAGTGTCTTCCATTTTAGAATCATGGGAAAGTGCCTTCTAGGAACTTTTAGTGCCTTGGATCTAGTTTCTAACGGTATAAGATTTTCCGTTTTTGGACCTTACTGAATGCAAGATATGATTTTTCTAAACTTGATGTACAAAGCTGAAACTTGCCGATTTCTTAGAAAATGCAATTTCGGGAACTCGACTCCTTTTCTCGATATTGATTGAACGTTTTGAACTCAATTTCATGGAAGATGCTAGTCTCTCTTCGGACTTTAAAACTTCACTCTCGAACCTCGAGTTGAGAGAATTAAAGCTCTCTTTTAAGACTTTGATTTAGTCTAAATGAGTGTGCATCCTTTCTTGGTAAAATACATGATTGTGAGTGAAGTTAATTATTATTTGCTCAGGCGCTCAAGGGGACCCTTCAAGAGGAACTCGAAGCCGACGCCTAAACACTTGTCTGAGCACTTACTCACTTGTTTTCAATTGGTGAGTGTTCCATATAGGAGTACGTAACTTGAATAGCTTTACGACATGTTTACTCCATGGTCATTATGTGTTAACTGTTAAGTGTTACCGATAATTGCTCCTTTGAACTTTGCCACCGTAGGTGGCTTGAATAGTATTGCTACATGTTTACTGATCTAAGTGATTACTTACTGTTTATCGATTTACGTGATTACCTGCTTACTTGATTACTTGATTATCGTGAATTACATGTTCATATGAAATTACCGCATATTACTTACGTGTTTAAGTGTTAAATATTGCCTATAATTACTCTTATGAAATTGTCACCGTTTTAAGGCAAGTGTGTACTTTATCTCACTCGACCTACTAAAATGACAAATTATTACCGTTTACCATTTACCGTTTACCAATTTGTTCGATTACTTGTGCATGTTGTAAGTTCTAAGTTGAACTGGGCCCTGCCCTTGGTTACTAACCTGCTTGAGCCAGGACTGGGTTCGATTGGGTAGGTTAGAACCCTGGGACACCGTTTCGGTATACTCGAGTATTACCACTGGAGGGATAAGGTGATGGCCAGGCAAACAGAGGGGATCATTGGAGTCATAAGGTGAAGTGGACCGAAATTGTTCCAAGTGAACACCGTATTCTTTAATGTGTGTTTATTTCTGTACAATGATAACTGTCTCATGTCAATGTGCCAATGTGCAATCTTCAACCATACATATGTTATGTTCAAATTACTTGATTTATTAGAATTGCTAGAGTGTCTTGGAACCTCACTGGGCTGTTTAGCTCATCCCACGTTTTTGTTTTTCTTAATAGGGTTCGAGACCAAGGATGCTCGTGAATAGTACTAGATTGTTTTCTTTTGAAGACCTTAAGTTGTATTATAGTGGATGATTGTAATGCATACTCTTTTGGATTGTATTAAGTTTGAAAAGCTAACTAATTGTAAGTATGAAGTATTTTGGAGTTCTTTAATTATATATTGAAGTTATTTGAAATATTTCGAACTTTTGAATTATAAATTGTAGTGAGTCCTGACGAGAATTGGGCAGGCGTCCCGCGGATACCCTTGGGTTCGCTCTAGGAAGAAGTGGGGGCGTAACAAACTTTCTATATCTTACTAGTGATGGTTACTTGGTTATTTGATGATATTATTTTGAGCAAGTTATTTATCACTTTTGCCTATTGAATCATGATTAACCGGCCATTAATTGTGATTATCTATAGGTGTTAAGTTTGCAATGAGAATTGGAATTTAACACTAGTTCAAAAAAAGTGATAAATTTAGGGAGTTCACTCACAAGAGTAGAGGAGCACCTTTGTGACTTTAGTAACTTGTTTCATATAATTTCATATAAGAAATGAATTTGTAGTTAATACATAACCACGAGAGTAGGTATGATTTAATTACAAGTATAGTTGATTCACTACGAGAGTAGATTTTACATACATAAGGAAATTAAGGCATAACTAGCCAAGATAATAGCATTCACTTAAACCAGTAATCTCATTTGCAAAAGTAGTAAGGAATTCCATACCTCTAGAAGTTTTCTAGTGTTATTTTCACTACTTTTACATTTAAGGTAGTTTAGATAATAAAGAAGTTCGAAAATCATGGATAATTGAAAATATTGTCTGTGGGTTTGACCTTTAATACCCTATACTCACTCACGACACGTATACTGCGAAAAATCGCATGTGGGGTATTTACGATATTATAAATGTGAAACTTGACTGTGAAATGAGCTAATTATTATATGTATATTCCACCCTCGTCAAGTTTTTGGTGCCGTCACCGGGGAAGATTTGCCAATATCGGTGCTAAGATCAACTTTATTAATTTAGACAATTTTACTTGTTTTCATCGTTATTGTTGTGTCTAGTGTCTTAAGTGTTGTTTTTAGTGTTTTTGTGAGTTTTTTTTTATGTTTTTTGTTTGTTTAGAGTCACCTATTCTTCTTGACTAAATGTGTTTTTGAATTATTTTGAAAACATGTTTAGGGGATCAAAGAGAGTAGAAAACATGAGGAGACAATACTTGAGAAGTGGAAGATCGGCAGCGGATGGTTACTATGTGCAAAACTCCTTAAATAGAGGTAACCAAGAAAGTACCGAAGGTATGACATTTGAAAATGGTTTAAAGTGCTTAAAGGTTCAACTTGATGTTATAATGTTAAAAATTTAAAAGGACGCCATAATGAATATGCTTGAGTAAAAGAGGAATGCTAATGTTTTCAATTCTAATCATATGATTTGTGACTTGTGTGGAGGTTATCATACTACTCGTATATGTACACAACACAAAATGTGAATTATTTTGATGAATTTGGGCATTGCAATCCTTGTTTTGATCAATATGGACATAATTGGAGTAATTCATATGCTTATGGTTGAAATAATCAATGTGCATATAGCGATTGTTCATGTTTTTATGATTACCAACCCGAATGTGTCCAATATGAAGCAAAACCATCTTGAAAATTGGCAATAGAAAGGTTAGCTAATGCATGTTT
Organism: Coffea humblotiana; assembly: GCA_023065735.1. Taxonomy (NCBI): domain Eukaryota; kingdom Viridiplantae; phylum Streptophyta; class Magnoliopsida; order Gentianales; family Rubiaceae; genus Coffea; species Coffea humblotiana. The sequence goes on along the minus strand of CM041210.1, from coordinate 15,140,555 downwards.
ACCTTGTGAACTAGAAAGTGAACCATTAGCTAATCATTCTAAACTATCTTGGCAGTTAGCGTTAGAAAAACTAGCTAATGCGACTTCCGACCATTTTGATAGGGTCGAGAAAAGGTTAAATGAATTAACTTCTCACTTTGGTAGAATACAAAAGTAATTGCATGCATTGTGTGAAGTTATTTTTTTTTATGATATGTAAAATGATCCTAACATGAATGCTGGGAGTGTTGTATGTAAAAATGGATTATATTTTGGTGAAAATGATGCATCTAATATGTGTTTCAATGAAAAAGAGTCCATTTCAAATGATAGTAACTTTGGAGCTAATTTTGAATCTCAAGAGGTGAGCTCTAACGACTTATTTTTCACCCCTCTTGAGGAATGTATTGAAAGTATAGGTTTCAAAGGTATTATTCCCCAAGAAAGCCATGCGGATATTCCTTTGGTGAGTTCTCAAGTGCTGCATATTCAAGATAATATCTATGAAGCACTTGAAATAGGTAAGTCACTTCCATCTCTCACATCATTAGAACAAGTGGGTTTTGCTATCAAGTCACCTTTAATGATCCATCTCGACCTATAAAAGGTTGATTATTCATTAACCAAGTCTCCTTAAAAAATGAAATTTAATGGTCGAGCCAATGACTATAAATAAAAACGTTTATTGGGAGGCAACCCAATGTTATTGTTATTCATGTTAATTTTATGTGATTTTATATTTAAATTAAGTGTTTGAGTTATTTTGTTTTTCTTTATAGGTATTGGAAATAAAAACAAAAGTGACCAAATGGGGTGAAAAAGGTGAAATTTGATTAAGGAACTCTACCCCCGATTTGAGTAATTGTTGTTTTCGATTCATTAGAAAAGGGTAAAATGCATGTTTTGATCATTTTACATGTGCGCATATTGATAATTTTGGCAACAGAATGATTTAGGATGCATTTTGAGCAATTGGGGTAAAAGTCATATTTTTGGAAAGTTGCAAAATTTCTACAGGAAAACTGCAGAAATTGAAAATGCGAGCTTAGAAATACGTGACTTCAAGTCGCATATTCATGAGCTGCGTATTCCATTCTGCAACAACAAAGAAGAAAATGCAAGCTTCAGAAGGCGACTTCAAATTGCGTTTTCAAGAGTTGCGTATTTGATCCCACAACTTTTAAATTGAAAACACGAGTTACAAAAACACGACTTCAAGCTAGCGTTTTCTGCAATCGTGTTTTAGGGTTCCTTTTTAAAGAATCACAATGTAGGTTCCTTATTCATTCTTCTTGTTTTCCTCATGTATTTCCTTGTACCTTGAGTTGCTTATTGTGTATTTTATATAGGTACATCACCAAGACAAAGGCATAGGAGTTACGGATCACCATTATATGTTTATTAGTGTCTTTGTTATCACCTTTGTTTCTCATTTCCTATTTTTAGGTTAATATTACTAATGGTTATCCAATGGAACTCATGAAGCGTCGGAGATAAGTGGACAACTGATCATGACACTTCATGATACGTCAATCATAACATTGGCGGAGTATTACTTTCTTTGTTTTTCATTACCCTTTTTACACATTGAGGACAATGTGCGTGTTAAGTGTGGGGAGGGGGAGAATTGAGATTATATGCATTGTGTGCGATTGATTTGTTATTGCAAATATTGGACTTGTGCTTAACATTTGTTTATCTTGGGTTACAAATTTTTTCAAAATCTTGTCCAAAATTGTAAAAATGTCCCTGAAAAGTTTCAAATTTTTTCAATTTTCTCCAAAGGGCATCAAGTTCCATACCATTAGTAGTTCAAATTCCTTCTCCTTTTGAGGTAAATATATGTGACTTGAAAATTGCTTTTCTCATTTAACTTGAAAAATGACTATTATGTGATTATAATTTGTGCATTTGTAGGAAAGTATATCGTGTAAAGTGGAGATAATTATGCCTATATGTTGCATACTTGATGAAATTTCTTCTTTTCATTTGATTTTATAAGTTAAGTGATTAATATGATCAATAAGTGTAACACTTTTCTCATGATTACACTTTCGAGGGAATAATTATTTTGTTTACTGCCATGTTTCTTAGTCAAGTTAGTTAAACGCTCTGCAATTTTAGAAAAATCTTTTATGAATTTTCGATAATATTCTGTTAAACTCAAGAAGCTCCGTATTTCAATGGGACACTCCGGTCATTTCCATTCAATAACCGCTTCTACCTTGGCTGGATCTACAGCTATTCCTTCCTTTGAAATTATATATCCCAGAAAAGACACTTTTTCCAACCAAAATTCACACTTACTAAACTTAGTAGACAATTGATGCTCTCTTAAGGTCTGCAGTACTATCCTCAAGTACTGCTCATGTTCCTCTCGAGTTTTGGAGTATATCAGAATATCATTAATGAATATTACCACAAATTGATCTATATATAGTCTAAATACTCGATGCATCAAATCCATGAATGCTGCCGGAGCATTAATCAATCCAAAAGGCATCACAATAAACTTATAGAGCCTATAACGGGTATTAAAAGCAGTTTTTGGTACATCTTCCTTCCTTATCTTTAACTGATAATACCCCTGTCTGAGATCTATCTTGGAATATACCGCTGCACCTTGCAATTGATCGAATAACTCATCAATATGTGATAAAGGGTACTTATTCTTAATAGTAGTATTCTTTAGATCTCGATAATCTATACACAGTCTCAAACTCTCATCTTTTCTTTACAAATAGAATTGGGGCTTCCCATGAAGATTCACTCAATTATATAAAACCCCTTTCTATCAAATCTTGTAGCTGTATCTTCAATTCTTTAAGTTCAGCTGGGGCCATTCTATAGGGAGTTTTGGAAATAGGTATGGTTCCAGGCAACAATTCAATTTTAAACTCCACCTGTCTTTCAGGAGGTACAAATACTAATTCCTTTGGAAATATGTCTAGATAATCTTTCACCATCGATACTTCTTCAATCTCTACCTTATCCTTCTGAGTGTTAATCAAGTAAGTCAGATATCCTTGTGCTCCTTTATATAATAATTTTCTAACTTGTATCCCCGAAATAATAGCAGATGATGCCAATCTCCCCTTTACATCTATTGTAGGGTTGGTTCTCCCAGTATATGAAATTCTACTACTTTAGTTCTACAATTCAATTGACCAAGATACCGAGTTAAATAATCCATGCCTATGATCATGTCATATTCTCGGATAGGCAAGGCTGCTATTAAATCTACAATCAATCTCCTTTCTCTAACCTAGAATTCACAATTCTTATAAACCGTACTAGTTATTAAACTATGTTCACCGGTTGGCATTTTAACCTCCAAATCATATGATAATTTAGTCGGTTTTATATCAATGCCACACATAAATTCAAGATTATAAATGAATGGGTTGCACTAGGAGCAATTAAAGTTCGAGCAAGTCGATGGAAGACAAGGAGCATACCTTCCACCGCCTCAGTTGTTTTTGGAGCCTGCTGCCTGTCTAACGCATAAACCTTGGCTGGTACCCTTGGTCTGCTACCTCCCTCATTGACCTATCTACGAGTATTCTGGTTTGATGGTTGAGCGTTTATCTCCTTTTGGACCCTTTTCGGACAACTATTAACTTGATGCTCAGTGCTACCACATACTAAACATTTTCGACCCTTTACCCAGCAATTATTTTCAGAATGATTCGCCTTCCCACAATAATTACCCCCATATTATCCCCTCCTCAATTGAACTCCTCCAAACGGGACTCCTTCAAATTTCCTTTGTGATAGGGGTGGAGGTGGGGCAAGTCTTATTCCACCCACCCCTCTACCGGTTTTAGGAAGTGGTGCATTCTCTCTAGGTTTTCCAGAATCATTATTAGGTATACCCCTTTTCCTAACTTGAAAAAGCTTTCAATTGAGATTTAGCACTTTCTACCCTCTGAGCTCTCCCAAGAGCCCCCCCAAAAGTGCTTATTTGAGCGGCAGCTAAAGCTTCCTGTATCTCCAAATTCAACCCCTGTATAAATTGCCTCTTTCGTTTTTGCTCCGTGATAACCAATTCAGGAGCAAATTTCGACAATTTAGTAAACTGAATCTCGTACTCAGCTACACTCATCGTTCCTTGTCGAAACCTTATAAACTCGTCCTCTCTCCTTTCCTGGATTATCGGAGGTATAAAATTTTCATTAAATTTCCTAGTAAAATTCATCCAGGTCTAGGGTACTCTCTCTCTCTCCTATTTGGCTCGAATAACATTCCACTAGGATCGAGCCGCCCTCTCGAATTGGAATACTGCGAAGGTTACCTGTCTCTCCTCCGAGTATCTCAAGGCATCAAATATGTTAACCATATTTTCTAGTCAATTCTCAGCTATCTCTGGGTCAGAACCACCAGGGAATTTGGATGGGTAAAATTTTAAAAACCTTTCTAGGGCATTATCCTCTTCTTTCTCCCGATCTCTAGGTTGATTTTCATTCCCATCCCTTTGTCCCTGTCGAGGTATTATACGCTCTAATAAATCAGTCATCTGGTTCAAAGCAATGGCTACTAGGTCACCTATGTTAGTTCTTTGTTCCCGATTCTGGTTGACAACAGGTTCCCGCTCTTCCCCTTGCTCTTGGTGTTGTCTAGGTCTACGGCCTCGTCGTCGTGGCTTAGCTTCCATATTTCACTACTAATTTATATAATAAATGATAAATAATCACCCCCGTATACTCAGGTTAGTAATTATTTAATCCCAAAGACTAATAAATATTACAGCATTATAACGAAACAAACACATAATCATCAAATTACATATACACAATACAAGTTATAATACACACCAACTTCAAACAATTTAAAAGCCAAACAATTCACAAATACAACCAATATTCTTCAGACATGACCCAAACTTTAGTCTTTATAAGCGTAAAAGAAAACAATTCAACATTACTCAAATTATCATAACCACACAACTAATAGCTCAACCTTTAGTTTTAGATTCAACTTAAACTCCATTAATTTAATTTTGGACAGTCCCACTAGACCCAATTTCTTTTTCTGATTCCACTTCCATAGGTTCCTCTTCCTTCGGATCCTCCTCAGGATCTTCCTCTGCCGGTTGGGCTTCATTTTCAACTCTAGGAGGCCCCAGATCTTGTCCTTCCTTATTTAAATTCTCTCCCACGACCTCTTCCATCAAGACCTCATACTCAGCTAGAATTCCTTTAGTTCGGTTTCTTACTTGCCTCACCATTCCTTCCAAGAAATTATTAGTCACTTGCAACTGCTCCCTCAAGGTGTTGGTTCTCTCTTGTTCAGCTATCAACTCCGTATCCATTTCTCAGACTCTCTCACCTTGCATTCTGGTAATCGCCCTCAATTCCCAGATTTGGTTATAAGATGTATCGCTTCGAGTCGCTAGTCTCCGCCTTTCATCCACTATTGCTAATACTACCGGATCAAGGTAGGAATATGTCTTTCAACAATCACACTGTCTGGTTATTTGCTGAGCTAGGGAATATTGTCGAAAAGGCTGACCAGGTCCTTCCTGATATAAAATGGTCCTTCGTCTCCTTTGTGGTGATTCAGGAGCATCCCTTTCCGAACTATTTCTTTCTCCATTCCCTTCCATCCCTACAATTACATTGTTAGAATAATCAAATTCCTTTTCAATTTAATTAAATCTTTTACCTAACATTTTTCTTTAATGACTCAAATCATTTAAAACACAAAATTCCCTAACTTCGAAATTTCATTCTAAACCTAGGTTCTGATACCACCTGTGACGGTCCCATCTTCTTTTAGGACGTACTCTAAAAGTTAGCGAATCGCTTGCCTGGTGTCTCATTAACTAACATTAACTTCAGAGGCAACATTTTTATGTACTAAAATCCAAACGTTCATTCTTTCACTACACCAAGTTCAATACAAAAGATTTAACTAAATTTAATACAAAAGTAGTTATAATTACAATATCTACACCACAAAAGTTCTTCACAACAACTTCCTAAGACCACTTGCTTGTTCCCTAACCACCAACTCCTGTAAGGAGAACAAACTAAATGGTTGAGTTAAACCTCAGTGAGGTTCAAAAGTATAAAAGCATTATCAAAGCAAAACATTGCCGAAATTCATAATCAATTAAATAAGCTAAACAATCATTAAAAGGATACAATTCATCTCCTTGCTCCTCCATTTTCCCCTTATAACCTCCAAAATAATAAACAATCCCCGACAATTCAAAACGATTCATTACTTTCTCATCTCCCAGGTGATACTTGAGTATACCCTTCAGTAGCTCATCGTAGTTAAACTAGTCGACCAGGTCCTATGCTGGCTCAACTAGATCAGCTAACCAAGGCATAGGGCCCAATTCGACCGATGAAACGAAGTTCACACGGTCTACATTCTTTCATGCGCAATCAAATAACATTCATTTTATTGCAAAAGCCGGTAGCGGTTAAGTATGCACCAACCTTTGTAAACAACTTCAATATTCGTAGCACAGTTGTTTGGTGATGTGGACAACTGGCACACAATTGTTTGAACCTTTCCCAATATTCGTAGAGAGATTCTCCTATGATCTGCCTTATACCACATATGTCCTTCCTAATGTTAGCAGCCCTGGAAGCCGGAAAGAACTTCTCAAGGAACTGCTTTTCAAGTCCTTCCCATGTCGTAATAGATCCTGATGGCAAGTAATACAACCAATCTTTAGCCTTGTCTGCTAAAGAAAAACTAAAAGCTCGTAGTTTGATTTGTTCGTCCATAACACCTTAAGATTTCATAGTCGAGTACACTACGTGAAACTCTTTCAAATGTTTGTGTGGGTCTTCACCTGCAATACCACAAAAAATAGACAATAAATGAATTAAACCAAATTTAAATTCGAAAACTTCCTGGGTTTCAAGATATGTGATGCGTAGTGGCTACTGGTTAATATTTGGAGTTGCGAATTCCCTCAAAGTCCTTTGAGCTACCATCACTTCCTCTAATCCACTGACGTTCTCTTCCAAATCACGAAATGATCTGCTTAAGTCAACAACCAAGTCAAGTCCAGGAGAATATGATTATGAATCTTGTTGCTTACGCAATTTAGCTTACTTAGCAAATCTCTTAGATCTTTTCTCGATCTCTGGATCAAATTCAAGGTTTCTTGTATGGGAAGATCGAGGCATAAGGTAGAGAATAGTCAAAATGTAAAGTAACAAATCACTTTAAGCATCAAGTCCCCGGCAACGGCGTCAAAATTTGGTGGGTGTCAAACCACCAAAAATAAAATTACCTACTTTCCAAAAGTTAATGAGTATAGTGTGAGTAGGATCATCTTCTCAGAGAACTGGTAAATTTATTACTCATAAAGAAATGCACTAGATATTAGGGGGGGGGGGAGGAAGGTGGTGGAATTTCTTTGAAATGAAATAAAATAATGCAATAGAATAAACAATAGAATAAATTGATTATCAAAATCTAGTCAAGGAAATAATCTTGGCAACGATTCACTCAATTGATCACTAATACCAAAAATAGCTTATATGTTCACAAATAAATTGGTTATAGCAATTCAGCAACTGCTGAACCCCCAATCTCTCCTTAATTTCTCAGAAGTCAAGAGATGCTTATTAACTACTTCCCTTGTAAAGTAGATAATTCTAGAGACGCTCATAAGATTTAACCTATTCACAACTTCAAATATTAGAGAGACCCAATTCTAGTTAACAAACATATATGCGGATTCATTTAAACTAGATTAATTATTCTCACAACACAAATTAGACTATTTGTGAGATAATGAAATTGTGTTATTTGCCACTCATATTAAACTATCAAGTATCACGAACTTGATGTTTTAATTGGCATTAAATCATTCAGACAATTGAATAGTTGCCCAAATTATTCAATTAAACTCAAATGATAGTAACCAATGAAATATAGAATATAATTAAATACTCATGAACATATAAAATTAAGGACAAAAAAAATTAAAAGATCTCACAATTGATCATGAAGCCGTGCCTTGATTACTCCTCAACCAGACATAAATTTAGCTCCGCTCTGTGAAGCAAATGCAGTAAAAAATCTCCATGAAATTCTGCCTACAAGTCTTGTTTTTGTAAAACTTCTGAACTAGAAAAAAAAACTACTCAATGTTATTTTTAAAAGACGGAAAAGAAGAAGAAAAATGAACTACTAGTCTCCTCATCAATTTCAAAAACTTCTCTGAAACTAACTTATCCCTAAATAAATTACTAACTAAACAAATTCCATTTTCTAAAAATTTTAAATTGAAGTTCCATTTTCTCCTCCAAAGTCCTATAACAACACAAAACACCAAATATAAACAAAATCTATCAATTAGCATAATATTTGACCAAAATTAAGATAAAATATTAATAAATGACATGCACAATTATCTCACTATCATTATACTATCACAAGTGAAATGTTTTTAAGTGAGTTATAACATGTGAACTGGTATTCATGTGCATGACTTGAAAGTAAAGGCCTGGATCTCAAATCCCTTCGATTAGTTAGTCAAATTGAGCTAGTAAGGACTTGGTTAAGGTGACTGATGAATCGGGGTACTGTTTACTATTTATTCCACTGTTTAATCCATTGGATGTGTCCTTTGGAATCGATATACTCGAGTATTACCACCCAGTGTTCTAGTATTTTCGGATTTCAGGCCCTGTAGAGCATTGATCGGTGGATGGAGATTGCGTGAATGTATTATTTTCTAAATTTTTTTAACTTGAAGTTCCATTTTCTCCTCCAAAGTCCTATAACAACACAAAACACCAAATATAAGCAAAATCTATCAATTAGCATAATATTTGACCAAAATTAAGATAAAATATTAATAAATAACATGCACAATTATCTCACTATCATTATACTATCACAAGTGAAATGTTTTTAAGTGAGTTATAACATGTGAACTGGTATTCATGTGCATGACTTGAAAGTAAAGGCCTGGATCTCAAATCCCATCGGTTAGTTAGTCAAATTGAGCTAGTAAGAACTTGGTTAAGGTGACTGATGAATCAGGGTACTGTTTACTATTTATTCCACTGTTTAATCCATTGGATGTGTCCTTTGGAATCGATATACTCGAGTATTACCACCCAGTGTTCTAGTATTTTTAGATTTCAAGCCTTGTAGAGCGTTGATCGGTGGATGGAGATTGAAATTAAGTGGTGTTCTACTGGACTTGTTATAATTTCATAGTTGACGGAGTGTCAACAGATACTGGACAAACTGCTGTGGAACCTGCTTCCGAAAGCAGACTGTATCCTTTTACGTGAATGTATTATTTATTGTACATTGTTAAATGAGTTATCTGGATATTACTTACTTCATGAAAATGTGATCATGCTAGCATGTGAATGTATTAATACCTGATTGTTTGTTGTTTTCTTTAAATATCACTGGGCTTCTAACTCATCCTTTTATTTATTTTTCTTAACAAGGTATGGGATGAGAGAGACAAGAATAGTACTAGTTTGCAATAGAAAATCTTAAATTTCTATTTGGCCTGTACTGTATTATGGCACTAGTTGTTCAATTTCTTATCTTTTGGATTGTACTTTGGTTTGTATATTTGAACAATTTGTAGCATGTAAATGTTATATTGAAGAATTTTAGCGTTGTTGATGTGGTATTCAAAGAATAGTGAGTTCGAAAGTTGTAGTCCTCATTTTAGGTAATTGCTATCCTATTTATACTTAGTGAATTGATTGAGCCACTTGTATTTCAATCCATTTATTTGTGCACATAAGTATGAATGTTTTGGAGAGTTGGATGGTTTGTAATATTTATTGGGGAGTTTCATGCTTATTTTGGAGTTAATGTTATCTCTGAAATTAATGTTAGTGAGTGAGTCCTAACGCGAGATGGGCAGGTGGTCTGCTAACCTCTGGGATACGCCTTAGAGGGAGGTAAAGTCTTCACAATGTTGAAGTGCATGAGGTATGTATACAACAACAAAACCCAATTCACAATCAAATTTGAAATTTATAATTTCCTTGACTACCCAACACATGATTTTTCATAAGTATACGGGTTATGAGCGAGTATAAGGTAATTAGGGTCGAACTCACTGAGAAGATGGACAACTACTAACACTATTAAAATTTCTCTATTATTTAGACTAGTAGCAAATTGAAACAAACAAATGTAAGCTACTAATGGGCAAAAAAATAAAAATGAAAGATTTTTAGATAATGAAATCCCTATCTACTGATGTTAGTACAACTTTTCGACTAAATCAGTACTAAAATCTCAACTAAGTTATAGCGTAATTTCTTTATGTACGTGATATTTCGCTTTCGCTAGAGTACCAATTATACCTATATTTAAGCCATACCAACTTTCGTTGCTATGAAATTAATTACAAACTCATTTATTTCTATGAAATTACTACAAAACTAGTCATAAAGATGCACCTCTACTTTCATGAGTATATTCTCTAAATTTAACACTTTCATGAATTGGTGTCAAATTTCAAATTTCAATACAAATCAAACTCCTTGAGATGATCAAAATTAATGGCCAATTAATCATGATTATGAGAGCAAAAGTACTAAATAATTCAATCAAGATAATAATAAAAAATAACCAAGAAATCAACATATAGTAACCATAGATAGTTCACCCAAATACTTGAAACATGAACTTTAAAACTATATCAACAACATAATAACCAAACTTGCATTAACAAATTTAGAATCCAATACAAAAATAAAGAGATGAGAGAAGTGACGGGATTTAAATATGAGTACAAGTTCAATTCCAAATTATACTCGTTTTGCTTCAAGTATACAGGTCAATTAGTAGTTTAGGGTATAAATCAGGTCGATCCCATAGGGAGCAACTTTACAAGTACTAAAACTTTACTTACTCTATTATTTAGACTAGTAATCAATTGAAACAAGAAAGATTGTAATTACTACTATCTAACTAGTCTAAACCAAATAACTTGCAAGGTAACAACGGAGAAAATTCACTAAATGTTTGAATCTAGAGCTGTAGATTCCACTTATGGCATAAAAGATACAAATAAATAAATTTATCTCTTGTTACAACTCTTGTTTAATTAGGGATTCATTTCCAATATTACCAAATCTCATTCTCATGATGAAATGGCCTAAACTAGACTAGTTTTCCCTATTCTCATGGTGAATAACTAGATCTACTCTTGTTTCCTTCATGAAATGCATGGTTAATCCATTTTAGTGTATCTCTATTCTCATGAGTCTACTACTTAAGTTTTATTTATATTGTTCCATCATTATTACCAACTTACATTGAATAATAACAACTAATAACTTGCTATTGGTGATCAAGTAACAACAAGTGATAAGCATACATAAATAAACAAGTTAATACAAGGTGTAAAAAATGTAATTCATATTCATTTCATCTATTTCCTAGATTTAGGAATTTAGCTACTCATATGAAATATGGCAAAAAAGAACATAGATTCATAGCATAAACACATATTGTTTCACAAGTAAATAGATAGATAAAGAAAACTTAGCCAAGGTGATAAAAGAACTCCCAATGACCTTCAATTTCTTCAACAAAAGTGAGTTATGCAATGAAATCTTCAATTGTTCTTGCAAGTTCTTGTTAGAAAGAACGAGAAAAAACTAAAAGCTAAAATCTCGAATGCTAAAATCTGATGAGAACTAATTCTAATGTCTCTCTTTTTTCTCTCCTAAAAATGATTCTTACATATCTAATATTAAGAGACTCAAAAAGTTGTTAATGACAAGACATAAAGCTCATTTTCTCTTCCCAAAATGTCCCTTGAACATGTGCAGTCAAAATTCTTGTCTGGAGTAAAGTTGGAAAGTAGTGTGAAAACAGAGCAAGTGACTGAGCAAATTGCAGAATTTTCGCTGCAATACGTGACTTGCACCCTCATATTCAGCGGTCGCGTATTGTCCTTCCTCACGTTTTCTTGCTTCTGTCTTGCTCCAATTCATCTCTGATGCTTCATGCAATAAGTTCATGTTGTTATTCGTGCATTCCACCATTGATCCTTGCAATCGAAGCTCTTCTACTTCCCTAATTTGCAGTGAAATCAAGCTCTAATGATTTCGAATCGGATCCATCTTGAACTAACTTTGAGAGTTCACCTCAATTCCTACAAAAATAACCAATTTTTGCACATTAAGTTGCTCAAATGAAGTTCACAAAATTTTAGCATCTTATAGAGCAAGTTACACCCTAAATCATTCTAATTTGTACAAAAACTATACACAAAATGCTACTAATAACTATGTACAATATGCACTTATCAAATTGCCCCACATTTAAACCATTGCTTGTCCTTGAGGAATAAGAAATATTTACCCAACAATGGTCTTAAGAAGTGAAACAAATCATGTAAACTCAACATTCAATTTCTCTTATCTTGGCAAGCCGTCATTAATTAATCATTTATATTACCTACAATACTCGTCATATCATGTAAAAGAGAGACAATTGTAACTGAAATTCTTCCAAACAAATTCAATCTCTCTATCTTACCCGATTCCACAAATATGAACCTATATAGTCACCTTAGAGTTTCTTCTTTCAAATAAAAGTTAAAGCCTTACAAACTTCTTGGGAGGGAATGTTCTTTTCTTCTTCTTTTTTTTATTTTTTATTTTCTATTTACCCTTGGCTTGTGAAAATATCTTTTGACGAGAAAATCAATATTTTTAGATGAAAATCCCCGGTTACTCGACATGTTCACTTATTACTCCTTTATTCAAATACTTTTTGATGCAAAAGCCAACATTTTTAGATGAAAACTTCCGAGTACTCAATATAAGAATTTATTGGAGTTTTTTTTATGAGAAAAAAAACCTCCATAATGTAGATTCAAGAAAGAAAACACTTTTATCAACTATATAAATCAATTACATGTAAAAACAAGTAAAAAGAGAGATTTCATTTATCATGCAAAAATTATAGGTATAATTTTCTCTATTTTACAAGATACACTTTCTCACATGTAATAATTCTAATCACATAATAATTGCTTTCTAATTGAGTAAACATTGAATTGTCAAATTACTTACTTTGTTTCACCCTTATAAGAGAATTCAAACAAAAAGGGCTTAAACTTCATGCATGTGTGGACTTAAGTGAAGTAGATAAAAAATTTGGGGCTAAATATGAAAATTTGGACAAGGAGTTGGAAAATTGTCAAAATTTTCCCTTAAAACAGGACGACACTCCCTACTAGCAAACCCATAAAACAACATTTAAAACAGACGGCAGTTAACCAATAAGATATCCAATCATTTAAGCATAAAAGTAACATCTAATGACAATTCTCCCCCCACAGTTAACATACACATTGTTTTCAATGTGTAGGAAAGAAAATAAGCAAAATAAGAACAAGTTACTCCCCATATCGATGGTTGCAATCCAGTTCAACCTTGAGTCATGAGTCATCAACCAATCTACCATCTACAATCAACTATCTACTAACAACTGTCACAAGTGCTGAAGTTGAAAATGAGAAGTACGAAGTAAACATCCCTTAAAGAAAAGATAAAAATACAACAACGAAAAAGAAGCAAAAAGGAAAACAAAGACGAAGATCTTGAGGAATCCGATGGGGCATTAGTTCTCATCCTCTTCATCACCCGTGGGAGGTGGATGTATGCCCAAATGGTTTTCAATGTGTTGCAGGTGAGTATTCATTTTGCCTAATTGATACTCAATGTCGTCCAAGCGACCAAAAAACCTCTTGCCTGTTGGATTGAGATGGATGCAAAGAAGGAGGTGGTGGTGGAGCAGCGGTGGAGGGGCCAGCCTCATCTCGACCATGTCGCGCCTTTGATCGTTGCTCCCGATTCGGTTGAGAGATGGCTGTCGCATCTTTGGCCATGTTTCGAAGTGAAGTTAAAGATAACTTAGTATTAGGGCGAACAAATTCTTGCGTAGCTTCAGCCAAATTTTCCTCCATCCTCTCAAACACCAAGGAAAGTAGGCAAGAAAAGGTTAAATTGAAAGACGCTCTGTGTCTTCTCACCATTGAGCGTATAAAGCTGATGATGATGCTCGGTAAAGGAATATGGGCATACTAGGATTCCCGGTTGTGGAACATGTAATCATGGAAGTAGATGTCGCTTTGCAGACCTCGCTATGATCCGTCCTCTTTGGAATCACATTATGCATCATCATATAAATAATGAGACAGACACTTGCCACCGTTGTCTCCTTCCTTGAAGAGAGAAAAGGTTGGTATTGAAGACCAAACCTAGACATGGCATGTGACAGATCCCACTTCTTGTTGGGTGCGACAAACCTCTTCTTTAGATCGACCGTCGGACCCTGATTGTTGTAACCTAATATAGCTACCAAACGCTCCCGTGTTAAGTAAATACGCCTCCCATGCACCCACAACTCCACCAACTCGCCACTATGACTTGCCTTGTTGATGATGTTGGCGTAGAACTCATGCACTAAATCCGGATAGTAGTGAGTCGGTAGGTTAAGAATCAGCGCCCAACCAAGTTGGTTGAACGCCTCAAAAATGCGATATGCTGCCTCAATCTCTGAGCTCACATGCTTCTCAAATAGGAATTCCAAGTTAGCATGAGTTTCATACCATTCTTGATTTTCCAGTGTTGAAAATCTAGTGCTATCATATACCACTGGCACAGTTTGTTGCGACGTTCTCCCCCACTGATGTTGTGGCACAGATTGAGGCAAAGGTGATCGTTCCTTTTCTTCGTTTTCCTCAACTTCTTCGGCCTCTTCACAGCTAGAGGGAAATGGTTCACTAACCACCGGTCTTTTACCTCTCACCATGGTATCTAATAAAGAAAAATATGATTACTTCTTATACCAAGACAAAAAGGTGGATATATCACAGATTACACATCACAAATCGCTAGAAAATTACCCAAACTAGCCAAAATTATCAAATTCTTAACATAGACAACTAATAAGATCAATTTAGTAATTTTTAGTAGCAATCATGCTTATAACAATCGAAAATTGTCAACAATAGGTAATATTTAGCCATAAACATGATTAGGCAAAATTCATCCCAAAAATCACAAAAACTATCAAAATTACTTTTAATCAATAGTGTATCTGCTAAAACATCATCAACCAATCATTTTTAATTATTATCATCCACCAACAAGGGATCAATAACAATTCAAGCCACTTTTCCAATTTTTTCCAAATATAACAATTTAAAAATTTAAACAACTAATAATCCATCAATTTGCTACATTTGAACATGTAAACATGTTTAATCAACCTTAATAAGTTTAATGAAGGCCAAAAACATCAATACATATCATCAAAAATTTGAAATTAAAAACTGTCAGAAAACTCAGGAAATTGAAAAATATCAACTTCTAAAATATGAAGATTTGATGAAAAAACTTATCTCAATCACGTAGAAGGATGTTTGGTGATGCTAATGATGCAAAAATCCCTATGAAACACCTTCTAATGAACCCCCAATTGCTTAGATAAAAAGTGAGAAACCCTAGCCTACAATCTTCTTAAAATCGATTTTTGAGGTGTTTTTCTTGAATTTTAATCGGTTAAAGTTGCTCTAGGAGGGTGAAAAAATGTTGGGTTGGTGATTTTTAGCAAGGAAATGGAGTAGAAATTGATTATTGTGATTTGTGTGTGTGTGGTATGAGAAATATGCAAGGAAGCAGAAGAAGAAGAATGAAATGAAATGGTTCGCGTATTATGATTTTAAAACGAACGAGACAATATGCGACCTCAAAACGCAACCTGAAGTCGCGCTTTGATATGTCGCGTTTTTTCAGTGTCAATACGGAATCAAATACACAACCACTAAATATGCGACCTGAAGTTGCGTTTTTTCTGAGGCTTACTTATTCGGTTGTGTCAATGTAGAATTGAATACGCGACCATAGGTCGCGTATTTAGTCACGTTTTTTGCATTTCTGTAGTTTTTCTGCAGAAAATCAAATTTCACCAAAAACACGACTTTTACCCCCAAGTATTCAAAATGCATTCTAAATCATTCTTTTACCAAAACTATCATTGCACGCAATTGTAAAATAATCAAAACATGCATTTCACACCTTTTTAATGGATCAGAAACACCTTTAACACAAATCGAGGGGTTAAGTTTTTTGATCAAATTTCACCTTTTCCACCTCAAATGGTCATCATCACATCAATTGGTAGAACCTACAATACAAAAACAACAGACTAACTTAAATACACGCTTTAAACATAAAATTATATCAAATTAACAAATATAACAAAAATATTGGGTTGCCTCCCAATTAGCGCTTTTGCTTATAGTCGTTGGCTCGACTCAAAAGATTTGACTCTTTAGGTTAAAGAAGAGTCACCCAAAGGACATATGAGTCCTTTGGGGATGATTTCACCCATTAAGTAGGGTTTCAATCTTTGTCCGTTGACCTTGAACCACTTATTTCTTGCATTAACCAACGCAATGGCCCCTTAACGAAAGACTTGAGTGACTTCAAATGGTCCTGACCATCTGGACTTGAGTTTTCCGGGAAACAATCTAAGGCGTGAATTATATAAGAGAACTTTTTGCCCCACTTCAAATTGTTTATGTATAATATGCCTATCATGCTATGATTTGACTTTATCTTTATAAATTTTGGCATTCTCATAAGCATGTAGGTGGTATTCGTCAAGTTCGCTCAACTCAAGTAATCTTCTTCTACCTACAAGATTAAAATCCATATTAATTGCTTTAATAGTCCAAAATGCCTTGTGTTTAATCTCTATAGGTAAATGACAAATTTTTTCATATACTAATCGATACAGTGACATCTCTAAAGGTTTCTTAAAAGCCGCCTGATAAGCCCAAAGTGCATCGTCGAGTTTTCTTGATGAACTTGAGTTAATTCTAAAGGTTCACATTCAGGAACTTATCATTTGAGAAATTCAGAATCGTCCCAATTTTAACGAATATCCGCAGAAGGATAGAAGTTCATAATCTAGATAATGGCAAGAACATGATGAGTAACATTCTAGAAGCAATATAAAGAAACCAATCAGCACGAATGGCTAATATAAGTTAAGTAATAACATTAAAGACCGAAACGCAAGGCATTTGTCTTTAGGTTGTAACTGACAAAATTTAACGATTAATAAGGTTTAGGAATTAAGTGATAAGAAGAAATTCTACAAGACCTCGTAAATGTCCGGTTAGAATTAATAGCAAACCAATAAGTACACTATGAAACAAACGTGAGGAAAGTTATAACCCGTTATAACCACTGAGATCAATTATTGAGATTAATGTTAGGGGTAGCAAAACTCATGCACAGGAAATAAATCCATTAGGAGATGACCAAATACTCATGCATAGGAAACTCATGATGAAAAATACTCATTTTGAAGAAATGAGGAGCACAAGTGCGAGCAGAGCACCAAGGAGAAAGAAACAAGTTCTTGGAGAATGCGATTTGATGTCAAAGCTCAATCAAATTCCACTGGTAGATGCTAGATTATAAGATCGAAAATGTAGGACCATTTTCAATAGCTGTCAACTGAAGCCTTATGCATGAAATCTGAAGGGCTTCGTTGGGAGGTAGAAATCAATGTAGGTTGCCTATTAAGAGTTGGATGTAATTCACATACAAGTTGTAAAGCCCAACTTGCATAATTTTAATGAAATTGATGGAGATTTAATTTTAATGGAAATGCCAATTATTCTTGTGTCACACATGACATTCTTTCCACTTCTAATCACCCCAAGCTGAAAATTCTCATCTGAATTTCCTCCTCATGTGTTTGGCTTCTTGTCTTTCCATGTTCCCCATGACAAGAATAACGATTCAATTGCCATAATTGCATTTAAATTTTCTCAGCTAGTGATAACTTGTGTAGTTTTGATTTTTTACCTCCGGTTCCAGTCTACTTCTGGATTTATTAACTGAAAAAAAAGAAGAAAAATAAATTAAATCCTGTTTATTTAAATTCTTAGTTAAGATATCCGTAGTAGACATAATTATCCCTACCGAAATCAATGAATCTTACTAGCTCATGATCGTTGTCCTCTATTGCCACTCTCTTGTTCAAACTTCAAATTAACCCAGCTCAGAATCAATATGAAATCCGAAGTTGAAAGTGCAAGAGGTTAGTGCATTGAAACCATAGAGCATACAGGGAAATTCAGAATTTTTACAGTCTACGGATTCAGGGATGTTTAATTATCAGTTTCAACTCCATGGTATTATATAGACACTACCTCTAACAGTTGTAGACATTAACACAACAAATATAAATTGTGAAACCCCATATTTTTTTATTTTACATTAAGTGTATAAGTTTGATATTTTGTGGGTTTTGGGATATAATTTTTAATGTTAGAGGGAAAAATGTTAGAAGTAATAACTTATGACCAGCTAGGTATATTTATGTGTGAGGTATATATTGTAATAGTTCTTTTATAACCGAAAACCAATAAGCTAGATTAATTTATAGAAAAGCAATAAATGATGAGAATGAATCAAATGCTGAAAGTAATGATTGATGAACTTAACTTAATTCTAAAGATTCACAGCCATATAATAAAACCAATCAGTATGAATGGCTAATATAAGTTAAGTACTAGCATTAAAGACTGAAACGAGGCATTTGTCTTTAGGTTGTAACTGACAAAATTTAACGATTAATAAGGTTTAGGAATTAAGTGATGAGAAGGAATTCTACAAGACCTCGTAAATGTCCGGTTAGAATTAATAGCAAACCAATAAGTACACTATGAAACAAACGTGAGGAAAGTTATAACCTTTTATAACCACTGAAATCAATCATTGAGATTAATGTTAGGGGTAGCAAAACGCATGCATAGGAAATAAATCCATTAGGAGATGACCAAAGAAGTGTGGGAATTGAACAGTTTTTATTTTGCATACTTTTAATATGTTTTATTACTTAGTTTTTGGTTTGTTTTTAAGGTTTTAAGGATGAAAAATACTCATTTTGAGGAAATGAGGAGCACAAGTGCGAGCAGAGCACCAAGGAGAAAGAAACAAGTTCTTGGAGAGTGCGATTTAATCTCAAAGCTCAATCAAATTCCACCGGTTGATGCTAGATTATAAGATCGAAAATGTAGGACCATTTTCAAGAGCTGTCAACTGAAGCCTTATGCATGAAATCTGAAGGGCTTCGTTGGGAGGTAAAAATCAAAGTAGGACAAAGCCGGAGATGGTTGCCTATTATGCGTTGGATGTATTTCACATACAAGTTGTAAAGCCCAACTTGCATAATTTTAGTGAAATTGATGGAGATGCATGTATTTCACATGCAGGTTGTAAAGCCCAACTTGCATAATTTTAGTGAAATTGATGGAGATTTAATTTTAATGGAAATGCCAATTATTCTTGTGTCATACATGACATTCTTTCTACTTCTAGTCTCCCCAGGCTGAAAATTCTCATCTGAATTTCCTCCTTATGTGATGGCTGCATGTGTTTCCATGTTCCCGCACGACAAGAATGACGAATCAATTGCCATAATTGCATTTAAATTTTCTCAGCTAGTGATAACTTGTGTAGTTTTGACTTTTTTGCCTCTGGTTCAAGTCTACTTCTAGATTTTTTAAGTGAAAAAAAGAAGAAAAATAAACTAATTCTTGTTTAATTAAATTCTTAGTTAAGATATCAATAGTAGACATAATTATCTCTATCGAAATGAATGAAGCTAACTAGTGTGTGATCGTTGTCCTTTATTGCAATTCTTTTGTTTAATAGGATTGATGTACTTTTATTTTCATAGTACTTATATATAGAAGTACCTTGACACCTCTTATAATGACTTTTGATTAGTTGAAAATAATAAGAAAATTATTTTCTATTCCTCTTCTTCATTATCTAATATTTCAATCTTTATTGTAGTAGTATATTTTATTAGTTTTACAACACAATTTAGTTAGTTTCAACATGGACAAGTGGTATAATTTGAAGAAATGTAAAATTGTAATCTTTTCTTTATATATTTAAAGTGAAGGAATAAGTCTCACAGGAAGATACTGAACAAGAATGTTCAAATCCAGCCTGAGTTTAGATTTGAATTCATTTAGTCTAGATGTTTCAACATGGACAAGTGGTATAATTTCAAGAAATGTATAATTGTAATATTTTATTTGTGACAGCCCCACCTTTCCCTAAGGCGAACCAAAGGGTTTGGCGGACCGCTTGTCCAACTCTCGTCAGGACTCGTTCACTCTCTTTAAACAAAATAAGATATAATCTCGAGGATAAGCAAAATAACAATTCCCAAACTTGAAATGTATACTTACATTCATTTCAATCTCAACCAGATATACAGTCCCAAATATAATAAAAGTTTTAGATTCTCAATACATCCAAGCCTAACCAAGCACTAGAGCGAGTGCAAATGCAAAACAATTCAAAAGGACTAAACTATACTATTCTACACAGGTCTCTCGCCCTTACTCGCAACCCCTGTAAGGAAAACAAAACTAACGGAATGAGCTAAAAGTCTAGCGAGGATCCAAACACATAATCAAATAATTAAGTCGAAGACATTAATCATTTCATTAGCAAATTATCCAGAAAACATTTACAATATGAAAGCAATGGTAACACATTCATTAAAAGGATACATGCTCACGTAGAACCATTCGTTCATTCATTCGCCAACCATTTTCCTTATTCTTCCAATCATTAATAAAAACACATTTGTAAGTGAAATCCCCTTCATTGTTCTTGTCATTCGTTCATTCATTTTATTTCCCCCCTACTAGCCAATTCACTGGCCAGTCTCCACCAGATTTCGTGGTCATACTCGAGTATATCAAAGATTAACCCAGGGTCACCAATCGCCCAACCGAGTCCGCTTCTGGCTCGAGTTGACTAGCAATGAAGGGTAAGGGACCAGTTCAGCCAAAAGCCTTACATTCATGCACAAGTAGCATTTAATCATTCAATCATTGAAATTTTCACATTCATTTAGGTCGAGTGCGATAAAGTATACACTCGCCTAGTAAAATTCATTTTTAGCAATCATTGAAAACATTTAACATATAATCAAACACAACAATCCACAATGTCATTGGAAACATAATGTACAAAGAACACTCACCTATTTAAACAAAATAACGTCCAAAGTTTCCTTCCGGATAACCCCCTCAATCACCAAGGAACCCTAAGAGTAACCAAGAGAACACATTACGGTTCGACCATCAAAATTTTTGGTGAATCAAAGAAAATCCGAATAACTACAAGTACACGGTATAA